>VZTE01003314.1:95442-144189 GCA_013397775.1 Eulacestoma nigropectus | reverse complement strand
TTTTTTTTTTTTTTAATTTGCAGCATGCAGGTGTTCATAAATGTAGAAATGCAGTGTTCTTAGCTCTTCACTTCTTCCAAACTTCTCTGTTTTGAGTTTCCTATCACTTTGTCTTCATATGGTTCATATGTTGCATCAGTCTCCTGTCCCTTTTGCTCACCTCATATCTGATCTAAGAGAGAATCTAGGATTTCTCCATAATGAAAATGATAGGTACCCTCAGAGCTCAATTCATTCCATCTGCCTAAAATATTTGGTGTGAAATGGGATTGTACTGATGGCTAGTTTGAACACAAAATCAGTAAAGATTCATCCCTTTGCGAAATGTTTTCCCATTGTGAAATATTTTCACAACTGAACAGTATTTATTACTGTACAATATTAAGAGTAGCTACTGCATGATTTTATAAGTGAAAGTAAAACGAATCTTTCATGTTCACTAAATAATCAAAATAAACAAGGGCTAAATATAACATTCAATACTAGCATACAGTTTTAATATCTGAGAAGACTAAAACTGTTAACTGTGAAGAATAACTGATTTCATAATGCAACATGTGAAAATATAACTATCAAGTATCTAATACAGATTTTACTGTAATTATTATAATTAACATTTATCAGGTAAATGTAGATAATTCTTTAAAGCCTTCTTTTTCTATGATAACCTGTAAGTTAAAATAATCAATAACATAGATCTTTGTACTTAAATCATGTAATGAATTTAGCCCTTGTTGTCTTTCCCATTACTGAATGTGCAAGAGTTCTACTTGTTCAGATTTGGCACTTCATAGTTTTAAACAGTCTGCCATCTCTCACACAGCTCGTCTTTACCTTGTTTTGTTAAGTTGTCAGTCAAAATTACTGAAATCACTTAGAGTCATAGATTCATAGAATCACAGAATGGTTTACATTGGAAGGAACCTTTATAGGTCATCTAGTCCAACATCCCTAGCAATGAGCAGGGACATCTTCAACTAGATCAGGTTGCTCAGAGCTCTTTTGCACTGATAATACTTCTGTTTCTCGAAAGAATGAGGGGCAGTGTCTGAAACCCTCTTGAAGTTTATGGCGTCTAGAGATGAGGCAGAACAAAGAGAAAATGCAAATTCTAATGGTTAGGAATAAAAAAGAACATGTTTTTCTTGTAGTGAAAGGTAGCATTGATTTGTTCATAGACACAACTGGGAAACAGAATCAGGAAACGATTGTGTTTGAGTTGATGTTTAAAAATTGGACAACTCAAATGACCATGTAACTCAAATATAATCATGCTTCCTTTGGAATAAATAGACTGGAATGCATTCTTACTGATAGACTTTTTTTTTTTTTTGGTAAAGAATCCTCCGTTTGCTTTACAGATTTCTCTCTGTGGCAAGAAATGTCAAATTTAGCTGTACTGAAGACAGCTCACCTCTCGCTTAACCTCTGTGGTGATTTTTGCAAGTATATAGCAAGCTCCAACAGGAATTTCACATCATTAAATATTACTGAGTCTTTGTTTGTTTGTTTTATGAGTCAATGGAAATAATGTGCACTCATAAAATGTAAAAATTTTAAGTTTAAATTGTGTGGGTTGGTGTTTAAATTTTATATTTTACTCCTTTTTTTTAAAAAAAAAAGTTTTCGTGACGATGGTAGGATTGACAAAAGATCTAATGCTCTCAAGCCACGAAATCTTCCGTGATGTCAAGGAGTATCGTCGTCTTCCCTACACTGGAACAACTTTAACAATGGAGTTACCCAGTAAAGCACCCCAGAAGGGTGTGATGTTTCTTTTGAGTTGATACCTATGGTCCGAGTTCCATGTCCACTTCACAGTCATGAGGATTCCCAATTTTTCAGAGGAAAAGTCTGCTGTCAACTTTATGCATGGGCACACATGCTTTCAATGGTCATAAAAAACAAACCAAGCAACAATAGGTGATAAGGAAGCTGTGGATTTTTTTAAACTCTTGTACTAGGTTTTAGAAAGTGGTAATGGTGGTTGCCTTTAGATATGAGATAAAACCTCATTATTTACTTGCAACTGTGTGATGCCACACATTACCTTCATGGAAATAGAGAAGGAGTCTTGTTTGGTAAGACTATAACTTTCAGACTCCAGTAAACTTTTTTTCAGACCTTCATGCCAGCCATCTGTTAAAACGTCTCTGCAGAACTAGCCATCTGCTAAGTATTAAATCTTTTCTAGTGCTGTGCTTGTGTATATTTTTTCAGGAATATTTAAGTTTTCTGTTTCAGCTGATATTGTACCAATAAATATAAGTGCATTAGTCTTATAGTTAAAACTCTTGCAGTATGCATACTCTGGATGGGTAACTTTTAGTACATGAGTCACCATTCATAGGCAAATGGCCCATCAGAACATTAGTGGATTATCCATTATCTAATTCAAAACATAAACTATATTTCTATTATCTTGTGATTATATAACTCAGGATTAATAGGTAGGTAATAGCATTTTCCCGCATTCTGCTCACAGTGTTAGAGGTAATTTAATAATGTTTACTTCTCTTGCAGTTGTTATGTATAGAAAACTTGTAAACTGAAAAATAAAATTGACTTATACATCAAACTGGAAAAAAAAAAATGTCTTGTGCATTAAAAAAAGACTGCTACATAAACTCATTTGTGCCATTGGCAAATATACTGTATTGTCTGTATTGAACTTATTATGGCTTTTGCAGTTGGTGGTACTATAATGAAAGTAGTTTATCGATGTGCTAGCTGGATGACTGCAGAATTATTTGTTGTCATGGATTTTTATGGTAACTTCAAATATAATTATCATTTGTAGTTAGCAAGAAAAATAAGCATAATGATTCTGTGCTGTAAAAAATTACCAAAAAATTTATCAGTTTAGTCAGATTAATTTTTTTTTTTGAAGCATAACAACAGTATACTGTAAAATACATTATTTTCTAAAACTATGAATAGTCAGTGAAGCACAATAAATGTAGGAAACCACTAATTTCAATCAACTGAGCTTTTGCCATAATGAAAAATACTGCAGAAGGTGGAAACCTCTGATAATTCAAAAGTACAATTCTGATGGCTGAGGTAAACTGAGACATAATAATTGAGAGAATTAAATAGTGAAATTATAGGCAAGGTATTCTCAAGAATATTTAACTCAATTTATTTGCTGTGTTCTATGGAGTCACATACATCTCCGGTAGGGAGAGTTCATGTCAACGTTGAGTTCTTAGTCTTCAGTGTGGGTAACCAGGAGGTGAGTGGGCTGAGGTTCATCATTGTATCTATGGACAAGTATTTTAGAATTTAATATATTTTTAATTTTTTTTTATTTACAAGTAGTCTGATGTGCCTGCTGTAGGCACTCTACTCATTACCAGTGCAAGTGGATGTAGTTCTCATGCCATGTGTGTGTACGTAGTGTGAATACATGTGGTGTGTTCAGTGCGCCAACACCCGGCAAGCCACACACACAGGGGAATTATGTAGATCTGTTCCCTGCCTTCCCCTGTTTATGGTTAAGCTCTAGAAAGTCCTTTGTCCCTCAATATCCCATTGGCTCCCAGTTATCCTTCCCTGCCTACCCTGTACCCCATTGATTTATTGTATATTTCCCCGCCTATGTACAACCACTTGCCCCATATCAATTGGTCCTTTGAAGTTTTCTCCTCCCATTTTGTAGGGGTATAAAACCCCATGGCAAGCCCTCATTTTTTGCTCTTTGCACCCATCTCTCCCTGACGCCTGGACCCTCGTGTCCCAATAAGCCCTTCCTGTTCACCCTGCAAAGAGCCCCTTCTGGTCTCTTCATCTCCTCATGCGCCTTCAACATCAGTGGGCTGGGCGAGCCCTTTCACGGACCTTGAAAACCCTCCCGCACTGCGAACAGATCCACAAGCTTCTCCCATGTGGAGAGAAGGGCCGGCCGCTGACCACCGGAGCTAACGACAGAGGTGGTCATTAGGCGCGCCGTGTCAAGTATACTCACAGGATGGCTGAATCTGGCTGTTCAGGAAAGTGTTCAGAATAACTGCTCAGATACTCTCAAAGAACAGAGTCGGTTCATCTTGCCAAGACTGTGCATGCAGAAATATAGCAATGGGTAAGAAGGAGTTCCTTGGTTAAAAACCCTGACACACTTACTGAGGTACTATAAGAGAAAAAAACCCCAAACATGTAAATTATAATCGTGATTAATTAACTTATTGCCTGTTACTTAATGTCCAGAAGAGGGGAGAATGAAGGGACAAGAGACACTTTCAGTGCCATGAGACAAATTTGCCATGTGTTCATGCTGGCCAAGTACCTTTCATTTTAAGTGCTATCCCAAGTTTACACCAGTGGAAGAAAAAAAATTCAGCCTGTAATGTGCTAGATGTCAAAGCAGCTGAAAATCAAAGAAACAAATTCACTGGCCTATCTTAACTGCATTGTAGCCCTCTAGTGATAGAAAAGGGCACACATAGGTCCAATGCCTTTGTCAGTTTTGCTTCAGTTTGCTGTCAGTTGCTTTATTTCCAAGGAGTGCGAAGAATTTACAAAGAAGTGATGAATACATTACCAGATCTGTAAACATCTGCATACTTTAAGAGTTGGATACCAGAATGATACTGATGCAGGAAGAAGAGCTGCATGGAGACTGTGGGATATGGGCTGTGTGCTACATTAGTAGATATTGGTAATGGGATGAGAGGAGGATGGCTTCCCTCCTTGCTGCTAAATCTTTTTTGGACATGCAGTCAGAATAACAGAGGTGTCTTTGAAAGTGGAAAAGACTTGATAGAGCTTTCTTTGTAGGCTACCATTAGAAAGACTTTGAAGATTTTGAAGTGTGAAAATAATTCAAAGACCAGTCCAAATTCATTCAGGTCCATGAAACCTAAAATTGGAGTCAGGTTTGTAAATTCTCCTCAGCCCTCATCTCTCGTTTTAATGTAAGGTAAATGTTTTAATGTAAGGAGTAGAGGTAAGGATGAGAATGGTATGGACAGTCCAAAAGGACTATGGCATAACAGCACCAAATAGCTTGGTAGCTGCTCCTAGTATGCTAGAAGGAGATGTTGTAGTCTTGGTCAATCTAGTTTAAACTATTTCTAGAGAATGCACAGAGTGGACCAGTAATGATTCATGGTCTGTCTTTCATTGTTTAGTCTGAGAGAGTAAAGGCTACCTTGCTCTTTAGCATGGTTCTACTTCAATTTTAGCACTGTGGTTTTTCTTTTAATTAGTTACATAGTTAGAAATTTCTAGAGCATGGGGAAACATTGAGGACATTTGATTTATTTAAAGCTAGAGAAGACGAGAAAATTAAGACAAATAATAGAAGGTTGGTTCAAAGAGAAGTTTGATAATCTATTCACTATGCTCAGGACTAGAAAGAAAGGGCTCAAACTTCAGAAAGGAAAAATATTTGGCAGAAGTCTCTAGAAGTTACCAGTGAAACTGAGCGCTGAAACTGGCTGTCCGGAAGGCCTGAGGGGTCTCCAGCACTGAAGATATTAAAGAAAAGTTCTTTTGTGCATGAACACAATCAAATGAACTTCTGAGATATTTTTCAGTTTTCCTATGATTCCACGATTTTATGCGATTGAATGGTACTAACAAACTCTCTGTGGCATGATGCAACAGGGAAAACAGCAGAGAGACATAACTGTAAAAACTATGGGATGCTAAGCCACTGATGTTTATGGCTGTCACTGAGTTGAAGATTCAAATTATTTTCTATTCAAAGAAACAGGAAAAGTTGAATGTATGTTCTCCAGATTAACAAGACAATGGTGTCTTCCTGATTGTACTGTTATTTCTTAAGATTAATTTTGCTACAACCCTAATCTAATTGACACTTTGCCATTCCTAAACCACTAAATATGAAAATACTTATCTCAATGCAATCTTGAAATTTGCATTTACGTTTCTATAGATGTCTACTTTTTAAAATTTCATTGGCCTGATCTGAAACCAAGAAAAGAGAACATTTATATTTAAGGACTTGTGTTATACAACTCAGGTGTTTTGCTATTTACAGTTCTGTTGTCAAAAAAAATTATCTCGACCTCTGCCCAGTTATGAGTTTTTATTTTCTTAAGACCAGCTAATGTGAGCACTATTCCAAGTCTGAATTTATGCAATACATCTGCTACTTCCACATTCTCTGTTTATATCAATTAAGTCTCAAAACCAGGCAAGCCCATGTGCACTTTTTTCCTAGTTCAGTCTCAGCAAAAGCAGCTCTCTTCTCAACATTCAAGCCTGGTTCTATTCAGATATACATGAAACTTCATCTGTGTTGCATCAAATTCTCATTCACTCATGAATTCATCACCTTGGTGGCATTACTTGTTCTTCTTCAGTTATCCTTGAGTAGCCCTTTGTGATCATGATGATTGATAAGTCTCTTGGATCAATGCTATGAAATTTTTAGCACAGATTTTGTAATACATATTTTAATGATGGATATGTCTGGATCCTGACGCATAGTAATGATATGTTTTGAAGGCCTATTTTGAGATCGTTATCCTTCTGGTCTTTGAAGGTCTGATTATAAAGGACTCTTATTTCCATGATAAATAGGTGCTAAATTATTCCTGGCTTCCTTTACTCATAGTATCCACTCCATGCAATTCAGGATGAATGAACAAGAGATTTACTAGTTATTACCGATGTTCTTGCTCATAGAATTACAGGCAAGTAGCGTAAAAGCAAAGGTAATTTTCTAGAGGAAAGAACACCAGACAGTGGGGAGCAGGTAAGAGAACACTGATACTTCTGTTTGGAGCTGCGAAAATGAAAGTTTGTCTAAGATTAATGGTTGGGAGGGGGTAGGATAGTTGACGTCAGATGCTGTGTCTTAAAGCAATTGCTTGTGGAGCATGCAACTATCACTCTTGGAGTATACAACTTATGGCTAATGGAGGCACTGAATTTATCTGTGCCTGACCTGGCCTGTGTTAAGTTTTGCTGGATGGCATTCCACATCTTTTGTGCAGACTGTCAAATGTGGATACCTACCCAAAAAGAGAAATATGTTATTTCTGTAATAAAAATGTTGTGTTTTACTGCAATACACTAGGAAAGTCAAAACATCTCCAATAAAATAAAGACCCTTCATTTCAGAATATCAAATAAATAAATCTGGAAATGTGTAACTCTGGTTAGCATGATGTTGCATGTTGTTGCACCACAGGTTTTCCTTGCTTATATGCAAAACCAGTATTTCCGAGACATTTAGATCTCTTTAAAAACCCATCATTTTTGGCTTCTTCTTTCTTATTATTTTTCTATTTGAAATCATGAGGTGCAGGCGTGTCCCTCAGGTGATAAATAAATATACAAACATCTCTGAGAGTAGTCTGCATTAAATAATTGGATTTTTTTCACTGCAGAAGACCTTAGTAATGTGAGTTTTCCTCCTATCAAACTGTTCATATGCTTAAGCATTCCTAGATCAGGGCTGATAGGATTACTCCATGTTTCAAGACACTGCAACTGCTTACAAAATATGTGAATTGACCATTGATTGTATTAAATGTATATGCATAAGTACAATTTGCTTTTCGTGAAGCAATCACCAGGCTTCCTTAATAGCTTTATTCAATGGACCTGATCAAAATCCTTTATCAGAACCTTCTTCAATTAGTGAATGCTAATGGAGCACTTTCAAAATAAAAAAAGGAGTATGAGTGTTTGCTACCATAGTTATATAAAAAATGTCCTTTTATAAACCGTTTTACTAATGGTTTAATTTCAAATGTTTATTTTATTACAAACATTTAGGAAAGTATTATTTACATACAAAATGCTCAGGATTATAACTTGTCCGAATGAAAAAATAAAATAAAGAAAAACAAGTTTAAAAATGGAATAATAAGTATTTCATAGCTAAAAATCTTCATTTTTTTAATTCCATTAATTCCTTTGTGTGCCTAGTTTTATTCCTTCCTATCTTAGATTCTTCAGCCTTTACTAGGCTGCACAATAGCTCTTTTAGTCAATTGAATTAATACCTCTCCTCTCTCTCTCAGTGTATCTAGGCCAACTAAACACAACTGGCTATTTCTACTTCAGGTTTAAAACAGCACCTAATTTTTAATCTACTCTTCAAACTTATTCTCTTCATGATATTTTGTTTTCTGACTCAAAAGGATTAGTATGACATAACTTCTTTGAATGCTTATATTTGGGCATTTCTCTACTTAGAGAAGAGATATTATCCCTTCATGTCTTACCTAAAACTAATTGGGCTCTCTGCCAAAATGTCTCCCTCTTAGTTAGCCTGAATCTTTGATGAGATAGTGGATAGAATATTATACATATACGCAAAAATGAATATTGATCTTTATAATTGGCCACAATTGCCCTACCATATAATTTGACATGGCTTGGTTCTATATTTTTAGGGTTTCTTAAATGATTTCTTGGTTTATCATGTACATGAGATAAAAACATAATTACAGAAACTATTAATAGTTTTCAATAGTGTAACAACCGTAAATGATTTTGTTTGCATAATCATCTTGTGGCATCTCTACACATAAGATTATTCAGATTGATGTCTCTCAAAACTAATCTCTGTTAATTTGTGGGGTGTATCAAGGGCATTTATCTCAGCTGGGCAAAATGAAATTTCAGATAAATCAAAATTCTTACTGGACTTAACAGTAAGTGGGTAAGTAAATAAGATTGAATGGGTTTCTCAGACCAGACAATTTCTTCATTAGACTTACAGAGAGAAAAAGAAGAAAGTGTCATCACATTTTCTCTTCCTGCTGCTACCCTGCTAACCAGAGTTACTCATTTCCAGAGCATTGGGGCCAGAGGCTACTGCCTCCTCAGATACTCTCAATTCAGGTGCTTGTGGGATCACTTTAGTCCATATAAACCAGATTAGCATGCTTATATCATTTAAATTTTTAAAGCAGTCCTGGTTTGTTTTCAATAAAAAGTCCTGGGGAGTACTCACAAGGTAGGTCAGAGAGACAACAGTTGCCTCTGGGCCTGATGACAGTAATTTTCAGCCAGTGTAACCACAGCTGGAAAAAGATTGTGACTATGCTAATGATATGACTGTAAAGACTTAGCTCTAGGTTAGCTTAATGCTTAAATGCATTCATGTGTACAGATTAAATTCCTTGTTAAATCTGTACATGGTTAGGCCTTAGGCCGTGACTAGGACTTGCAGTGTCAAAAAATTACAGTGTAATGTCCTAATAGAAACTGCAATGGTCATAGGTAATTAATTTGGCACAAATCTTCTCACAGGTATTTTTGGCCAATGTCCCTCAACTCTGATGAGCAGAGATTTATTAAAGAAGGGTGGGGAAAACAAAATACTACAAAAAGGAAGAGCTGTCTAAAAATGCTGACTGCTGCAGTGTGTTTTCCTGTGTTAAGTGGTGCGGCTGCAGTCATGTAGCTGCTCAGCCTCTTTATTCAAAGCAGGAAGGTGTTTGCTTTAATTTGTTATGACAGTGGTAGCTTATAGATGTTGCAATATTTAAACATGCTTACTTCCTAAATAAGTAGAGTATTATTGCTCATTTAGTGGACTAAATTCCTTCATCAGTTTATCACTACCTATCTGTAAAGTGTTTTAGTCTATTCAGTCATTAATTTACCCTGTAGAAAGCCATGATGCTTTCTGCTGTATTGTAAAGGCCAGATCTAAAAGCATTATATGTTCTAAACTGAAGACACCCACCAAGGTAAAGCTGTCACTCTGAAAAATCTTGCTTAGCTACCATGTAAAGACAGACCATACTTTATAGAAAGTCTTTATGCTTCTCATATGACCAGAACATCATCTTTATGAATCTTTGAAATCGTCCTGGTTTCAAGTGGCTTGATCACTATTTTATGACTAGGTCCAGCCAGGAGGTTGAATTTCAGTATTTCACTTCAGTCCCCTGAGAAACTTCAGCCTAGATGGTATTCTCAGATGAACTGACAGAACTAAGCTGTAAGGCTGTAGAGTTTCATTGATACTTTCCTAAAAAGAACAGAAAGAAGAGGAGGCTGTGGGTGTATTTTCTAAAATACCTTGTAACAGAATATTTTCTGAGGAAAGTAGGAGGCCCAAGTTCAGCCTTCCTTTTCTGTTGGAATTAATTCAAACTCACATCTCCAATGAATTTACCCTAATTAGCCAGATTTTGAGCAGAGAAGTCATGAAATGGAAGCCTGAATATTTTACCTATAGAATCAGAACCGAAAAGTAGGGGTTGTAGTGCTGAGTAATATAAAACCACAGTCTGGTCATCTCTTTTTTCATCATGGGAGGAAAAGTCAGTAGCAGAGGGTCTACCATTCTAGAAAAGAGATGCCAAATAAAATTGATTGACTAGAAGGGAAAGTTAGATTATTCAGAAAATAATTTAGGCTCAATGCACAGAGAGAAGTAGTAACCCCTGGAATAAAATTATTTAAGGTCAGACCATCAGGTCTGTAAATCAAAATCTGTGTGTTTCCAAAAGAGAAAGAGCAAGCTGTATGCTATGTAGGATTTTGGAGGATGGCCTTCTTAGGTTTGAATACGTGAAAATTCAAATTTACCTTGAAAGCTTATATGAGCTTATATGCAGAGTACAGACAGCAGAAGTGAGGACTTAAATACTTCCTAAGAAGCTAAGACAAAATACTGGCCTATTGAGTAGTGCCGTATTTCATCTCCCCTTTCACAGCTCTGAAGCACAGCTTCTTCACAAAATTCAGAGTGTTTTCAACTATTTCCTTTCCAATGGGCAAATATTTTATTGAAATATTCAGTCTGGCACAAGAGCTGATGTGATCAGGACTCTGCACTGTACATTGTGTGAGACAAATCAGTACTGTTTTTTCTAGGATGGGTTTTTGTCAGCTTTTCCTGAATTCCTGAAACTGTGTTGCTTCTAGTAACAGCTCTCTTGAGCTGTTTTCTAGACTTTCTGAGCACAATAGTAAAGGGTACTTAGATAACTCTTCTACCACCAAAGTGCCTTTCATGGAAGTGTTGATTTACTTGATTGATCCAGAACTGTGTTGTTCTTAAAAAAAATTTAAGGGTTGTGATAAAAATGTGGCTTTCACATATTTTTATTTGTTGAATTGTACTCAATTAATGCTTTAATTAGATATTTGACAAAAAGAAGTTCTCAGTGTTGCTTATGGAGTTACATGCATTGCCATGCCATTATTTTACAGAACATTTATATAGACTGCTTTCTGTCCTCCCAGTTCTGCAGAAGAAAAATTGAATTATTGCCATCAAAACCTCAGTGGTGCTAGATTGCGTCCTTCATTGTATTTACTTGAGTGGTATTGATCTTTCAGTTTCTATTTCATTAGCTAGAACTCCTTATTCATGGAAGCTCTGAATTTTATGATCAGCCTAATATAGAACTCATTGACTTCTTATTATTTTGTGAGTAAGAATCTTTTTGTTATTTTAAAAATACCCCAAAGTGAGACAGAGAGAGGAAAAGAAATTAACAATCACAGCAACAGATCTTAGTAACATAAAAGCAAAATTTTTTGATGCATAATCATCCATTTGTCATCTGCAATGCCACTGGAGATTCATGTTAATTATGCTCATTCATCTGAACCAGCCACGGGGGAAGTTCTCTAAACAGCTAAAGGCAGTCTGGCTACAGAAGACACTCCTTCTACTCCTGTCTGCACATTGTATTGCTCACTTGCTGCTATTTGAGCAGTCAAGAGACTAACACCTGCAAAATCAAATGGTAAGCTAAAGGTAGTAGCATATATATATACATATATAATGTATATATGCACATATATTATGTATATATACCTTAAAAATGTCAGGATCTTAAGGTGCTTCAATTTGCAAGGTCTGAGATAGAAATAATCCGTAATTTTAAATAAACACTAACATTCATTCAGAAGCAAACGTTAAAGGAGTTTTAAAGCTGTACTGTCAACCGCCCAGAACTTAGCAAGGGACAGATTTCAAGTTCTCAATTTCTCACTGCTGACCAAAGCAAAATAATCTTTTATTACCATGTTGTATTTTCCTTCATAAAAGTCTGTGCTCACATGAGTGCTTAGTATGACCATTATTTTTATATGGACAAAACTGTACCTTCTTTCTGGTTGAAATGAATGAACTCATTTCCTGAAATTTCATTTATAGTTCTCAATATAGTTACGTATGTACGTGATATGGCAAACATCATCCTCCCACCTAATAAAGCTGTAGCCAAACGGATGCAAGGTTTGAGGAAAAAAACAAAACCACTGAGCAATCTCTAGAATTAGATCTAGATTAGATGACCATGTGAATACTTAGAGATTTGTGGTAAAAGATACTTGTAATGAAACCTTCAGTTATTCTTTTTCTTCTGTGTATGTTTGTGATGCATATGTTAGAGAGCAAGATCTAAATTAATTGTAAGGAGTAACTCCTGAATCATCTTGCTGCAACAAATATAAGTTTAATCCTGCAAGAAAGGGTATCAAAGCCACTTTTGTCTTGTTACAAAATATAATATTCAAAGGAGTCACATCATATAAGACAAACTAATTCAAATTGGTTCATCTGAGAAAATCCACCAGCAGCTAAACTACTGTAAACGATGACTTACAATGCTGGAGAAAAAAAAAATCATGAAGTTTGGTTTATCATACTAAGAATTGTCAATACAGTATTGATTGTACTTAAAGAAGTAGTAAAAAATATACTGTCTAAAGAAAAATGTGTCTTAAACTATTTTTTCACATGCCTGACAGATTGTCTTTGATCTTCCTGATAAAACTGTCCTCACATTAGAGCCAACATCTCGCCTTGCAAATCAAGGACATAATCCACAAAAAAAAGGTGCCTTTCCTGGCTCATGAAAGATAGTTGTGAAAAATAAATGCTGCTGAAATGTTATTGAGTCAGATGCTGCTCCAGAAGAGAAACCCTCAATATTATGAGACAAAGGTAAACCAGACTCCTGGAGACCGGACAGATACCTGCCTGCACTGACAGATCCATGCCTGTCCCAAGCCTTGCACTCTAGGACTGAGCACTCCACTCTCTTTTCTGAAAACGCCATCTGTGTGAGGGTGCCAGACCACTGACTCCAGTGCCAGTAAAAAGCAGATGACATCTTCACAAGATAGAGCCACAATCTTACAGCCAAGCCCAAGGATAAATGCAATCATTTTATGGATGATGAACGGATTGGCAAAAGGCAATCCTGGGCCAGGCTGAGTGTGCTCTGGGCAAAGTCAAATGTCTTTTCAGATATTATAACTTCTCTGTAGATATTTTGTCCAAGAGAAAACATCTCTGTTTTTCTGTTTAGTCCGTAATTCTCCCTAAATTTTTTCACTGGGTTTTGTGGTTTAAGCACAACTGGAAGCTGAGCCCCGCCCATTGCTTGCTCACTCCTCCCGCATTGCGATAGGGGTAGGAATTGGAAGAGTAGAAGTGAGAAAACCTGTGGGTTGACATAAAGACAGATTAATAGATGAAGAAAAGTCTGCACTCACAACCAAAGCACAACACAGAATTCATTCACCGCTTCCTATGGGCAGGCAGGCGTTCAGCCACTCCCAGGAAAGCAGTGCTCCCTCACAAGTCAGTTGCTTGGGAAAACAAACACCTGAACTCTGGACATTCCCCTTTCCTCCCCCTTACTCCAGATTTGATTGCTGAGCATGACACCATGTGGGCTGGAACATCCTTTTGGTCAGCTGGGGTTCAGCTGTCCTGTCTGTGCCCCCTCCCAACTCCTTGTGCACCCCGGCCCCCTTGCTAGTGGGGTGGGGTGAGAGGGAGTAAATAGCTTGACTCTGTGCAAGCACTGCTTGGCTATAACAAAAACATCCGTGTTATCTACACTGTTCCCAGCACAAATCCAAAATGTAGTCCCATACTGGCTACTATAAAGAAATCCAACGCTGTCCAGGCTAAAGCCAGGATACTGGGTAATGCTTTCTGTCATCTTAGGTCACCCACCCGGATCTATGCTGCTCGGCACATTTATGTAGATGAGTCATAAAGACTGGACTTCAGTGTTTCATAACAGTTGTATGAGATATCACAGATATATGGCAAACAATGCCCCATGTCAACAACGTTCAAACCAGTTTAGGACTCTGCATCCCCTTTTTTCATGGACATAGTGAGCAATTTGAAACTTGAAATAACATATCCTATATATATACATATTTCTGAGAGCTTTTTAGTGAAGACCTTGGTATAGACTTTTGTTCTTTGGGTATAGTACTATAATATATAAAATAATGCAATAGCTATGGAGACAATAACTGAGAATGGTAGCATTTTCCCTATGGCATGATCCAAAACCGAGAAATTAAGACACAGAAATCATAGCTGTTTCCAACTTAAATTAAAAATACGTTTAATCTTGATTTTTCTTAAATATAAACCATAGCAAATTGTTTTCCAACTGGCCTATTCAACATAATTGTCCTTCAGAAAAAAAGACAACCCCACTGTTCAAACAGACCAAAACAAGCTTCACAATGTGTCTCCCATTTTGCAGACTATGAAGTGCATTCTATTCAGGTGTCAAGGTGTTGGCAGCAGGGGGGACTGCAGCACTGACTTTTGTGGGAGGAGGCACAGGGCAGCCCCATGCCAGACAAAGCTGCTTCCAGCTGGCTCAAATGGATCCACCACAGGACGCAGCTGAGCCTGTCATCCAAGAAGGTGGCACCTCTGGGAATGTAAGAAAGTACAGGGGAAAAGACCCACGGAGGGGAGAGAGAAAGAGAGAGAGAGAGAGAGGAGAGGGAGAAGGAGTGAGAAACAGCAATGGGAACACCAAGGCTGGAGGAGGAGGCAGGAAGAAGAGAAGAAAGGAGAGGAGACAGAAAGAGCATGGAGAGGAATCACACCACCACAACACCCCTCCACATGCTCTGCCTCATGGAGGGGGCTGAGTGTAAACTGCAGCAATAACATAGGGGAGGAGTGAAGTTGGTCTTGAAAAAAGGAGAGGAAAAGTGTTTCCCCTAAGTGTGTGAATGTTTGTTTCTTTTCTTTTTTTCCATACCTGAAACAGTAATTATATATATACATATGTACATTAATTGGCAGTAAATTAAGTTCATTTTCCTCCAAACCAATCTGTTTTTCCTCTAATGGTGCTTGGTAAGCAATCTGCTTGCCCTTAGTTTAACCTATGAGTTCTCACATTCCTACTCTTTCTTTGCCATATCCTGTCCCACTGAAGCAGGGGAGAGAGCAAGCAGCTGGGTGGGAATTTAGCTGCCACCTGGGGCCAACTCACCACAAGATGTCTACATAAAGTAGTGTAAAAAATATGTTGTATTAGTATGCAAAAGAAAAGTGTGGACAAAACACTGTCATTGCTGTGAAAAATTAGTGGGTGTATAAGCTCTGGAAAGCCCCTGCCTGCTGGCATACACAGAATCAAATACCTGGATGCCAGATGTCTGTGTCACTGTGGACTCCATCTGCAGCACATGCTTTCATGCCATATGCTACTTTATATCAAATGGTGGTATGATTGCATAATAAATTTATCGAAAAACAGCTCTGTTCCCATCTCTCACTGTTCTTCTTTATCCTGCCATCTCTTTCTGTCACCTTTGAAAAATAAGTTCTGTAGACAACTGTCTTTCTACACACTATTTTTCCCCTTTCTCTCTGAAAGAGGATGACTGAACTGTTGGGGTCTGAGGAGTTAATGCCCAGATATTAATGACTAATTAGTCTGATAATTCACTGTTGTGCAAGTGCATGGTATTTCTTTTTAAGGGACTAGCATTAATGTTATAATTACGCATTCACGCATTTTAATTTTACAGGATATAACAAATTACTATATAACTTTATAACATAAATATATTTACTATAAACACAGAAGTTTTGAGCCCACATTCATTTTAAGAAGACAAAGCACTGACAAGAAATCAGCAGGAACAAACATTGTGGATCTTTTAGTTTGTTTCATTTAGGTTTTGGTTTTGGTTTTATATTTGCAAGATTGTGGAAACACTGACAATGCAAAATTTCATAATTTGTAGTAGTTAAATTGAGTATTTTTTGTTTTCTTATGACTGTCCTCAGAACCTGATTATCTTTTTATTGCAGAGACAAATTATCTATTAAAAAAAAAAGAAGTTTGAAAACTGTTGTTAATTTGCATGTAGATGGTAGTTTCTCTCATCATCAGGTTCCACATTTTTATTGACATTCATTCATGAGGTCCCCTGTTTCTCTCTCTGTACCTTACTGTCCTGTAGAAATAGAAAAGTTGAATCTATGTAAAGTTTTCTTTATCCTAACCAGAAGGTGGCATTTAGCTCTAGTTGTTGTCTTTCATAAAACATCATGATATTCTTGGAACTTTGATTTGATTCTGGTTTGTTCACTTTATAAACCAACCAATCTCATTTAAATCAGTACCCATGTAATGCAATAAAAACAGTGTAAGTGAGAAGAGAACCCAGCTGCTGGCTTTTTACTTGTGTTGTTATTTTGGCTGTATATTTAAAAGAGGTAGCAAGGGATGAAATTTATCTTTCCTTATCATTCTTCAGAACTTTCTTTGGCTAAGAGTTGCAGAACACAGTAATTCTGTATTCTGCTGAATCACATGGCAGTTGCATTTTTTTCTGAAAAAAAACATGTTTTTGTAGAATAATATTATGTATACCTGGTCTATTGAGAGTGTTAAAAGAACCAGAAGACAGTCTGGGTCATGAACAAGGATGAGTTGAAAGGACTAGAATATCGCCAAATAAAATCAGGACACAATTAGTCACAGGCACAGTATAGGTTTTCACTGTGCTAAATTCAAGTAAGATAATTTTTGACATGCAAAATGTATGTCATCCCCAGTATAATGGGGAGGCCAGTGTCCCCAAGAAAACCCCTAATAATCTTAATAGAGTTTAGGGTTCTACTTGCCTTTGCTTTCTGCCAGTCAGCCTACTCTACCATGTCTGGCTCCCTTTTTTCCTTTGATTCTGCCCATTGAGTAATTGTTTTTGAAAGAAATAAGAAATAATAAAAAAATAGATCAATGTTTCAGATTAATATCTCTTGACTGATAAAAAATGGGGACAATATTAGTCTCTCAATGGAAAAAATAACAGTATCTGTAAACTAATATTTCAGACTTTCTCTATTTTGTAGTACAAGATTCTCCTGAACTTCATTTATATCACTGTATAGTGGTAAACAGATCCAATGCCAGCAACACTCCCAGATGTCAATAAGTAATAACAAGATTATACAATTTAGTAAATTTCAGGTTTTCTTTTCTGAACCTAGAATCAAGACAATAGAGGCAATTTCTCTGCAGAGGCTGAGGGAATAGTATTGAGATATTCTCCCAATGTAAATATTCTCAGAAAAAAGATCAAAACCCTCCCTTTTTCAGTGAGATCCTTACTGAGCATAGATAGGAATTTATCCATCACTTGCTTTGGGCAAGTCTTTTAAGATATGTCTCTCAAGTCTGCTGGGCGTTATCTACAGTGTTAGGTTTTGTATGGAGTTGATGTTGCCATTTCACAGTTTCCCTTTAGTTTAAATCAACTTGGTGTTCTGTTCTAGTTGTGAAATGTCCAGTTTGATTCTTGTCTCTCAAAAGGCATTTGGAAACATTTTCTCAGAACTGAGATAAACTGCTACATCTGATGTAGAAACTGGCAGTTTATCTTTTATATAAGTAGCTCTATGTCATCAACACACTGAGAGGCACAATTGTAGACAGAACTGAAAACCACGTTTTTTTATATGCCTGTGTGGAATTTTCATTTCCTCAAAATAGCTCTTAATAGTTTTAGAAGAATCTTGTTTCCTTCGTTAACAGCTCTCCTTTTCCAGATAACTATATCACTTTTAGTGCAAATACTTGAATGTTAGATTGATGTGGGACCGTCAGCTGAAAGCCTGTCACTGGCTTTAATGGGAATTAATTAGATCCTGATAGCACTTATGCAAGTGAAATTCAATTGCTTGAATGTGTGCAGAAAATTATCATAAACATGATGCAATTGTAGCAGAAAGGTGTTAATTTTTTAATTTGAATCAATATTTGGGGAAATAAACATACCATACTTGCTGCATCCTGGAGAGGATAAGGGAGGTAGCAGTTACTTGCTAAGCCACTTAGAAAATTTTTAGAGATAGCCTTTTAGTTTACCGAGATGTCACTTGAACATTTGGGGAAACTTATTATAATTTGATAGATATTGCCATTTGCTAGGTATTACTGACTGTGTCAAAGGATGATTCATTGTCCTCTTTCTCCGTTGACTGTTATTGTGCTTATTGGATGAGGCTCAAAACTTATATAAGTTATATCTATACTGGCACTGAATTGTCTTGGAGCTTGGTGCCTAGCCACAGGAGAATGATAGCTTTTGGACTGCATGGATACTTTGAGATCAATTATCTTAATTTGTTCTGCTGGCAATTAAGCTAATAAGAGCTGTTAATTCCTTATTTTATATCTTCCAGGTCACATGGCGTGCTTTTCTGACTAAGATTGTCATTTGAGACACTTCTAGGATGACTGAAAGATAATTCAACTTGTCATATTTTTAAATAAAATGTATGTTCTTTTCTACAAGTTAGTACATCAGTGTAAATAACAAGGTAGCATGGCATGACTCACAGTCCTCAGGATTCATTACTTAAACCCATTTATATACTTTTAAATTGTAGTGAAATTTATGAAATGCTTATTACTTTTATAGCCTTATGTTTTAAAAAAATAGATCTTCTATCAGCCAAATTAAAGAGACATCACATAAAAGAAAGGATAAAACTTAGCACTGTCAGAAGATCAGAGGACCACACCTTGCAGTCCTTCCTACACTCCTCAGAATTGTTTTTTCTGAGTAAGATTTAAGAAAATAACTTCGTATCTTTCCTCTGGGTTGTTACCAGTATAAGTAGCTGAAACCAAGACCTTGGTTTTGCATCCCAAAATTTTTTTCTCCATAGTACCTTGGCACTATGTCTTTTCCCTATATTTTTTTTTTTTATCACAGGAGACATTGCTAACCTTACCCATACCTACCATTTACCAGTTGCAATAGAAATGAGATGCCCTTTGCTGGCAGTACTGGCAGGCCACAGTGATGCCTGACCAGTGGTTTTCCTTTGTTTTGAGGTCTGGTGTGCAGCACAGTAGTAGTAGACTTCTTTTTTTCATGCCTGAAGAAGCCTGAAAAGCAAGTGGAACATGTGAGTGATACAGCCCAGGAACTAACAATTGTTCCTCATTTACTGAGGCTGGCCAGAGTAAAATAAAAGGGAGCTTTGCCTCTGACTTGGGTGAAACCAAGACTTTCTTCTCTAGGTTGCGAATAGTTATGATACCATGTTACCTGTGTCTTATATTTGCCAAGAGTGGGAATTTTGTTATGTACTGCTGCAAAGGGGGACCACACTTGGTGCTCTCTGCCAAGCTATTACTTTTGCTCTTTCTTGCTTTATTTTTTGTTATCCAAAAAGGTGTTCTTTTATGTGTAAATTACAAAATAAAAAGAACACTGAAATAATGGAAATATTGCATGCTTAGGTTTGCTATCACTGGTATTCATTTAACAGAGAGTGGTTCTCTATTACAAGTCTAGGAAATGTAGCATTATTAGTGTAATGTCTAAGAAAATGAATTTATTTTCTGACTTGATGGCTTCAACACATAAAACCTTGACTTCCCAACACAAGCTCTACAAGTAACTGCTACATCTACTGTTTGAACTGTTATGCATGACTATTTTGAGCTACATATATGCTTTGCTGCAAGCAATAACCTGAAGTCAGTGTGCATCCAGATTTCTATTGAAGGCTAATGAATAAGCTGTTAACTAATTTAGTCTAATTGTAGCTTTGTTGTGCTAAAACATAAAACAACAAAGCTTTTGCCCTGAGTCTTTTAAATTATACTTTCACCCCTACTGTGCAAGAGTCTAATTAAAAGCTTTTAGCTTTTCACTGTGCGTGCTTCTAAGTGATGTTGTTTAGTTTATCAGGACTCATTTATCACTTGATTTAAATAGGAAAAAAAAGAGGAAAACTAGAGAACAACATATTTTTACATGCTTTTTTGCTACTTGCCTTGAAAATTTTTTTGTTAATTTGATTATTAGGCAAACCTCATGAAAATCAGAAATGCAGAAATAATCCCTTATAACATCAGTGCTGTTCTTCGTGATTTAAAATGAGAAATGAAAATATAAACAATATATTTTCAAAAAATGTGACTTGCAAAATAGTAGGTAAGAATCTTATGTCTTCTAGAAGCATTGAGAATGAGTAGATTTGATTTTGGGTTTTTTTTTCTTTTAACTTTGTTTTAAAGCGTTTTGGGGTGTGTGTTTTTATAATTGTGCCAGGATTTTTTTATTTGCTTGATTTTTTGTTTTTACATGTGGCAGTGGTGAAACGTAGTGAAAGATGAAGACTGAATGATGATGCAGAAGACTTCTGAAACAGCTTGCAAGAGAGGAAAGCCCTATCTTCAAGCATAGTCTCTACAAGACCTGACTAAATGCTGCTGCTGTCCTCAGCCTTCCTCTGTGGTCTTCAGCTTCACTCCCTTAAATTGCTGTAAGTTCAGAAAGTCTGTGAAGGGGACTAAGATACTTGCTAGGGAGCCTTTCCTGCTGCTCAGAAAAGTGCTGTTCTTTGTCTTTTGCCTAGACACAGGTAAGCAATTTTTATTGCTAATTTTAAGCTACCTGGCAACACCTAAAAGTCTGAAGAGACCTTCTTATTTAGTGCTTTAGTAGTCATTTGACAAGACATGAACTTACAGGTGAGTACTGGCAAGACTGAAGATGAGGTGTTTTCCAAGGGTAAATGCACTTGGCAGTGAATTCAAGCACAGTTTGCAACAAACCCAGCTGGTCATGACACTCTGTACTTAAAGTAAATGAGCCTTAGAGTCGTCCTTTCAAATAATATGAGAAGCCAGGTACAATCCTACTTCAACTGCATTGCCATACTTTTGTCTTGGGGGGACCATGGGAGCGAGGGTAGAGCTGAGATGAGAAAGGGACATTGGATCTCAGAAGCCACAGTTTGGAAACAACTGTGGCCTGGGTTTCAGAGTGCAAGAATACATCTCTAGTTACATGTCTATGCTAATAAACAGTGATGGAGAACAGAAATGATCACTGGGATGTTACTGTCCATAGTTTTAAATTTTTATCAGGGTCCTTGGTTTGGACTGGACCTGGGTCAACTAGTTTCCAGCCAAACAATTCCTAGGACTGATCTGGACGTTAGCATGTGGGAAAACCTACTTGGATGGGCAATCCTATTTTGAAGTTAAGAGAATTTAATCATATGGATATAGGGTGTTCTGGGCCAATTGTCCTAGCATCATTTTATGGGCCCAAACACTACATGTATTAGTCCTGTAGGAATAGCTCAAGAAAGTAAATGGAAGCTGACTCAGAGCTTTGAACTGGAATTTTCAGCCTTGGCATAGCATACAGTAAGTGCAGTATTACGTATGCTTCTACAGTATAAATATACACATATGGGCTAATCATGCTACACTTTCTTTTAGTCAAATACAGGAATGTTGGAATGGCTCAGATGACATACCCTGTTTTAGATAACTTAAATTACTAACTACCAATCTCTAGCTAGTCTGTGAGATGCTCCTGGAAGAGAACATGAGATTTCTTGATTTTCTTTTCTTTTGCATCCCTTATTGTCTAGAGATCATGTCGTAGTAAGTTTAAATGAAACAAGGTATGGTGATATCCGAATGACTGATTGTAATCTGTCACTGCTCTAGTTATTTGTAATCACAAAAACACCTCTCTTACACCATAGATTAGCATCCATATCTATCACCCTACCTTCTTGTATCTCCTTGTGTAGCTGGCTGTAAGAAGCAAACAATGTCATATCTCATTCAGCTGTTGAGGGCAGTTCTTTAACAGCTGCCAAGATATCTTGCCTCTCATCTTCTACTGTTTCCTTTGGGGTTTTGCTGTGTCTTCTTCAGCATGTATTTACCCATCCAGCAACAATCTTGTGACTTCAGCTTCAGCATGACATGCTGAAGCCTGACGTTCACTTGTGGACCTGCCTCATGCCCTCTCCACTTTAGCTTCTTTCACTGCACTTCTCATGACTTTCCTTTGTGCTGGCTGGTGATGACAGCCTCTTCTCTGTCACTTTTCTTCTTCTCTTATATATGCTCCAGATTGATTTTGGACACAGGCCAGTGACAGAGTTAAAACCAAAAGATGCTTCATGAATCTCTGTGCCTATTTACAGTGATATGTAATTCAGCTTTCCCACTGGGTCAGTGGAACTGGCACTGATATGTTAGCAGGAAGCAACACAGGTTGACTTGCTGTCAAGGCAGTCACGAGGGTGAGTTTACAGAGCCTGGAACTGTGAGGAAAACATCTTTTTTAATTGACACTTAAGCAAAGCTAAATTGGAGTGGTAGTGATAACGAACAGAAAACCTCCGCAAGATGCCATTTTTAGAGCTACTTTCCAAAATAAAAGCATGCTTTAAATCCATGACTCTGTTATTGTCTGCATTTAGACTCTGTTCTCTCAAAGGTAATTTTACAAGCTACAATAAAGCACTTCCCAGCATGTAACATTAGTGTTCAAGTGAAGCTGTTACTTTTTATTTTTTCAAGTGGAGTTGAATGATTAGTAAAGGACCAAGAATTTAAATTGCCTCATCTCTAGTAAATGTTAACACATGCCTCATATGGCTCCCTCTGAAAGTCTGCATTATCTGACAAGTGAACTGTATGTATACATATAATTATGTAAGCGCATTCTCTCCAGTGTGATTCATGGCGATTTAGTGCAGTCAGTGGAAGTTTTTTTGATTGCTATCCTCATTGTGAGCTGTTTAAACATCCGCCTGTCTAGTTGTGAGTCAAATTCAGTGGCTATATAGAGGTGTGCAATGCTCTGCATGGTAAAAATATTTGCTGCACCATTCATGGTATGAGCTGGTCACCTTTTGCTTCAGCCCAGTCTTACACTTTTTCGTGACTGTAGCCATGGTATCTTCCTTAAGAAAGATTTATTCCTTCATTTCTATCTTTTCTTGGCTAAAAGTTCAGAAGAGCTGGTGGTTAAATTGTACTCAGGTGTGCTTTAAAACGTGTGCTTGGCTCAATGAAGCTGACCTTTCATTCTTAACTGTTCAGCAGACAGACAGTATGCTGCAAGTCATGGTCATTGCCATGCTTGTCTTTCTGGAACAGTACCTCTATTTTACACCTCTAGGCTTTGTTCTGCGCTAAGTCTATCCATTAAAAAAAGTCTATCAGCATAAACCTGTCAAAACCCATGCTGGCTTTGCAGATCTTCTCTCATTATTGGTGGAGCTGTTCATAATATCTCTGCACTGAGTGAATTGTTGAATGACTCAAAATTTAGTTCTACAAGAGGTATGAATAAAGCAATATTCAAAAGTCTTTCGAAAGTTGTGTATGAAGAGCTGAACTAAGTTTAGATCTGTAGTGTGTTCAGGAGTCTATGTGCATCCTGATACAATCCTGGGAAGCCTGAGGCTTCTCACACACTTGCTACAGATACTCTCCTGCAGGAGAATGTGCATTCATTTGTGAGACACCCCCCAAGGCAGCCAGTAGAGTCAACAGAGAAATGGGCACGACTTTCAGCAAGTCTTTTCTTCCATCTATCCATGCATTTATTCACTTATCTAGCCATGTGAGCATCCATCTAGGCAAAAGTTTTGCTTTACCTATAATACTGGCAGATAAAGTAGAAAAACCCTCTAGTCTAAATATATTTCAGCTCATGCCCTGATGAAATGGAACATATTGTATGTCAACGTAGTGATACTGCTATAATTGTCTCACAGAGAAGATTGCAGAGATAAAATCTTTCAGACAGTATTAAGAAGGCCATTTTTTAAAATACAGTATATCAATAATAATGTTGCTGCATATACCTCAGAATCTCATCACCTCTTAATCCCTTTAGCACAAAGTGGTAAATAAATGAGGAAGTGAGGAAAGTGCAGATATTTGTAACATGGATAATTTGGGGTTATACCATCTAATATGTCCAGAAAGCACATTTATTTCTCTCTGTAAGTCCAACAAACACTGTTAAAATTCCTGTATATCTATATGAACAATGATCTTTCCCAAGACAATGAGTTAATTCTCACAGGGATGAGCACAAGTACCAACATTTTCAGATGAGGAAAATTGACATAATAGAAAATGATGGTAAGGAATGAGTAAATATTGAATAATAATTTAAAATGTTGAATACAGCTGTCACGTTAAGATGAAATATGGTTAACCAGCCAACTGGCATACTTTCATATCTAGAAATAATAGATTCAGTCTTTACCAGTGGAACTGCAAATGGTGACTGTGAGAATACTTAGGATTTGAAGTGAATAAAAGACTTTCAACATAAGCTGCTTGTGCAAATGCAGTTATGTCAAATATTTGTATACAAATATGCAGTCTAATAGAAGGAAAACAGTGAGGTATCTAATCTAGCAGAAAAGCTGGAATATGAAGAAAAACAAAATAGAAAACTAGTTAGACATTTTCTTTTACAGAGGGGTCATAGTCACTGGAATCAACAAAAAAAATGAAATAGTACATTTTCTGTGTCTTGAATTCAGCTGAAGAACCTAAATTTTCTCCATTTCAATTTGTACCCATTACTCCTTTTGCTACCACTACTGTTCCTGATGGAGAATCCCTCTCTGGCTTTCCAGTAGGACCCCTTTGGGTACTGAAAGGTTGCTATGAGATCTCCATGCAATCTTCTCTTTTCTGGACTGAAAAAAACCAACTTCCTCAGCCTGGAGGTGTTCTGAAAGTTTTTTTCTTGAATGAGGGAACAGACAGAGTCAATACACTGGCATTTACTTATCCTGAGGTTTTCACCTCAAAAGTAGACATTAGCTATAAATTGGGGTATACTACTCCTCATATTAGGGTTTCACTCTCTCACAAAGGTATAGATATTGCAATATACATGTAAACTAACACTGAGAATACATCTCCTACACTGGCCAGAGATCTGGAATATGCAATAACCTTCTCTCTCCATTACAAACAAGGTTGTTTGTACCTTTGTGGACATTCTTACATTGTAAGGCAACATCTTCTTAAACACAGCTGGTAGAACAGGTGCTCCAAAGGCATAAAAATTTTAGTCCTGGATAACACAATGGGAATTTAATTTTAAAAAAATTTACATAATGTGAAGGACCCATATTGGACCATATGGTCCAGCAACATCCCAAAGTCTGTAATGGTTTTATGAATGATTAAGCACTGGCAGGGGTATGCACTGATTATATCACCAGGCCAGCATCTGGAGGCTGTGAGAAATCCTAGAGGATATTTTCTTGGCCTTTACTTGTCAGTGATTTATTATCCAAAATAAAGATTTGATTGCAAACTGCTGATTGAACTGGCAGAGGAAAGCAAGATGGACAAACACACTCAAGCTGGCTATGACTCACCTGAGGGCACAGTAGCTGCCACTAATCTTGGTAGAAACAACGTACATGTGCTTTCCCTGCTAACACCAGTGAAACAATCTGGGAACTCTTATGCTACGATATATTGTGATTTCTGAACTCGGTACCATGTGTGTTCCTTCTACGAAAACAGCAATATGAAGGCCCTGTTCCTTGATTTTATTACGGGTGATCACATTCATCAATTTCTATTCATTTATCAAGGCACAAGAAATACAAGCATATAGTGTGGTGCAGGCTTATTTTTAATGTGATACGTAATCAACATGCAAATTGGACTTAGTCTGCTTTGCTGCAAGATGTGGACATCCCAAAAGCAAAATCTGGCCTTCATAAGTAACATCTGTGAAAATAATGCCAAATATTCCCTGTAACCTGTTTGAAATTGTTAGGAGACCATTAATTACATCCCTCTTATACTTTGCATTTCAGTTCACCTGAAAGATCAAAGTTCTCTTGATCCTCTCAGATAACTGATTATTAGAAAGAAAAATAGAATACCTCTACTCATCACCCTTCCACCCCTGCTAAATATTGTGTCACATTTTAGCCCTCTAACTCTGAATCGGGATTTTTTAGCAGGAAGCGTGAATGCCAAATGCTTTCACGTAATCTTATCTATAGAAAATCCAGAATGACTACTGCCAAAAGATTAAAGTGAAGGTGAAATCATCATATCAAATTAATTCCAGTAATGTCCCTTGATAATATCATCTAGTGGCCAAAGATCTAGCCATTCCAAATATCAAATGAAAAATAATTGTTTACCCTTTATTGAAATTTTAATCTTGATATTCTTCTTATTATAACACTTTTGAAAGCAATATCCAAGAGTATAATATCCATATACATTTAATCTTTGTTTTATAAGTTGATAAAATATGAAACTAAAGCATAAAAGCATTAAAAATTATCATATTTATTACAGTTTTTATGAGACATGCTGCCAAAAAACACATGAAATCCTCTAGGATAAATCTACATCTGGTGCTATCTTGATAACTGTTGAATTTACAATGGTGAAATATTTATGCAGGCTTTTGTTTTAAAGAAATATCTGAAGTGTAGAGTTCCTTTGTATGAGATGTATTCTGTCATTTGCTGCTGGAAGGTACTGGTGCAGTGCATCAGAAAGTGAAATATGGGTATGCCTGGAAGAGGGTTAATTTTTAGAAGTGAAATAGCTAGTTCCTATCATTCGTTTTCTACTTTGGTATAGTTTTTACCAGTCGAGCAGACTTAACTTGAATATTTTTAATTGGCCTCAAGCATCAGACATTTTTGCCACTCATGTGCGATGTCAACCATACCGTAAAACATTCACTTTGTCTTTTTGTTTTTTCACCATAAGTCTTTTCTACTGGTTCAGACAGAAGAATATTTTCTGACTATAGAGCGCAAAGTAAAATTGACAAAGTTTGAGATATTGTTGTAAAGATTTAAATTCAGATCATCTGTTATTTAAATTCTCACTAAAGGCTCGATATTTCCTAGAAATTGGCACACAGTTCTGCATGTAAGTGCCTTTTTCCCCATCACAGTCAGTCCAGAGATGGTTGGTTTGTGGCTGCTGGACTACAGTTGGTTTTGAAATGCAGGAAGGCTGGGCATAACTCTGTCATGTGTCCTGCTCTGGAGATATTCTCATGCCAATGAGATTAATAATTCTAATGTGTCTTTTTGAAAGGACAAAGCCCTGCTGAGAATGGCATTGTGAGGTAATCCAGACACCTTGTTTTGTTATCCTCTTCTACTTTCTAGTAGAATGATCAGAGCATCCATGAGCTACTGCTGGAGGGCCCACTCCCCTCAGGCCTCTGAAAATTATCTTGCAGGTCTTGGTCATAAAATGTTGATGAAGAATTTATGAGCCAAAAATTCTGGCTATCCTGTTTTCTTCAGTAATGATGATAATAACTTGAAAATAGTATTTAGCTGTGGATACAGTAGTGAGACACTACAGTATCAGTTGTTCTTAAGTTGTAGAACTAAGTTGCAATTTCACTAATGACACTGGATGAATATAACTTTAGTTTGGAACTTCCTTAGTAGATGATTCTTTTTAGAACAAAACCGCAATATGCATATGATTTCACTATTTTTCTGGTTAGTTGCAAAGGAGTCTTTCTTCTGTAATTAGCAAAAAATCCTTATTTCCTTGACTGACAAAATATTATATGGGTCAGAGAGCTGAGGCTTGTTTTTGTCCAACGGCTTTTCAAAAAGAATCTCAAATATTTTTCTTAACCTTGTGAAAGACAATAAGGTGGAAAAAATTAATGAAATGGATGCTTTTTGTTGATGGGAACAATAGCCAGAAGAAGCTGGGTGAGAGCCATATGAAGATTAAATAAAGAAAAGGAGAACAGGCTTCTTTAAAAAGTGACCACTTGGCATGTGATGATCTAAAATATTATTGTAATTTTGGCTCTTCTCTTGTGTGGGAGACCAGGAAATAAATCATGATCACTTTCTAGAATATTCACCTTATTTTTGCATTGAAGCTTTAAATTAACGTTCAAGTACAAATTTAAAATGTAGAATGTGTATCACTGGTGAACTTTTAAACCTTTGAATTTCACCAATAACTAATCTCGACAGAGCTATTATAAAGAGGGGAACCATACCAGATTTGTTTACACAGTTCAGTTTTGATCTACTGACTTTGAATGTAATTATCATTTCGGCATTAATATCTTGTCCCTGTGTATATGACTCTCACACTCTTGCTTTCTTTTGTGTAATGAACCCAGTGTACTTCTAAAAAGCTTTTCTTCTACATGGAAATCCAAAGGGGCCTGCTACTTGTTTTTTTCTAGTAATTTTAATTATTTATCAATAGAACTTACCTAATTACTATGCCTATCTATTCACAATATAATATATTGAATACTGTCCAGCTAGTCAGGTTTTCCACTGTGGCTTCTGTATCCTTATTAGATTGAACATTGAATAACAAACCCATACTGACCTATGCATACAGTGCTCCTAAACTAGCTGTCTGTCTTCCTAGTTTATGTAGAATCACAGCTGGAGCCCATTATGAGAAGAGAATACTTTGTAATTGCACCAAATGTACATACTGCTTCTGTTCCGGGTTATGGGGATTTTGTTGGGGTTTGTTTGTTTGTTTTAGTTTGGTTTATTTTGTTATTTAATTGGGAAGAAGTTTAATCAGCTATTTTATTCTAGCTGTACTAAAGACTCTATGAAATTTATATTTACAAAAACTGATTCTCACCTACAGGTGGACTATGCCTGCAGAACTTAAAAAATAGAATAGTTTAAGAATTTTGGTAAATATGTCACGGATGAATTCAGGATCTATCCGAGTTTGAAAGAATGTGGGTCATGTACTAATTTCTTCTCCGAGGACTGGAGGGCAAAAACCCACATCTTAGGCCAACCACCCACACTCAGGATGGTAGGAGACATTCACTAAACTTAATTAGTGTTTGCTTCAAAGTTGTTTAAAGCCAAAGTTTTTTATCTTGCTTTTAAGGTGTGATTTCTTGTCCTCTCAATTTTATTTTCCCAGTAGCAATGAAAGAGCAGGAAGATACCCATCCATAGCTGCCACTTTCTCTTATTATAGCTGTGCGTACATGCTTTTAAGTCAAGAAGCACAAGTTTGCAGTCTTCTCTTTGGCTAGCTTCTTGTACTCTGCTGTCCTTCTTCCCACAGCTCTTGAGAATATCTTGCGTTCTATATTTCTTTATGATTTATTTTGCTAATTTTTGTTCTGTGTTTCTCAATACAGACTGGACTATAAGCATTGATTCAATGTCCATTCTCTATTTTCTCTCATTTTATTTTTTAAATTCAGTTTCAAAAAATCCAGCCAATAAGTAGAACACATAGCAAGGATCAGAAGATACCCTTAAATGTCTATAGTGATACTTCATTCAAAACACGGTAGAAGTGTTAATTAATTAAACTTTATATCTGGCTTTATATTTGGCTTAATATCTGATATTCAGAGTCCTGAGTAAGGTGTAAAATCTCTGCAACCCCTTCCCTCCCTCTTCCTGGGGATTTAACTGTCTGTGTTTAAGGTCAGCTTTGATGTGGCAGAGCTGTAGGATCTCAAACCTGACTGTTGGGAGAAAGGCTGTGAGAATGCCCTTTGGGGCCTCCTGCCCTTGGCTTGGGTGCTACATTAGACCCAGGGCTTTGACATTTACTTTTGTGGTGCTATCAAGAGGATTTGTGATTCTTCCTATCTAAGACCATTTTTAAGTGAAACCAATTTGTATGACCTCATCTGGTCATACAAATTTTCCTTCTTCACTTCTATCTGTCTTCCTATTTTTTTTTCTTTTAAATTTTATTTCATCTGTATTGTAATTTGGTAAACGGAGTCCACATCTTTCTCCAGAATACCAGTTTCAGCTTACTCTTTTTCGTCCTGCTTTTGTTTCTGTTTTCTCTTTCTTGTCTCATATTCATATGATAATTCAATTTTTTCATGACTCCTTAGCATATTGAAGACTTTGCTGATATTTTCTATATTCTTACCTCATCTATGTTCATTTAAATGATTTGAGGATAGACTGTGAATGTAGAGCAGCACCTGTTTCTACACTGATGTCTCTTGTGATTTGACATCATATTTCAATCTCTAAACTATTTTATGGCAATATTTAGAAGAACAGGTCCTGAGATTTTAACTTGCTAATGATTTACCTTCCATTATAGTCTTGAAGTCCATCTGAAGCTCACTGGAAAAGGCTTTTATGTGCATATTATTCAGGGACTCCCCAGCTTTTCCGAATTTTATTTACTGCTATTATAGAGAAATTGCAACAGTTCTTTAGCCAGCCTTACATACCACAGCAATGAAACATTTCTATTCGTGTATAGAGACTGTTTCATAATATATTTTTAGATGTTGTTCAAGAACTTAGTTTTAGTCAAAAAAGTGTAAGAAAAAATAAACAGAGTAGCTGTGAGCATAAACATTCTAGGATTCAGCTGTTTGTATCATCCATTCAAATTTTCTTATAGCAGAATTCATCAGTATTCTGAACAATTTCCTACCAGGTGCTTATAGTTTCATGGATCATATACCCAGTTATCCAGTATAGATTCTGAGTTGCTGTGGAAATTCCCACAGTGAAATATTTTTAAAATATATACATATATATATATATATCAAAATATAAATCATCAGTGCTCAGATACTACAGCAGAATTGAGACTGCAGCAATTCAGTCCGATAAGAATTGTGGATTATGAGCGGCATTGCCACAGAGCAGTTACCCTGGTATCCCTGAAGTTCTAAGGCTCATTTAAAAGGGAAAAAAAAAAAAAAAAGGCACTGTGAAATAGCGAAGCAATTGCTTCAACCTGAGCATGATCTTGTCACTTTTTCTTTGAACATGAGAATCCATCTTCAAAAGGTCTTTGTCAGTTCTGAAGCACCATCAAAGCAATCCTAAGTAATAGTGCAAACACAAATAGCTGATGAGACCTTTCATTGTTAGGGCTTTGAAATACTCAAAGAGAAAGAGCTCCAACGGGATGATTATTTCAGTCGAGCAGATTCCCTTTGTATCACATATAGACAGCTTGTGTAGATACACTCAAGTGTCTGTAAAAAACATTAACTGGTTTCAACACAGTCCTTTGCACTCTAATCCTCAGACATTACTGGGCTTGAGATTATTTATCTTGTGAAGCTAAATTTGACAGAATTTCAGCGAAATTCTGTTCAGCTGTTTACATCTATAAGGCAATTTTAGCTGTTATCTCTATAATCAAGAAAACAAATGTCATTAAAAATCCCCAAGCACCCTTGCAAGTGGCAAGTTCTAAAGAAAGCAGAACCTGGAATGCACTTTAGTATCAAGAGTGATGCCCACGTTCTTCCCACGGGGCTTGTTGGGTAATTTCTCATTAAACACATCTGTTAAGGACATAAAGAGTTTGTCAATGACATAAGATAGTGCGATGCTGTTCTCTTCTAACTGCATGCTAGCAAACATAAAATAAGAAATAATCCTGTACTGGTAGAAAGATGGACAACAAAAGTTTTCTTCCATCCCTGTGACCTATGAATATATTTTTGTTAAATGGCTGCTTTAATCTTAACAAAAGCAGGTGCACTGCTGAGATTCCAGCCTTTTGGGTTTTTTTATCTAGTACAATATATTATGCAACTATGCTTCACAGTGTGATGATCTAATAGTAGAATAGTTCCGAAAGCAAAATTACTCTGGTTGAAGAGGGACTTTAAACATTTTAGATGTGACGTGGACTGGCCACCCAGTTTGCTCATTACATTGTTAGTATTGATTGAATGAACCACGTATGAATGTACGCACTTTAAAGTGAAAGCTCTTCGTCTGCAATCTCTATTTTGATATTTGATAGCTATTGTTTCTTACAAATACGATGCAACAACTGAAAAATATGTTGTGATACTGGCAGAGAAACATTAAATCCATCGTTCTCTTAAAAGGCTCAAGGTTAGTTCTAGAATAGATAGATAGTTCACTGTAACTCAGTCAGCAAGATCTATGCAACTGCACGAGATAAATATTTGGTCTCAAGAATTAAATAAAATGAAAGTTACACAAAATGCCCTTACCTGAATAAATTAATGCATTTACATTGCATATATGAAAGTCTTTCAAGAGTCTTTTAACTAAGGGAAGAACTAGAGATTCAAAACTAAAACAAAAATAAAAGTTAAATATTTCATGGACCAAAGTTGTGATTCCCATTTAATATTCTCTTGTTTTGGCTGAATTGAGTTTATCTCTTAAAGTCACAGCCTTGGGAAAAGAGAACCTTTTTCCTCCTGAAGCAGCAGCAAGAATCTATAATTTATGATTGATAAAATAATTATAATTTATAATTTTGCAAGAGTTTTGTGGGAGAGTTTGTAGTAGTTTGCTGACTTCAAATCAGGCCTAAACTTCTCTAAGTCTTTTCTAGGTCTTCTTGACCATAACTTTAGTTTGTGCAAGATGTTACTATAAGAGTATTTTTATCTTATTGAGGTTATTTCCCAGTTTATTATGTTCCAGAATTTCACTCTAAGTAGCAGAGTGACATTTGCAGTGCAAAACCAAGATAAGGTGTGTTTTTTGTGAAATCTATTTTCTTTATTCTCTTCACCTAACTACCCGCTCTTTCAAATCTGGAATATGTTCTAAGTCAATCAGAATGAGAAGGTTTTATACTGAATTTAATGAAATGCAATATTCAGACACCCAGCGTGTTTATGTCACAGCACCAAATGAGTGTTCTTGCCAGCAAATAGGCAGTGAATTCAGCCTTGAGTTCTACCTTGGGCTAGCTAACTGTCCTTTTGCAGTGTAAAGTCAATGTGAAAGTTTAAATAGTTTAGGATTTTGTCCTCCATTATATATGGTATTATCTTACTGTCACAATTAGGAATGCTGAAATTCACAGTCTGTGCATGTCTAAGGATCTTAGCACTGCATGTGCTCTGAGCATCTCTGGCGTGGGTGAACACTCATTTTCCTTGACCTAGCACTATCAGCATTTTAAATTTTCAAGACATTTTAAAAGGCTAGTGTGTTTTTCTCAGGCACTTTGGAATGTTAAGTTTGAGAAAATTCTTCTATGATGAATAGATTTTATGTGTAGTTAAAGAGCAGTTAATAGAGAAATGGGGTACATTTGTGCAAGCTTGGGTAAATTATATGCTGGTTTAATAATTTTCAGAGTTGTATATTTTACTGTTTTGTACAAGCACTTATGCTTATAAAATAGAGTTAAAGAACTTTGAAAATCCCTGCAAAGAAAATAAAGAATAGAAGCAGATGGCCTATAATATACAAGTGAATTATTCTGATGACATTCATATGAAAAGTGTTATTTTCTGTATTCTGTTCCATGATGCAATTTGGAATTTAATTCCTATATTACACTGCCCTTTTAAAGATATGAGGGAAGTAAAGATATACTTTCTTAAACACTTAGATGTATACTTGCATTTACACACATACATTGTAATCACATCCATTTATTTAAAAATAAAAAACAAAATAAACTTTCTCTTGGTACGTGATTTATATTTTAATTTAAAATTAAACCATCCAAGCTACTTAGTAATCAAAAAAGCAGAAATGTTTATTGCACTCTGTCTTTACTTGAAGACCTATTTTCAGTTGCCTCATTCTACAGTAGTTGAGTAAATGGGTCAGATCCATCTCTTTGTAAGGGAGCTTACTCTTTGTGACTGACTTTAAAGGAGTCTAGACAGCTATTTTGGATGCTGATGTCTAAATTTGGACAGAGAAGTCCTGTTCCAGAAGTTTAGTTCAAAGTTGTCTACAGAAACTTAACCACTGTGAAAGAGTGAGACTGTTTTTCCTCTGCACTTTGAAACAGAGCTGTGATGGTCAGTTTTGCAGTGATGTGCCTGGTATTGTCACTGTGAAAATCACTTAACTATGACAAAATAATAAATCTTTGAAATACAGGAATATACTTAGACATTGACAGTTAAAGTATCTGAAGATGGGTGCACTAACAAGACTTTTAAGAAAAATTAGGCAATGTAAATGGGATTTATACCACTTACCTTTGGATACTTAGAACTTAAACCATTCCTCAAACTGTGGGTGAAGTTTTCAGCTATTTAGTCATAGAGATCAAAAGAGATGTATTGCCAGTGCTTATTCCAAAAGGCATTTAGATGTGGCACTTAGGGACATGTTTTAGTGGTGGGCTTGGCAGTGTTGAGTTTATGGTTAGACTCAATGATCTTTTAGGTCTTTTCAAACCTAAACTATTCTATGATCATTGGTGTAAGGAATTTTTCCTTGGTTCAAACTCCTGGCATTTATTCTTTCTCCCAGTATCAGAGTGGTTGAAGATGCATAGAGTATATTGAACATTAGAATCTCAACAGTAATGCAAATCAGAAAAAAAGGATACACGCCCTTTTAAAATATTAATAAGTTTAATGAAAAATGTCTCCTTTTAAACTCAGGTGCATTGGGCCTATGCCAGTGAAATTTCTTCATTTCTAGATAGCATTTATTTTCAAACACGCATATCAAAGTCTCACAGCTCTCATGATGGAAGATTGGTAACTTTTATTCATCTGTCTTTTGTGATGACCCAACCCCAGATGTGTTAGCAAAAGTTATTACTTATTTTTTGTTACTTCCTTATTACTATCTCATAGAATAAGAGGAAACCTTAATTTAATCAAACTGTTTCTGGACTAATATATTAGCTATTTTTCTCCTGAGATTTAGAGATAAATTTGAAAGAAGACATGGAATTAGTTTAGAGTGGATTTATTTCTTTTCCCTTAGGAAAATTTATTCACCATCAGCATCTTTAGCATTTAAAAGCCAAGGGCTGAAATATTAAGTGCCAAATACATACTAACAGGAGGCGGGGACACACCTGAACAATCAAATGTGTGACAGGAGAAGTAAGACAAAAATAACCTGCAAATAAGGAAAAATTTTGGAAAAAAATTTAGCTTTTGCTTCTTAAGTTCATGGATTTTTGGCCAATGAAGTGGAAATTACACCATATCTCTATGCTAAAGTGAAGACAGGTTTTGCTGATTAAAATCATCTGTTTGTAAATTCTGGGCCATAATGCTCTGATGGAAGTGCAAAACAAGACCAAATTCTTCTAGTTTAATGATTATGCACTGGATAAAAATCTGTTTTCTTTAATAACTAAAATAAGTAGTTTGGGGGAGTTTCAGAGCCCAATAATGGATCATGAATAACATCAATCAAGACTTTCATCATCTTTTTTACTTCGAGAAGACTGTACTTCTGCTGTATCATTGCTACTATTTTTCTGTTTTTTTGAATTGAAATACCATAATCCTCTGGTGGAAATTTCTAGAAATTAGTTTGGGGGAACTACGGGGGTTTGATGTTTTAGGACACCTTTTAAGACATGACAGCTGCCTCTCAACGTCAGTGTGATTGAATCAGTCAGAAGGGATGAATACCCTCAGGCCTATATGTGAATGTCCCGGTACTTCCCTGGAGGGAGTTTTCACTGAGCCAGTTATGGCCCGTCAAAAGGGGTGAATGATACCTTTCCCGGTGGAGGGGAGGATGTTTACAACTGAGCCAGTTGTGTAGGGGAGGACGTTAGCATTTATTGGGATTTAGAATCTTAAAAAGTATTTTTAGGTTCCGAATGGTTGCAACTGGAAATACTTCAAATTCTTATTTCCTTGTAGACATTTATTTATGGCTTTCCTAAAGTAAAAATGTAGGGGAAAAGTAATTAAATTTTGAAATACATATTTCCCAAACTGGCAGTTAACAACGAAACAGCAGATAATACTGCCTTCAAGGTCTGTTACAAACAAAAGAGTAAATAACAGCAATGTCAGTTGTTTTTTTGGTAAAAGACAGGGCAGGTCTTCCTATTAGTTACAGATATGTGGGTTTCAGATATCATCTAAGTGATTTAATCCAAGTTTGTTCTGCTCCTTTGGGTGTTATAAACCAGCTGCTTAGACTGTTGAAAGACACCTTTTACCTGCCACAGAGAAGCCCATATGAAATTATTAGTTCCATTCTTTTGCCTGTGGCACCTGGGGAAAAACCTGCTGTTCAAAATTCTGAACTTTATTTAATCATCTGACTCACAGTGCTATCTACTGTAAAATGTAGGGAGTTGCATGAAAATATTCTTATCATTTGTGGAAATGTTCCCATCTCTGGTTAAAAGTGGAAAACTCAGATTTACTGCATTTGTTTGTATGTGTTCCAGCTATTTAAGTTGCAGTGACATATATAAGAAATTATTGTTAGTAAGATCTAGCTTTCGCTTGATTTTTTTTTTTTTTGGGCTTTGTCTCAATTCCCTCTTCAGTGATTTTTAGAATTGTCCTTGTCCTTTTTTGTTGTTGTTTGTTTTCCAGTTGTAAAAGACTTTTTAATAAAACATGAAAGATGAGAGTATCATTAATGCTGGTTCTCCCTTCTTGGATTCATGTCAAGTCTGAAAGAAGAAACAAAACCAGCAACACATTTGATTTCAAATTAAGTCTTGATATGATATGCTTGTCTCCACCTTCTTACTGTTCATTATAAATTCATCCTATTCAGATAAGAATTTGCATTTGATTTAGATATTCTTCTTGAAGGACTTCTTAAAGAGAATGCTATATTTAGAAAAGGAGATGTATCTCTTCTCTTTTGTATGAAAAGATACCAGACTAAAGCCTCTTACCTATTAGGAGAAAAAAAATAAACACCTAAGGTGGAGGGACGCTGCTTTTTTTTTTTTTTTTTAAATCTATTAAGTTGGAAAATTTGTCAGCTTCTCTTTAGACAGGACATTTGACTTACTGGACTATTGAGTCTGATCCTCTGTGTTTTCAAGACCTCAATGTTCATAATTTATAGGCATAGACACGTGTCAAGTTAGAAGTAAAACACTAATTCTACAGATTGCAGAATGGGAGTTTAAAATGCTTTCATAAATATGTTTTGCATTATACATAGTGTTAAGGAGAACCAAACTCCCCTAAATTATCCAAAGACAGCTTGTGTGGTTCTTTACATCTTCAGAAACGTTTCACTCCTGCCAGCTGTCCCAACAGCTTCTACTGTCTTCTCTTAGCTTTCAAGTAATTTCAGTAAGTTTAGAATATTTTATTTCTCTTCTAATACTGTTCTTAAGTTCCTCCCTTCCTCCCAGGCAGGGAACTGTCAATTCTGGAACAGCTTTTTTTTATTTCTCTTATCCTTCCTGATTTTCAGTTTCAGGTCCAGGTTCTGATATTTGCAGTGCTGGTTTCATCCTCTCCTGCTTGTCCTGAACTTTCTCTCAGAATAATATGTCCAACCACCTTTTTTTCTGTCAATGACTGAAAATCTGGTTCCAGCAATCTCAAATAATGAGAAAGAAGTCCATCTTTGTCTCTTTCACTTCTAGGAGATTTTCCTGTACGATATATTTTAACAATATCTTGTAATTAAGCTATGAAGATTATTTTTGTGGTGGTCCAAACCTGGACCATTAAACATTTCTCATGCCTGAAATGTGATCATCATTTCTTAGCTCTCATATAGGTACTAGCACACTCTCCAGAGAAGAGAGTCCTTGCGCTGGTGCCTTAGGTTCTAGTTTTTATATTTTTAAATCCTGTGCTGCCTAGTGTGTAACTCTGAAGTTTCTTGTAGCTTGTTAGCTTCTGCTCTCTTATGCCAGATAGACATAACAAAGCCTCTCTGAGCTTGTTGTTCAAGGACACTTAGGCTGTCCTAGGCCCAAAAGGTGTAAACTAGGGCCTCTAGGGAGGTGGAGAAATCAAAGAAATTACATCATTAGCTAAAGTTTTAATTGGCGAATTTATGCTGATATGCAAATGGACCAAACCTATAAAAGTGTGAAGAACTCGTGACTCGTCATCCATATTGGGGTCCATTTTGGAAGTAGCCTCTGGCTCCCCAGGGTGTACCTTTGAAGTCCTTTCAAATAAATATCCACCTTTATTCCCTTATTCCTGTCTAGTCTCTGTTTCTACGTAGCCCATCAAGGCATCAGCACAGCCTGAAATGGCTTCTCTATGTCAGATCCAAATTTGACAGAGTATTTGACTTAACATTCAAATTGGGCTGGCTACAATGCTTAAGCTGTTCTCCCAGAAGCTAAGACTTTTGTTCCCAGCAAATGAATGATAGCAAATAAATTAAGGAACTCAAGATTCTTAAAAATGCTTAAAATGTAAAAAGTATTGGATGAGTGAGCCAACCATGGGAGGTGTCCCACTGGACCTGCTATTTGTGAAGAGAGAAGGACTGGTGGCTGATGTGATGGAGACCGTCTTGAGCACAGCAATCACAAATTAAGAAGTTTTTGATTCTTAGAGAAGTAAACAAGTGGATCATCAGAACTGCTATCTTGACCTCTGGAGGGCAGACTTTGGCCTGTTTAGGAGACTGGTTGTAGGAGTTCCTTGAAAGGTAGTTCTGAAGGACAAAGGAGTACAGGAAGACTGAATGCGCTTTAAGAAGGAAATCCTAGAGAAACAGGAGCAGGTCATCCACATGGGCCAAAAGATGAGTTTGTGGAGAAGAAGACCAGCCTGTCTGAACAGAGAGCTTTGGCTGGTACTCAGGGAAAAAAAAGAAAGTGTATTACCTTTGGAGAAAGGGGCAGATCACTCAGCAGAACTACAAGGATATTATGAGGTTATGCAGGGGAAAAGTTAGAAGGGCCAAAGCCCATTTAGAACTTAATCTGTCTGCTACTGTAAAAGACAACAAAAACATTTTTTTCAAGTACATCTTTAACAGAAAGAAGGATAAAGAGAATCTCCATCCTTTACTGGATGCAGAGAGACAAAGGGTAAGGAAAAGACTGAGGTCTTTTTTTGTCTCAATCTTTAATAGAGCAACCAGTTTGTCCCTGAGTACTCAGCCCCCTGGGCTGGAAGTTACTGATGAAGAGAAGAATGAAGCTGCCATAAACTGGGATAAAATGGTCAGCAACCTGCTATGCCACTTAGACGTGCACAAATCTATGGAGCCAGATGGCATCCACCCAAGGGTACTGAAGGAGCTTGTGGAAGAGCTCCCCAAGACACTCCATCATTTACCAGAAGTCCTGGCTGACCAGGGATGTCCCAGTTGACTAGAAGTTAGAAAATGCGACCATATACAAAAAGAGTCAGAAGGAGATCCAGGGAACTACAGGCCTGTCAATCTGACCTTGGTGCTGAGGAAGGCCATGGAGCAGATCATCTTGAGGCCCATCATGAGACACGTGCAGGACAACCAAGAGATCTGGGCCAGCCAGCATAGATTTAGGAAAGGCAGATCCTGCTTGTCTAACTTGGTTTCCTTCTCTGACAGGGTGACAGTGTTAAGGGTCAGGAAAGGCCATGAATTTTGGCATGGTTTCCCACAGCATTGTCCTGGAGAATCTGACTGCTCATGGTGTGGACAGGTGCACTGTTCACTGGGTAAAAGCTGTCTCAATGGCTGGCTCAGAGCATGATGGTGAATGGAGTTAAATCCAGCTGAGGGACAGTTAAAAGTGATGTTCCACAAAGCTCAGGGTTGGTGCTAGTCCTGCTTAATATCTTTATCAATGATCTGGATGAGAGGATTGAGTGTACCCTCAGTAAGTTTGTAGAGGACACTAAGTTGGGAATATTGATCTGATGGATGATAAGAAGGCTGGATCTATGGGCCAAGGGTAATTGTATGAGGTTCAACAAGAAGAAGTGCCAGATCCTACATTTCAGTCACAACAACCCTATGTAGGGGTAAAGGCTTGAGGCAGAGAAAGGCTTGGCTGGAGAGCAACCCAGAGGAAAAGAACCTGAGGAGTGTTGGTTGACAGTCAGATGACTGACAACCAGCAGTGTGCCTAGATAGCCAAGAAGGCCAATGGCATCCTGGCTTGTTTAAGAAATAGCGTGGCCAGCAGGAGTAGGTCAGTGATTGGCCACCTGAACTAGGGACTGATGTGGCTGCCCCTTGAAATCTGTGTTCAGTTTTGGGCCCCTCACTACAAGAAAGATGTTGGGGTGCTGGAGCATGTCTAGAGAAGGGCAATGGAGCTGGTAAAGGTTTTGAAGCACAAGTCTCAAGAGGAGCAGCTGAGGCAGCTGGGGTTGTTTAGCCTGGGCAAAAGGAGGCTCAAGGGGAGATGTTATTGATCTCTACAACTACCTAACAGGAGGTTGTAGTGAGGTGGATGTCAGTCTCTTCTCCCAGGTAACAAAAGACAGGACAAGAGGAAATGGCCTCAAGTTGCACCAGGGGAGGTTTAGATTAGAATCTAGGAAAAATTTCTTCACTGATAGGGTGTTCAGGCGTCGGAACAGACTGCCCATGAAAGTGGTGGAATTGCCATCCTTAAAAGGGTTCAAAAGGCATGTGGATATGGTGCATGTTTTAGTGGTGAGCATGGCAGTGCTAAGTTAATGGGTGGACTTGATGATCTTCAAAGTCTTTTAGAACCTAAACAATTCCACGATTCTATTAAAAATCGTTAGAAATACTTAATAAAGGTGTTTATTTTTACATATTTTTGTGGCCCCATTATTTCACTTATGGTTATCATTGCTAAAGTAGGTCATTATTCTATTTTATAATATAATGCCATGGTATGTGACTTCCTATCTACTTAAGATGCATATTGTAGAGAATGTGCCCCAGGGGGTATTTTCACGTACTAGAAATTACTTTCCATATCTGATAAACTGCTTAGGTTTGAATAGTGGAGCAATTTCCTTTCCTTTCCTCCTCTGAAATGGACCAAATACACTTTATATAGTCTAACTAAAATAATTTCAAGGTAGATTAGAAGCGTAGGCTTGCTTTGGGTGAAATTCACTTTCCAAAACCTCAAAGAGATTTAGACACTGCACAGACACTGTAATTTTCTACACACTAGTACACTTTAATTCTTCTATTCTGAGTCTGAAGTCAATGGAGCATACTTTACCAGTTGTCCTAATGAGTAGCTAGTACTGACAGCTTAGCTACTGTGTGGCTGTAACCACAACTAATATGGGATATATAGTGCCATATGTCTGAATCTTGACAGTGGATTTATGTCAATTTCTAAATCCCAGGAAAAGAAATAAGATTAATTATAATTCAACAGACTATATAATAGATTACTTGCTTTAAATGGCTGCATATTTGAGGATGAAGATCTATTCTCAGATGTATATTAACCACAAAAATATCACCTATGAATCCTATTTATATTATTAATTTAAGATTAGGCATTTTGAACAACCTAGTACCTAAGTCCCCTGCTATGATATTGCCCCGTGAAAATTAATTCTCTAAATTCACAATGAATAGATAACTCAGACACTTGGAAATCAGTTATCTTTTAATATTGTAAATGTGATCAACAAACACAAAGTTCCCCGTGTATGGAGAGTTTGCGTGTAATTGCCAATGTACTGACAGTGTAACAGGACAGCTCTACAAAAACTGCTGCAGCTCATTGATGCATGATTAATATTAATTGTTTATGTGGAATATACTGAGTGAGACGTGAAAAAAACACAGTGATGATAGATGCATTTCATTCTTATCTTATTGCTGAAGTTTAAATCTTATTTGAGTAACAATTCGGTTGCAAAGTTAAATTGAAGTTTCTCCCCATTATTAGAATGCCCTCTTCCATATTTACAGTTCAAGGTTACCTATCTGTTGGGCATTATCTCATGCTAGAGAAACTTTCACTTCCCATTAACTAAATTAAAGTCTTATTTTTATTATCGGCCGTGGTGCTGTTTAAGGTTCTATTATCAGGTGGTGTATCCGGTTCTTGTTTAAGACATAAACCAGCAATTTTGCTCATAAACGTTTCAGTATTGTGCTTGTAAAAATTAACTGGTGGTGTTTTTGTGTTGTTTTATTTGGGTTTTTTTGGGGTTTCTTAAATTATTTAATTTTGTACCCATTATGACTACTTCTAAGTTTAGATGCAAAACTAGGTCCCGGTCATGTAATTTGCTCCACTTAGGTTTCACCTTCATTTTTTTTTCAGAGCTTTGTTTATAGCCAGAGGGCTTTGTTTGTCCATCTATTCATATTTTTCTTCCATGCATCTAAATTAGCACTGGATTTGTAAAAAGCTAGAGACACACAAATTCATTAAATTGATAAATGCATGTTCCTATTTATAAATTTTTCTTTTAAAAGGTGGGGAAGGGAAATTCTATTGGGCTCAAAGAACAAAGCACAAGGATAAGACATTTGATAAAATATATTAGTATTCATAAACATGGCTATAGAGTTTCTAAGAATAAACCTGAGCAAGACATGACACTTGCATAAGCAAAATAGAACGTAGAAGTTGGTGCCAAATAGTTTTGTTGGTATGCTGTTGAACCTCAAGGAGAGAAAAAAAAAAAAAAAGACTTCTCTAGAATTGTTTATGACCTGTTACTGTTATGCTGCTATTGCACATTTGCTGTTGCAAATATTAATGACTTGAATGCCTCATTTAAATGTTTGATGAAGGCTATATAGGAGCCACTGCAGAAATGTTGCTGGTTAGGCCCAGAATTTAGAATGCGTCTCGATAAATTGAAGTAATGTTCTGAAAAAAATAAGGATGATATTGGACATGCACAAGTTTCTACACTTGGGAGTAAATGAGTAGTTCAGCAAGTGCAGGTGAGGAAGCAACTAATCAGGGGGTAGTTAAGCAGAAAAACACATAGATATTACTGTGACACAGCAAATATGAAACTACGGTATCATGCTATTGCAAAGGAGTCAAGCATCGTATTGGGATTTCTGAACAAGACTGGAACCTGAAAACAGTAATAATAGTCCTTCCTTCCACTCACTACTTTTGTTGTACTATTTTCTATACTATATACCGTTCTGCTCACTCTAATGTAGTGATATGGACCAATTAGAAACACTGACAAAAGCAGTTTTGAGATACTTAGAAATCATCCAGAGTAGAGTGGACTGGGGGAGACACAAGTAAATCAACAAGAATGATTGAGATTGGAAGGGATGTCTGAAGGTCTTCTAGTCTAACCCTCTCCTTAATCAAGTGAGGCCACCTACAGCTGTTTGCCTGGGACAATGTCCAGACAGGTGGATACCTTTCAGGTGGGAGACTCCATTCACTCTCTGGACAATCTGTGCCAATGCTTGTTTATGCTCACAATAAAAAAGTGTTTGCTGATGTTCAGAGTGAACATCCTGTGTTGCAGTTGGTGGCTTTTGTCTCTGATCCTGTCACTGGGCACCACTGAATAGAGCCTTGCTCCATGTTCTTTGCACTCTCCCTTCAGATATTTACATATATTTTTAAGTTCCTCCCTGTGACATCTCTTCTCCAGGCTAACCAGTTCCAGATTTCTCAGCCCTTCTTCATATGGCAGATCCTTCAGTCCCTTCATCATCTCCTTTTGTTGGACCCTTTTCAGTTTGTCCATATCTCTCTTGTACTCAGGAGCCCAGAACTGGACACATTACTTCAGGTGTGGTCTCACCAGTGCTAACTGGAGGGTAAGGATCACCTCCCTCAACATGCTAGCAACACTTCTAATGCAGCCCAGGATACCATCAGCCTTTTCCACAATGGTACATTGCTAGCTCATGTTTAACTGAGTGTCCACCAGGACCCCTGGGCTTTTCCTGCCAAGCTGCATTGCAGCTAATCAACTGCAAATTGGAGGATTGTTCCATCCGAGGTGCAGGACCCTGCACTTGCCTTTGTTGAACTTCATGTGGTTCCCGTCAGGCCACTTCTCCAGCCTGTCAACATCCTTCTGGAAGGCAGCACAATCCTCTGGTATATCAGCTGCTTGTCCCAGTTTGTCATTGGCAAACTGGCTGAAGGTGCACTCTGCCCCATCATCCGTATCATTAATGAAGATGTGGAATTAAAAGGATGGAGTAATGACCCCTGGAGTACATTGCTAGTTACTAGCCTCCCACTAGGCTTCGTGCATCATCATCCTCTGAGCCTGGCCATTCTGCCAGTTTTCCACCCACCTCACCATCTGCTCATCTGGCCCGTACATCAACAACTCCTTTATGAGGATCTTACAGGAAACAGTGCAGTGGGCAATATCTGCTGCCATCCCCTCATCCACCATGCTGATCACCTAATTTTAAAAGTTTATCAATTTGGTCAAACATGGCTTTCCCTAGGTGAATCTATGCTGACTACTCTTAATGATTTTACTACCCTTCATTTGCCTGGAAATGGGTTTCAGGATTAGCTGCTCTATCACTTTTGCAGGAGCTGAGCTGAAGCTGACTGGTCTGGAGCTTCCTGTGTTCTCCTTCTTGCCCTTCTTCAAGAAAGGAGTGACATTTAGCTTCCTGCATAACAACTGAATAGTTATGCAGAAGATAGTTTTGGAGAGAGGAATAAAAACTTGTCTTTATGTCCTCTGCAGGTAAGAGGAGGAGTGATGATTGTCAATTGCCATTAGGCTGTTTGAGGCAAACATCAGGATATTTTCTAGCAATAATTATAGCTAAGCCATGAAAGTCTTCCTGGGAGGACTTCAAAATATGGCAGTCTATTGGAGAATATTGTACAATAGATGGACAATGCAATATTGTACAATCATGACTGGCACCAAATAAAATAAAACTTCCAAGCCATGTATGTGTGTATGTACGTCCAAAGGCATTCAGATACAGATACAGGTTATTAAGCTTTATTCTTTTATGGCTTCTGGTAGTGTTTGTTTTAGCCCTCTTAGAATGTAATACACTTTGGTATTTCTCTTAAACCATAAAGTGGGTCAAATGTAAGTCTTGAAACAGATGAGGTTGTCCAAATGTGAGATACTAATTCTAGAGTTATAGAATATCATCTTGAAAGAGTCTGGACATTCCTGTTTAAGACCTATCAGCTAAAGTCATTGGATGATCTCATCTTGCTAGGCAAAGAAGGAAAAAGAAGAAAACTGTCTAATGTACAGATCAATGTAGTGCTATGAGAAACATCATGCCTGCTATGTTACACAGGTCAGTACTTTTAAAATTAACAACAACACATGATGGGTACAAATTCCTCATCAGTTTTTATGTGGGCCATCAAACTGACATAGGGATGTAACCTATGGCTCATTGTCTCCCTCAAGTGGATAATACAAGAAGAGGGATTTGTTTCTTTTAGACAGATTTTTTTGCTTTTATTCTATCCTTCTTTGACTCATTCTTCTGTTTGAAGGGACATGGCTTGATACATGCAGCCAGTTTGACCAAGACTATGAGTGTACAAAGTCATCATTAAAAGCTGTGAAAAGACAACATTTGGGAGGATTTTCCTTGGCCAAAATAGCAACAACAATTCTTTCTTTGCCCATGAGCTGTACCAAAAATCTTTATGTCATAGCAGTAGCAGACAGATTTCCTGAAAGACCACACAGTGTTTTTCACAACTGCAAGAGGGTAAAAAAAAAAAAACAGTGGCTGACAGAAAGAACAAAAAACTCAGTTTTCTGCAATCTGAAGTCCCAAAGGTTTGCTTCAGTGTTTTCTGTGGCAGGGCACAAGCTGTGAACCACTCATCTTGAACAAATGTCAGTACTCAGATTTGGGTCATTAAATTGGACAGAATTTGTTTAGAGCTGTTAAGCCACAGCATCCAGAATTCCTAAAAGATTGTTATTTTGGTTGGTTTGGGGTCTTCATAGTTCTGGCGTTATAAAAAATATTTGATGGAAACTCTTTTGAAAGATCTTAAATTCTGTCAGTGTTTATGTTATCATAACTGACCTAAATTGAAAGACAAAGCAGGAAAGAAAAAAAGTATTAAATATTCAGATGTACTGGGTAGTAGTGATAGACTTCTGTGTGGAAAGGATGTATCTGTCATCCTTTGGTAATTTCATTTTCAAAGCCCTAAAGGAATTAGGCTGCAAGTTTATACTACTCCTAACTTTGAGGTGTAAATGCATCTAATGGGAATGTAATAAACTCAGATAATTTAATTTTAAATGTTTAAAAATAATGCTGGGAAAAACAAACAAACCCTGAAACCATTCTTGCAAAGATCTTTGCAAATGTGTTTACTTTTTAATGGGGTTAAATTCTTATTGACATTTCTAAAAATTGTAAAGATTGCATGTATATTCTTATTTGATAAATTTGTAAATTTCAATTAAAATAGTCAACAATAAAAAAAGCAAGCAAGTAAAGAAGTTTGGGGGCTAGGTTGGGGGGTTGTGGGTTTTTGTTTGTTTGTTTGTTTTCTGTTGTTGTTGTTTGTTGTTGTGTTGTTTTGTTTTATTTTGTTTTTTCTGGTCACGGTCCAGGACCTTGTGTAGCAAATTCTCTGGTACATCTCATTTTGGATACTGACAAACTGGGCCTGTGCTTTCCTGTTTCTTTCTAGTGGTCAGTACTGATAAAGTTCAAAGTTCCTACACTGTAACTGGGAAGAAACATAAGAAGATCTGTCAGTATTGAAATGAAGGAGTTTTGCAGTAGCCGACACCTGAGAAATTACAGAGTGTCTTCCCATTATGTTCCTGGCTTGCAGTGTGAACTTAGGCTTGTTGATCCAACATTCCTGCTCCAATAGTCTTCATTTGAGTACTGTTGAGACGTATGCAAAGTCCCTAAATATCCTGAACAACAGGTAACAATATAGGTAACGGTAACAGCACTGGTCGCACTGGGAACCTCTTTCTTGTCAGAGAGGACCTAATTCTTTGTAAACTGTTGTTGGCTGAGAAAAGCATTGAGAATTTCATGTCTGGACAGAAATGTAACCCAGGCAACAAGGGAAAAGGCTCTACATCAATGTAGTTGAGATGAAGTGACTACATGAGGGTATTACACAATCCATCTGCAATGTTAGAACCATACCCCTTTTTTTCCCCTGCCTTCCTTTCTGTCATCTTAGAGTGACACCTTTGACTCATGTATTTTTATGTTTGACTTGTTCTCTGTTTGTTCTCTGGTTAGAAAACTCTGGATAGTAAGTAACAAAGTAAAAGCAGTCAGTGATAAAAAAAGAGGGACGAAATCACCGAGTCAGTGCTTGCACAAACGTTTGCTCGTCCAACCTCATATGCTTCCCACCGTATGCCTGCTCTTTCAGCGTTAACCTGCCTTGCCTTCCCGGAGATCGTGAACATGACTTGGCTACCCCCGTGGCGAGCCCCGCCACTCCTTTCCCTCCTGCAGGATCGCACAGAACTCAGCTTTCCACGACGTTGATCCGCTCAGTTTTCCACCCGCGACCCGCTTAATCCTGAAGTCCTGGAGTGGCACCTCCTGCCCAGCTCCCTTCACCGCCCAGGGTGGCATGAAGCGCTTTGCTTTAGCAGTGCATTTGCTCTTAACAAGAGTTATCTCCATTGCCGCTTCAGGCAAATGAACTGACTAATGAATTTTCTGTCGGCAATGGAAGTGTGCTGCAAGTAATTAAGGGATGTGCTGTGGGACCGATTAAGCTGCAAGTCACAGCGGCCGGAGCCCAATCGCTGCGAGCCCGCCGCTATCTGTGTCGCCTGTGCTCGGCTCCACAATGGGATCATTGACTATTTATTTACTTCGCACAACAACTCTGCTGTTTATTTAATTATAGGAGCTTTTCAGTCACCAACCCCCACTCGCCCCAGCCCCATCTCTTCGACGCTTTTTGAGTCCTCCCCTCCTGCCTCTGACAACCAGTTGGTCGCTTGGGTAGATGAAGCGGGGCAACGCCTGAGCATCCTTTGTGGGGTGCGGGCTACGCTCCCCCGCGGATCCGGGAACGGGAATTTTCCGTGAGGGAAAGGCGAGGAGACAGAGATTTTCCTGTCAAATTGCTTATCACATCTGTCTGGAGGTCAGACCTCGAGAAGGCTGCGGTGTGGAGGGGGAGGCGCAGGGGAAATCCTGCAGCTCTTCAAGGCATGTCCGAGTCACGAAACAAAATCGGGAGAAGCTCAGAAGAAGCGAAGAGACGCCTGTGGCGCTGCGGGGGCGAGCGCGGCTGGGCGAGGGAGGAAATCATTGGCACTCCCGCAAGGCGGGGCGGACGACACATTTCCCACCCCAGTTCATTAGGGAGGCCTTGGTCCTTTTATCAGAGCCCCCCTCCCGCAGCGTTGACGCATAGGAGCGAGTCGGGCGAGGTGGGAGTGTGGGGGGTTGGGGGGCAGATGTGGTCGCCCACTCTCTGGATCCTCTTCCAGCCTGGGGAAGTGCCCGAGCTTAGTGCCCGCTAGTTCAAAGAAAGAGCGAGGACAGGCGGGTCTCAGCATGAGAACAGAGTCGAGGAGCAGCCGAAGCTTTTTCTAGCACCCCCGCGGGCTGACATAGGAGCGCTCTGCTCACCCCCGCAACGACGGGGAATAATGGGGACGGGCAGGGGTCTCTGAAGCTGTTCCACAGGCGGCAGGATCCAACTCCCACTTCCTCCGCGTTCACAAAACGGGCTCGGGGACCCCAATTAGGAGCTTGGACTTTTAATGCCATGAAAACTCGCTGTCGGGCGAGCTCGGGTTCTTCGGGCGACGGCGCGGGGGGGGAAGCCCTGTGACCGGCGGTGGCCGGCGGGCAGCGGCGAGACTTAGCCGTGCGGGGAGCCGGCAGTGGCGGCCGTAGAGAGAGTGGGTTTCTGCTCCTTTAAAGGGCGCTGTGCAGCGCTCCCGAAGGGAGGCGGATCTCCCTCCTTCCTCCCTTCCCTCCATCCCTCCCTTCTTCCCTCCCTCCCTCCTTCTCGCTCTCCCTCCTCCCTCCCTCCCTCTCTCGCTCGGGCGCCGCTTGCCGCCGCCGTCAGTGGTGCCCGGACGCCGGCTGCACCGCAGCCCGGGCTGTCCCCGGCGTCCTGCCACCGCCCTTCCTCCCCCGTCTCC
>VZTE01003314.1:65671-89078 GCA_013397775.1 Eulacestoma nigropectus | reverse complement strand
CCTCCCGGGGAAGAAAAAAAAAAAGAAAAAAAAGGTAGATCAGAATGACATTTCAAGAATAGAGAGGGTTTACACTTTAAAGGCTATCCCAGCTGGACCCGGGCACTAACCTTAAGAGCTCTGCCTGTGCATGCGCGCCTGTTCGTGTGTCTAAGCAAGCTAGCGAGGGACAAATTCCAGTCGCTGTATCCCCTACAGAAGTTTTGCAGTGAGGAAGGGCAGGACGGAAAGTTCGGAAAGCAGGTCCGAATGGGGCTGTGCGGCTGGGGAAGTCCTTCGGTGCTAGTCCGGGGCGAGCTGTGATGGGAGCCCCGCATCAGCTTCCTCCTGGTCGCCCGGGTACCGCGAGCGGGCCGCGGTGAGGGGCGGTGAAGGGGACAGCGAAGGGACGAAAATTGCTTCCCCATGCAAGCGGCATCCTATGTGCCTACCGACAGCACGGGTGGAGGGAGGAAGAGCGGTTCTCCCGCATTCGCGCTGTCCGCGATAAGCTGTGGCAGCCGCTGCATCCATTTCTGTGGGGCACTGAAATCTCTTGCCTTTGCCTGGGAATAATGCCTTGGTTTGTATCTATTTTAGTTTAAATCTGCACCCCCGCAAGCACTTTTATATGGAGGGGAAGGTGAGTAATGATTAAAAAGTCACCAGGCTATTACCGATCTCGTACGCTGAATTCCTAGCAGCACTTTTTTTTCTGCTTCGATCTGGTTTAAAGGTGGTGCTTAAGGCACGTTGCTCTTAGCAACCGTCCTCAGGAATGCCTGTTTCTTTGGACGAGGCTAAACGGGTCCGAATATCATTCGGGGGTCTATTTTGCAATCAGTCTGATCCATAATCATGGGCGTGAATTTAGTGCTAGGATGCCTGTAATCTGTCAATGGCCGCCTGTCTGTCTTTCCACGGGCGCCGAGAGTCTGTCTCTAGGAGCCTGAGTTACTTTCAGGTGTAGCTATGTAAACAAACATCTTCCTGGTCACAGCACTAGCAAGAGGTGGACTTTCCTTCTTTGGAGCGGCATTCCCTCTGAATTGTTAGTCCGGTGTACCTCTAGAGAGCAGGGGTTTGGCAAGGGCTAGAGCAGTAAATAATCCCGAGGCTGAAAGGTGATGCAGCGGGTCTCTGTTACCCAGTGACATGGTGGTGCATGCATATGTTTTACTGGGCTAACTTCGCTTCCCAACTGCATCCTGGTCACACAACTGGCCAACGAGTTGTGCTCACTCCACTGTCTGTAGCAGCGAAGTAGAAATCCGTTTCTTCATCTCTGCCTACTTTTCCCTGTCTTTGAAAAGAATTGTGTCCAAAACATCACTGAACATTAGAAGTAGGTAGGGAGCAGTTGGTAAGTTTATTTTGCTGTGACGTGAGAAGAGCAGGAAGACTTTTGCCTTGCTCATCCGGGCCTGTTGCACATCTCTGTTTTAAAGGAGTCTGGATTTAACTTAGTCCAGGCTAAGTCACTCTGTCTGTGACCACGAGAGAACTTCCACACCTTCCCCAAAGGCTGACATCTCTATCTCTGTGTAGGGCATGGCGGGGTGGAGGGAAGGAGCAGTGAGTGAGCTGTGGAAAAGCTTTGGTTATTTCTGAGTGGGAATTCCCCACCGCCTCCTCCGGGTTCCCGTTCTATCGGTCCCTTTGGGATGTCCTTGCGACCAGGAGGACGGGATGCCGTGGAGTCCTTCCTGAGGAGAAGCGAGAGCTGAGGAGATTCCCTCCAGAAGGCAGCCTGCCAGCCCCCGCTCTTTCTCCTCAGCCAGCAGTGCTATGGCAACAGGGGAGAGCTTGAAGCCTGCCAGAGCTGCAGCCCCCTCATTCCTCCTGTGCAAATTAGCCACCATGGATTCGCATTGTCCTTCCCACGGCTCCTCTCATTGTTGGGACTAGCCAGCATGTCCTTTCTCTCCCTCCCTCTCTCTCTAAAGCTACCTTTTAGCAACCACACAGGGAAGTCGAACCGCCTGGGTTATTTGTCAGATTCGAGAGGTTATTTCTGTCTGTGCCTTATGGAGCAAACACGGAGACAGGCTGGTGCGATGGCACCGCTCCCTCCCCAGCGACACTTGCTTAGGTATCTGGACACCCGCCTGTTGCTGCTGCTGGAGTTGGGCAACGTGGTATTCGGGCATCACACCAGGCGCCCTTCCTAAACGAGACTTTGCTTCATGGGCCGTGCGACCAAGCTCCTTCCTTTGCCCTTTCTGAACAGTTTCCCACAAACGAGCCCAGGGAACGCTGAAGGTGAGGTTTGTACGATACTCGAGGGTGTCAAATGGGAACCTAACCTGCCTAAACCATTGATGCGGATAAAAGGATAGGTCCCACCTTGACGAGGGAGAAAAGCAGCAGCCTAGTATTTGTCTCTCCGCTGTGCTAAGTGTGATGGAAACCTTTTCCTTATCACTTGGCACCGAACAAAAGCCAAAATACGTGACCGCCGGCACATCCGTTGCGTTGTCGGGGATCACATTTCGCAGCGTTCCTATTCACTGCTCCTGTGTAAGCGCAGACCCACCGCAGCGGCTCCCAAGAAATTCCAGGGAACTCGGCGGATCCAGAGCCTGGCCGAGCCGCCTCTCCGCCCACGACGGCTGGGCACGTCGGGCTGCCTTTTCGGAGGTCTGCCTTCACCTCCTGAGGACATCTCAGTACCTTGTCCCCGAAATGCTGAATTAACAAGCCATTAAGAGATGTCAACCACCAGAAATTACTCACCTGTGTTTCAGAACTCCCCCCCTTGTCTTGCCCAAGGCTGTAAGAGCCCGGGCTATTTAAACCCCTTTTTTTCCCCACCTACTACTACTATATGGAGCTTGATTGTCAGCTCTGTGAAGTCTAGAGTGCTCCAAGACGCCCTCTTTTATTTAAACTGCCCGTTTCCGGCCTTGTCTCTACTGCTGTGAGCAATTCGTCTTTCCTACAGCAAAGGTGTGAAGAGAGACCTGTGATGGGAAGGTGAAAGAGATTTGGCCACTGCATTTGCTCTCATTATTCGTGGAAGTGTAGTGAAAGACTAAAGACCTCCTCTGCAGGGGGCTCAGTTGCCTGATAAGTGTTAACCCACTTTGCGTGATGTTTTATTATCTTCAAGACATTCAAGAAGAGTAAAGACAAGTAGAGGCATATACCTGTAGTTTTGACTTTTGGTTGCTTTGGAGTTGCCTGACTTGAAGCAGATGAGAAAGGGAGCTGAATGTTTTGTGTTACAATGAACTATAAAGGAAGGGTGTGTGCATGCATGTGGCTTCTTCCAGCTTGAAAGCAAAAGAAAGTCAAGAGAGAGACAGGAAAAACTTTTCAAGGAAAAAAGGAAGAGTTTTGAACTTTTACCAGAAACATTTCTTACTACTGACTATTTTAAATTTTTTTTTCTAAAAATCCACTACACCAAGTCTTCATGAAGCCCAGCACTTTCCTGTTGCCCTACATAAAATAATAGTCATAGCAAATCAAACATTATAAAATCATGTATTCTTTGTGACTTAGGAAAACCCTCCCTCCTTTTTCAACTCCTTTGTGGGAACCCCGAGAGGGGAATTGCTAGGCGCTTGAGTCTTCCTCTGTGAAGATTTAGCATGGGTTTCATCTGACATGCTTCTTAGCTGAGCGCCTTTGTCTCAAACAGATTGAGTTTATCTCCATGTAATTGTTTTTATGAGCCCGAGCGTGGCAAAGCCAGAGAAGAAGCTCGTTGTGTCCACTGCTTGTGGAGCTGACAGTGGGTGTCAAACCACACGGTTCTGGGATTCAGGAGACCATTTTAAAATTGTAACAATTAAAGCCTGAGAAGTCATGGCACAGCAGTGGGAACTAGCTCTGTGCAGATGTGCACGAGATGAGGTCAAGTGAAAAATACCTGCTGGGTAATCGAGTAGAGCTTTCTTAAGGGACTTGCATTAACCCTCCTGGATGTGTACTTTCTTTCTTTGGATTTTGCATTGACATCCTTTTAGTGAAAGGAGGTAAGGTTTCTGCCTCTATTTGAGAGAAACAAAAAAATGTACGTATCTTGTTTTAGTGGGGAAGGCAGTCTGCCTTCAGATCAAGAGTGCGATGAAAATCTGCAAGCCAAACTCTTATGGCAACCCTCGGGGGTCTGTGTCTTGGCAAGTCCAGCATTCAGAGCCAATGAAAAATTTGCTGCCAAGGACAAGAAGCTTTCAATATCTGTTAACATTCTCACGAAGAGGAGTTCAAAATCAGTCTTATAAACAACAACAGAAATCTTTGAAAGAAGAGTAAGGTTAAGAGCCTCGGGAAGGCAGCAAGGAGGTGAGAAGCATTGTTATTGACTGGTCTAGATTAAACAGCACAGAGGAAGATTTCAATTTGATAACGTCACAACCCTTCCTGTTTTTCTTTGCTGCTTCTGCTGACAATTTTGTAAGGTAATTAAATTGGCTGATTGAAGTCACAGTGGTCATGGGGCGATAAAGACCATTTGAATTTAATGGAATTTAGAAACAACGGTGCACTGCACACAACTCTTACAGAACGAGAATTTTAATGACTCATTCAGGGTGCTGACTACATAGAACGTCCTGGACGAGTTTAATTGAAAGGGCAAAGCAGATTAGCTGTATACAGTCTTTATTGCACTAGATAGGGGAATTAGAGTTATCCTTTTAAAAGACTCATTATTGCATTATCAAGATTTAATGTAGGTTAAGAAAGCTTTCATCCATGTGGGCTTTCTGGAATATCCCCAGATCCTTTCAGTCAGTGTTTGGAACACCAATAATCTCGTAAAATGATTTTCACACAATTGTCTGATAGCTTGTATTCTTACTGACTGCTTATTCTTACTGATAACTTGTTTCTTACTGACTGCTACTTGTCCTTTGAAGAGATGTAAAGTTCAAGTAAAATCTCCAGTTTAAATGTGGTTGCTGAATGAAATGATTTCTGCCACCAGAGATAAGACACTAGAGAAAAAGACATTTTTTCTAAACTAAAATATTAGAGTTTAGTTTTATTAGTTTAGCTTTAGGGGTTTTTTCCCCAATTTATTTATGTATTTATTTTATACCAGAGAAAATCTCCTCGATTTAGGAAAAAAGCAAACCAAACATTTTGTAGTCATTGTAAATAAAGCAGATCTTTGTCCCCTACTTAACGTATTTACCTTGTGTGTTTCTGAGTTTTAACCTTCATCCTCTTTAATCTCTTTCAGAGGAACAATTACTAGAAGGTATGTCAATAATGCAAAAGAGAAACTAGAAGGTGCCTTATTTCCATACTCCCCGATCTGCAAGGCAAATTAATTTTTCCTGAATAAGCTTTTTATAGTGTTATGCTGTAATGTATGTTAGGAGATTAGATTAAACAACATGATAACATAATGACATAATGTCATTATGCTGTCACATCTGAACTGGAACATGGAGAATCAAAGATCACTGCCATATTAATACTTATAATTTTGTGTGTGTCCCATGCCATCCATGCTGTGTTCCCCTCTTTATTGTCCTCACTCCTGCCCCATTTCCCCCGAGTCCTTTGCTTCCTTTATTTTACAACAATAATTGTCTTGGGCACCTTCGATTTAAACAGCCAAAGTTTTCAGTAATGCAAAGAATACAGAACAAACATGTGATGATCATTATCCCAACACTGGAGCTCAGCCAGATTTGGATAAAGTAGGTGGTATAGTAATGCTATGTAAAACACTAAGCAAACTCAAAAACATAATCTAAATTTCATTAAAAAGTACTTAATGAATTAAAACCACCATGCTTTTTTTTTCCTTCAGGCAAAAATTAGAAGTGACAAATGGGTGCAATGCTCAAGTCAAGATTGCTCTTTTTACATTGCTGCAAAGCCATGCTTGTGTCAAAATTTGCAAGTGACTTGGATCAGTCATGATTCAGATTTCCTTGAACATTATTCTTCTAATCCAAAATGCTATTGAAATACAGTAACTCAACTAGGAATGTGTTTGGTAGGTTGCTTTGGAATGAAATACACATTTTTAGATAACATATTTATTGAAGTGTTTCCATTTTCAGGTGTTTCTGCCTGGGGTATAGAAAAAGAGGTTCCCTACTGGTATTGTGAGTGGAATCTATGGTAGGGGCAGCTTAAAGCACAGCTACAGTGTAGAGTTTAGATCACAAAGTTTGTTCTTAGTTCACAGTAAACTTTTCTGTTAGCAATGCATTGGAAGGTAAACTCATTTATGGGTCTTAGAGAATTTCGTTTTTGGAGAAATACATTAATTCACATTAACTGAATGTGTGTTTTATTATATTAATATTTCCATTCACAGACTCTTTAAAACCTAATTTTTTTCAAGAAAATGGTTATTCGGATTTAAAGTCAGTTGGACCAGGAATATTGAAAATGTCTGTCAGTTTTCCATCATGAGAAAAACTTGTTTGTTACAGTCACTAATTCTTGTATAAAGCTTAATAACTGATAGAAGAACAGTCCAGGAAGAGTTTTTCTACTTTACTGTCAGGATCTGTTGTTTAGGAGACTTGATGTCCTTTTAAATTCAAATTATGATTACTTTTTTCCCCTCTTCTTTTCTTCTCTCTTTATATTTTACTGTGTGTCTCTGATGTTTACTAATTTAAAAACATTTTATCTGATTTCAATATGTATCGTATTTTTGTGGACAAATGGAAAAAGGTGGTTTCATGGGTGGGCAGAACTGTTTTGAAAGAAAAATGTTTGTTTGGTTGGGTTTTTAAAGATTTTTATACCTTGAGTTATTTGATCCTTTCCCCTCACTTTGTTTTTCTCCTTACTTATTTTTAAACAGAGAAATGGAAAGTGATTACTTATCTGAAAGAGGGTTGTATGGTTGAGTATGTTTTTTTCTGGTCCCTTATGGAAAGGCTTTGTTTTTCTAACTTTCTGGGAAACTCCATGGAAAAAGTAAAAAACCTGGAAATCCTCATTTCTGTCTTAAAACTAAACTTCTAGTCTAAGCCATGCCTTAGGGCTTCTCTGCAGCATTTGGAGAGTGAAAAAGGCAGAAGGATTAGACAAGGTTGACTTAAGCTGGATAACTCTTAGATGGCTTAAGTTAGGCTAGATGAACCATGTCCCTCATGGAAACAGCAATATGGAGGAAGTCAAAATGGACTGAGTAGAGTTTTTTGTTTTCTCCCCAGGCTTTAGTGTTTATTACCACATATTGAACTCATTTTTTTCAGATGGAAATTTAAAAGGGAAAGATTAATATATAAATGGCTCATCAGTTTCTTCCTGACATGAGAATACAAAAATGCTGAATCAGGAACCACTCACTCATTCTGCTAAAAACTTGCCAGCAATTGGATGGTGCTTGTTTTCACAATAGATAATCATAGCTAGTCCTGTAAATAAGGACTTGTTTGTGAATACATATATTTAACTGATTACTTACTGTTCAGAAATTTATTGAGTAAAACTTATCAAGCTTGCTTCAAAAGGTGCAGAACTATTTCACTCTAAAGAGTGTGCCATCTTCATACATAGCTCTTTATGTATGTCCAGTACAATATTTCAAATTTTCACATTTCTCTGAATATAGAAAGAGCTATTACTTTAAAATGTTTTTTGTCCTAAGGTAACTGATACTGAATGTAAAACAATTTTCTTTAAAAAAAACCCATATACATGATTAGGTAATAGTCTGGGTAAATTTATTAAGGATTAGTTTATTACTGAACTTGCCATCCATTTGGGCTTTTGTCCTTCCCTAGGAGCTAAATATATACTAGCTATTTCAATCAGCTCGAGAGCTAAACATATGTCAGCTATATCAATCAACTCACATTTATGCTGTTATTTAAAAGTTGCACAATTAGGAGATGATTTACCAAAGAGTCCATAATTGAAATAATTACACTAGTAAGCATGAAACGTTTACAAGAAAATCTGAGTCTCATAACTCACAATGGTAAAATTTGACTTTCGCTTTTTAAAGCATATAAGCAAATATTTTCAGTCCTGCCCCAACTGTTCACATTGCAAAACTTTGATGAAACCAGTTATTTTACTTGGAAATCAATTAATTCTTCCATTTCTACCTATATTTTCAGTGTGAGTGCTCGATCATCAGTCAATACAAACTACTGAGATTCTCAGAGATGTACAGTCCTTGAGAGTTTAGTGCTAAGATGATTTATGATAGTGTGTTTTTATCTTTACACCGTGGATGATAGGAAACTCTAAAGTTTCTTATATATAGTGATTCAAACTACAATTTATGGATCAAATATTAAAATAAGATAACTTGCAGTATTCCTTAGGTGTGATTATCCTCTAACTTTCTGTCCAGGTCAGTGGCTTGTGTTAGTATGACATGAAATAAGAATCAAAGCTGTAAGCTGTGGGATGCTGTTTAGAAAAAGAGTGGTTTAGATTTCTCTAATGCTAAAATTAAGTAATTATGTTAAAGTTCAGAGATATTTGCCAGTTTATCCTAGGTATAGTCATTGCCTGTATGAATTGGTGGTAGAGTACTCTTCCTAAGTTGCATGATTAAGTCCATAGTGATGTTGAATACAGTGCTCTTTCAGTCAAACTATCTGTGCTGGTTACCATTAGCAAAGATGATAATTCCAGAACCTGTCTTTCCTTGAATTTTTTTCCTCCAATTATCTTTTAAAGTCACACTACCATTTTTTACACCTGCATTTGTTGTTCGCTTGTTGACTTTAATATGGAGGCACGTACGATAAAACAAATTCAACATGATAAAAATAATTTGACTGATGGTGTTTGTTTTTTTTTTTTTAAGTTGAAAAGGTTATACTCACTGGTTAATACAGTTCAATAGTAGCAGAACAACTTGTTTCACTGATCAAATGCTGTAACACAATAAGAAACATTGTACTATCCAGAAATGTAAGTAAATAACAGAAGCAAACATGAACATTACATATTCTGTAAGAGAAAACTATTTTCTAAAACAGTAACTTCAGTAGTTATTTGGAACATTTATCCTACAAGGCAGGAAATCTTTAAAAGAAATTCCATGTTACTTTTTCATTAAGAATTTGGGTAAAAAAGTACGTTAGGAAAATTAAAAGCACACAGAGTACTCTAAAACAGTGGAATTAATTTTCTTTTAAAATACTTAATCACAGTGGTTTTTGGTTTTGTATACATTGATGGGAACATACATGTTCACATTTTATGCATTTTAATAGCTAATACTAGCTAAAAAATGTCCTACGGAACTTTTAATAAATTATCAGCATGCATTTGAGTATTAAAATTCATCATTCTTGTTTCAAATTGTGCCACTTAAGGACCAATACCAGGACTGAACCCTAGGGAATCTAACTCGTAACCTCTTTGTTTATCTGACTTCTGGTGTTCAACAGTGTTTACAGTTTTCATGTATGCTATACTAACAAGGTTGGGGTTTTTTATTCAAATGATAAGAAGACCTTACCCCAGCCACTTTTTCAAGTTAATGATTATGCATTTTAAAAAAGTATTTATATACTATTTTCTCTGGTGTTATAAGGCACCCATATATGCTTCTAGTCCGTGTAGCAATGAAAGTTTGATGTTTCACTCTCTGAAGATGATTTTTGAAAATATTACTGTGCAAAATTCAAATGCAAGGCCAGTGACTGGTCATAGCTATTTTGAGGGCAATTTTGGAACTCTTCTTTTAAAAAGAAAATATCAAGTACTGAGGGAGTATGTCTTGCTGATTTTTAACAACTGTGCTTTTGAACCAGTCAATTTTCAAAGCTAAGTTTTTTGGTGCTTGCCTACATACCTTGAGGTGCTGATCTATTTCAGTCAATGAACTACTTGGACATGCTCCCAGATAGTCCTGACAACACTGTTCTCTTCATTTTGTTGAAAGAAAAAATGTTGATAAGCAGGACAGAGGTGGTTTGAGAAAAATAATGCAGATGAATTCAAGGCCATCAGTGTTAAACAAATAACAGAAAGGAATTGAAAAGGGTTAACAGAAAAAACACAGTTTGCCTAAAAAGGCCATATACAACTGTGCAGATACTAAGATTTTTGTTTCTGTCTAGCCAAAATCAAACATAAAGATAATGTTTGACAAAATGATCTGATAATTCAACAAAATAAGCATAGCTTTATTTTTTTTAAGCCAAGAATTTGCTCAGTTAAATCCCTTTGCTTGTTATTGAATATTGAGTATGATGTTTACATAAAGAGCAGAAACATAGTTAAATAATCTGTTTTTGCCTAGATGATCTTTTCTTAGTCTTGAATGAAGCATGCATGGAGTCAGTTCAGGAGAAGTGGTAAGCCCTGTGCATGCCTCATCTGTAAGAAACTGAGGAAAGAAAATGGAAATTTGTGAAAGATACATGTGACTTCCTTCCAGTACTGCTATATGTATTTGTTTGGATGTCCTTGAGAAGGAAATACTATAAAATATGAGTGTTATTAAGGCTTATCTCTTCAGATCTCAGCAGACTCTATCATTCACGACATTCAATATGCCTGCAGAAACTTACTGTGTGACTGTGATACAGCTAAGAAAAATGTGTTCAAAAATGCATTAAATCAGATTTCCTAATGTCTTTTCAAACCTGCCTAAACAATGAAAAGTCACATTTAAAGATCAAATCAACATTAGTCAGTCAGACCATGTTCAGTGTTGTCCATTTGTAACCTTTTGTGTCTAGACATTGAAGATTTCAAATTGAGCTGTGGATTTGTATCATTCTGTGATTGTCAATGTTCATTAAACACTACTTTTGTTGTAACTTAAGGTAAGACGATGCCCTATTCTCAAATAAGGAGTGTGGCTTGCTTTTCAGAGTATTTTCCACTCTTTTCATTCATGGGAAGATGCTTGAGTCGGATAACACTGCTGTATCTAGCTGTCACGTGGCCACAGGCACTCTGTTCACAATGATTTCCTTTACTGTCCTTATTGTCATCTTTTAGTTTATAAGAAAGTTGTAGCACATATTTTCGGAAGCCTTCTCCACTCTGTTTCTACAGAACTGGTGTTCTACTCACCAGAACCTATCTGATGGTTACAAGGATAGAAAATTAGAAGCTCTTTGTCTTCTTCTCCCCTGTGGTTATATAATTAAAAAAATAAACAGCAATATTTTCACTAATCCATATTAACAACTGATTATTGTACTTTTGATGATAAGTCCCTTTACTTATTTTTTGGCAATAATTTGAATGTCACAAAGTGTTCTTTGTGACTTGAACAAAGGAACTGGGCAACAATGGTTTTACAAGTACAACCCTGTGTGAATGTGTGCACACACACACGTTTTCATGCTGTGGTGACCCAAATGCAGAAAAAAAAGTGGGAGTATGTTTCCTTTGCTGGAGTTGTCATTAACGTAAATCAGGGAAGTGCCTGAGGGTGCATCAGGGGTCTTTGATAGAAGGACTCATAAGGATTATCCATCTGCTTCCTGACAAGTAGTGTGAGCCTGGGATAGCAAAGAGCTGTGAAGGTGGCAGAATCTGTTCTCACAGGGTGTGATCTTCATTAATATTTTCAAAGTGGTTGTGAAAACAAAACAAAAAAATTCAAGCAAGGAGCCATGAAATTTAGCAAAGAACCCACAAAGTCAAGCATATTTATGACAGGAAAAAAAAAAGAGAACACTAGAATTTTCTACCCTAAAAAAGATAAACTAAATTCTGTGAATGAAGCTTTGAATATATACATGCTTCTGCCCACAACACCCCACTGCCACTGCTAAAAATGTAGATGTGGTACTTGTTAAGACATCAGCTCTATTTGCCAAGGAGCAATATTCTTGGTGTAAGGGAAATCTTCATTTAGAGAGGATTTACCTGTGTGAGACTCATAGCAACTTCCTTTCACCACAATTTTATTAGGAAGTCATTATGCCAATGTTTTTGGGTTCAGCCAGCAGTGCTGTTATAGGCTGCTAGAGCCTATGAAGTCCATTTCTCCTACAGTTTCATCTCTTAGTTAGATTAAAGCTACAGCACTGCAACAAACCTCTAGGTAGGTTTTCTGGCTCTCAGCTTTAAGGAACCATGATATGCAGAGCTTTTAGTACTTTGCTGATCAATTAGGGGAACTCCTGAGTTTTCATTACTTCTGTATCTGACTTCCCTATTTCATCAGGCACATTTTCTACAAAAGCTTATCCACATGGATAACTTCACAAATATAGTTAATAGGTGCAAAGCCAGAAGAGATTTTAATTCTGTGAATCACCTGTTGAACCATAGTTTTAAAGACCAAGAAGCTGAAGGAGTAATAAAGTACTAGTTTAATGTTTAGAGTTCATGTAGATCTGACACTGAAGTAATCAACAGAAATTAATTTTGTGCATTTCGTGAGAAAATAAACCCACTGGTAACCAGAAAATACTTGTTTTGGTGTCACCCTAAAGATGTGCTGTTAAGCAAAGTGAGACAAAAACTGGAAAAGAGTTATTCTAGGTATTAATGAAATATGTTATGGTTGGCGAAGACTTTTTTTGTGCTGTTTTACAAAATTTTGAAAAACTTTCTATCAGGTCTGGCAAGGAATAGGGGCATGCTAATATTTTCAGACGCTTTATGAGTTCTGAAATGCCCTGTCCTAAGTACAATATTTCGTAATTACAGTGGTAGTGAGCCGGAAATGCAGAGGATTGCAGTGCATTTGATTTTTCAAGTATCTTTAATCCATGTTTTATAATTACTTCTCTTAACTAAATTTTTAAAAATGAGTTTTTAGAAAGGAAAAAACCTTTCAATAGAATTTCATATTTTCAAGAAAACTATTTAGGTTTGTTTGCTTCACAGTTAAGAGTTTTTTAACACAATGGTTATTTCAGAACTACGACTAATGTTAAAATTTCTATAAAAAGTGCTGGCCTATTTTTTAAAAAATAACCTTATCTTGATTACAGCATTATATATATTTATAATATTTCTTTCAGTAGAAACCAAATATTTTCCTTTTTGTTGTATGCAAACACTTTGTTCAGTAACACAAAGTGCCACAAAACTTTTCAAATGAACTTAAGTTCCATTAAAAAAAAAAATTAAATTATTATATGTCAAAAAAAAAAAAAGCTGTATCAGTCGCTACATTGACCTATATTCCCATTGACAACTGCAAAAAGACAAATGAGCTACATTTCCATGACCAGATTTCACTACTGCACTTCCCCGACTTTTTCTGCTGCAGGGCTGAATGTCTTTGGCTGAATACTATTTTACTAAGTATTTATTTTACTGTGTTCCATTACTATTCCATATTACTCCTTGCCATATGATATCTTTTACTGTTATTTCAGCATTTATGTAGAAGAAAGAGTTAAGTTAAAGACTTGAAATTATCATTGGAGATCTCCAGGTAAAATACCAAAGAGAGTCCTGACAATTTTGCTCCTCTGAGGTTTGTGTCAGCAGTGAAGTGCATGGCCTGTGGGTATGAAGAGATGTGGAGGATGATGTTTTTAGCTATACAAGCTTCTATCTAACTTGGCAGCTTCTTGTCTTATTTCTCTCAAAAGAAAAACGTGTTCAGCTGGGGTAAACATGTGAAAAAGTTTATAGGAAACTTGGAGTTAAGATCTTTGATCTTATTTATTAAAATATTAAATATATATTAAATAAGATATTTGATCTTATTTATTAAAACCAACCAACCAAATAATAAAAAAACCTCAAAAAACCCCAAACTAAAGTACACCCCAAACCAAAAACAAACTGTCTTTCCTTCTGGACACTGATACTACTGTTTTAGAGACAGGAAAATACAATTTTAAGAGTGCAGAGCATAGTTTTGTGTTAAACACTGCTGATGAGAAATGTTACTGTGTCACAAGAAAAGAACTGTTGGCCATTGTTAAATAGGTAGATCATTCTGATCACTACCTTGATGGAAGAAAGTTTATTATTCAAAGTAATCCCACAGCTGCTCAGAAGGACAATCAGCTCACTGGTTACATGGAACAAAGCTGTATTATTTGATTTTTCAGTATTTTAATGGAAAAAATGATGAAGATGTTGATATTTTATTAAAGACATTGTGTTTGTATACTTGAAGCAGTTGGAGTTTTCATCCATAGACCAAGATTCTTCATGTGCCAGTTTTCTAGTACTATTTCCTTTGTACAAAAGAAAGAGCTATAAGTATAGCCATACATAAAACTGATGACACAATTATGAGATGATTCATTAAAAATAACTCTTAAGCAGCCTTGGTCAAGGACCTTGTGTTATCTATCCGATTTATCTTTTCTTGAAATGGGTCTCCCGTGACCCTGCCTTTTTAATTGGATACAATTCCAATAAACAGATAAATGTTGGTAATGACCAAACAAACACAAGAGAGAGAAACTTCAATCATGTTAAAACAAAATAAAACTTTTAAAAGACCACAAATTTAAGTGAGTACCATACCTAAATCACCGCATGTGTTTCTTGGGAATCTACCAATGGTTATGGGCAGTTATTTTTTTTAGGATGTTGGTAACTGCTGAAAATTTATTAAATAAATGAAATAAATAAAGGTATCTTTTAAAAAGAATGCTAGTCAGTCGTGCTGCAATTGGATTTTGCATTAGTTTTTACAGGTGCACCTGTTGGATTACAATGGGAAAGGGTATGTTTCAGAATTGGGTGTCTCACTTTCATGTTACTTCTCAAAACATTCTTAAATCCATCCTAATCATGCTTAATAATAATATTAAATGTTCAGTTTCTAACAGTAGTGATCTATAATTCCTGCGTATACTTTGCAAAGCATTATAATCACATTTTAACAGTTGTCATGGTAGGTCATAGGCTTCCATATGAAGTGATAGAGAAGAAAAAAGCCCACACAGAAAATTAAACATTTTCTAAGTCGTTTTTTACTTATGGAAATAGTAGGTACATACTGTGTTGTGCCCCTGTGCTGTCCTCCCTGAATTAGTGTGCACCTATTGGAATGCACAATACATTCTTTTCGGTCTGATCGAAATGACAAACAAATTTTTGCCTGCGGATAAATCCAATTTTTATCAATTAAAGTCTGTGCAATAATCATAGGTTTTGCTTAATGACCCTACATTTTGCATTTAGAAACTTTTGGCTTTTAAATTTGAGTAAGCTTGGAATCTGTTTTTGTCATTGTTGTTGTTGTTTTTTTGTTTTGTTATGTTTTGGCTTGGTTTTGTTTGGGTTTTTTTTTGGTTTTTTTTTTTTTTGGTAGGTTTTCTTCAGGATATTTTGGTTGCGCTTTGTTTGTTTGGGTTTTTTTGATCCATAATAAAGTAATAATATTTTTTTGTTAAATGAAATTCTTCAAGTTTAGTTTTGAGTCAGCATTCTGAGGAATCTGTCAACATGAATAAAGTATCTGTTTTCTGAAAAAAACCAAATATGTCTGCATCTCCTCCCCCAGTCTGGTTACAATCTTTTTTTTTTTTTCTGTTGTTTGCACAAATAATCTTTGATTCTTACGCTGAATGTGTTTTCCACACTTGCTATTGAGCTTTGGCATGCACTTGGGGATGTAGCCACTCTCAGATGGGTCATACACCATCTGATTGTTTTTCTGAGAGGACAGAACTCCTAAAAGTTAATGTTTGACATTAATCCTTCCACATTTTTTCCATTATTTGGTATTTGGCTGATGAGACCAGTATCTATGACAGTATTTGATTTTACTGCTACTTTTTTGTCAAAGCTTTTCTTCACTCAGACTTGTCATATTGAATCTCTGACTGCTGGGAGATCTGTTTTCCCTCACATTTTAATGTGCTGTTAAAATAACCTCAAAGGTGGGCAGTCTTCTTGCAGGCGATTTTATAGCTGGCTAAAGAACTGTAAACAGAAAAGGTTGTTTATTAAGGAATCTAAGGGTTTGATGGATTAATTGCTCACATTATATTAAAGAGTCAGGAAATGGTAATAACAAGTTGAAAGATGCATCTTTAGGCAAATAGAATCTGAAAACCTTGTATTTGATTTTGACCCAACTTCAGGGCTTTATTGAATCCAGGATGATTCTATGTGTTTACAGGCTCGTCTTAGAAAAGTGTACCCTACATGCTGGATAACTGTGAAACAAAACAATTCTGCAAAGATGCTTAAATCTGTTTACTTGAGACCAGTTAAATACCTATCTACATAGAATTGTAGCATTCAATGACTTACATACTGTAATGAATGACTTCAATAATACAAAAGTTAAATATTCACAGAAATAATATTAAAAATTTTGTTTACATCTTAACTTCACAATTTTGATTTGGAGCGTAACGCAATTTCCAGCTTCAGAAAAGATTCTGCAATTTTCTTGGCAAATTTATGAGAATATATCCGAATAACATTATTGGTTTACAAGAAATCCCTGTGTTGTTCAAAGCGAGTATTATGGACCCTTTCACTCAGTGTATGTTTCATAAAATAAATGTTATTTTGAAGCCTATATATGAAATCAAAACAGATGGGTCTCGAAACAAAGCATATGGGTGTACATATGCCCAGAATGTTCTTTAGAATGAACTTCCTCTGAGCTGTGTTATACAATTGTTGGGAAATGCTCTCCTGGTGAAGTGACTGTTTTTGACTTTTTAGATATCACTGGAAATAGAGGTATTTAAAAGCAAAATTTTACTTTTAAAACATAATACCAGTGAGTGCTGGGAACTTACTAGCAACATTTTCAGTAGTACTTTCATTAAAAAGTTTCCAGTGTGACTGTAGACAACATCATATGAACAGAACTTGTTTTTTTCTGTTCTTAAGTTGGCTGAAGTGTAGGCAGCAAAATATGAAATATCTTCAAGCAGTAACTAAATAATATAAGCATTTGTTTTCACTTGTGGAATGTGTTACTATTCTGTGACTATTTTTGGCTGTTTTCCTCTTATCTTGATCTTGGAACACCTAAATGCCAACATCTCAATATGCACATACAGCCTGAATAACTCATTTAACAATGAATTGAATTAGTCTTTATGTCTGAGGGAAATCTCAGGAAGAGATAATTTTGCACAGTTCTTACAATAAGCATTATTTTCCATAAATAGATACATATTTTCAATAATTTATTTTTCAGTGGAAGTAAACGCTTTCAAATTAACCTATGGTTTCTCTTATAATATGCTGGTGAATGTCTGAAATATTCCAAAGGTGGAATTTCCATTTTGCACTGTGACTGCTTTAAATAAAAGAATATTGCTATACAATTTTAAACATTAACAACTGAGTAATGAATAATAGCTCCTGGACTTCTCTGTTCCCTTTTTTGTTTTATATTCCATTTCTTTTAATTTCCTTCTTCATTAATCCCATAGCTTTATCCATCTTTTGCAATTTCAAGCTAGAGAAAACAAATTAAGAAAAAAACCTCCTGTTAATTGACTTTATTTGCTTTAATGCTGCTAGTCCATATTATCTGCTCTCTTAAATTGAGTTTGGGATTGCCAGCTTTAAGGGTATTACACTGCATTTTGGGATGCTGCCAGCATATCCCGAGTAAATATATTTAAATCAAAGCTAAGCTGCTTAAAATATTCATGTTATGCTCTTAGTATGTTTTAGAGGAATGTGAAACCATTTAAGACTTGCAAACCTGTTTTATGGCAAAAAATGTATTGGGCATATAGCCTAAATTGATAGTCACTGTTAACTTTGTTTAATAGGGAGTGGTTTCATCTTTTTATTAGCAATCATACATTCAGGGGCTAACTGATTTGAAATTTATGGCATAATGCAACTACAGTAGTTATAGATGTAAAGAAAAATATTTTTAACTGAAAACAGTTTTGGGAAAAGGAATATTCTGAGTAGATAAAATAATGCATATTTGTTTTGAACAGTTAAATGCATTTGTTTTATGCATTACATTTTTATGTATTGCAGGAAACTTTGAATATCAAGTTCAATAATACACTGATTCAAAGGTCTGTGTATTTTTAAATAGTGAGACAAAAGAGATATATCTATGAATATGTATGGTATCCTGTGGAGAAATAGATCCTGTAAGAGTAGCAAACTCAGAAATTTTAGTATTCCTGAGGCTAGTCAGCCACACCTCAATCCCCAGAAAGGTGATGGAATGCCTCCTCCTGGAGGTCATCTCCAGGCACATGAAAAACAAGAAAGTGATCAGGAGTAGTCAGCGTTGATTCATCAGAGGGAAATCATGCCTGGTTGCCTTCTACAATGAGACACTTGCCTGGGTGGATGAGGGGAGAGCAGTGGATATTGTCTACCTGGACTTCAGCAAGGCTTTTGACATTGCTCTCATGATATCCTCGTAGATAAACTCTGGAAGTGAATGGCAAATCCTAAAGGGTTGTGATCAGTGGAACAGGGTTTAGTTGGAGGCCTGTCACTTGTGCTATTCCCCCAAGGCTCAATACTGGGCCCAGTATTGTTTAACTTATTCATCAATGACTTGGACTAAGGGACAAATGCCTCCTGATTGCTCCAGAATCCAGAAAAAGCAAATTCTCTTTTGAGAGTTATAAAACTCTGGATATATTCTACAGTGTGCCTGTGTAGGTCTCTGTTTGCCAGTGTGCCTGTGCATCTCATACAGAAAAAGACAGCTGAAACTCTAAGCCAGATAATATGGGGTAAGGATGTGTGGGGGAAGAAAGTTAAATCCCAAGCCCTGTCCAGTTCCTGCATTACCAGTTCTTAAAAGGGGCTTATAAGAAATATGGGGACAAAATTTTTAGTAGCGTGTCTTGCAGCAGAACAAAGGGTAGTGGTTTTAAACTAAAAGAGGGTTAATTTAGGTTAGATCTAAGGAAGAAGTTTTTTTACCACTGAGGGTGGTGAAACAGATTGCTCAGAGAGGCAGTAGATGCTCCGTCGCTGGAAACATTCTAAGTCAGGTTGGATGGGGCTCTGAGCAACCTGATCTAGTTGAAGATGTCCCTGCTGGCTGCAGAGGGGTTAGACTAGATAGTCTTTAAAGGTCGCTTCCAACCCAACTATGATTCCATGATTCTTTTCAGGGAAAGCTGACTCAGGGTAGATGATGCCATCTGGGGAAGGGAGAAGGGTGGACACAGACGTATTGAGCCTACAGCTGAAATGTGTGTATTTGCAAATAGGGACATGTGTGCACATATAACACTTTATTTTTGTTTCTCCAGTATCTTGATGTAATCTTATTTTAGATATTTTTAAAATGAAATTTTGATTCTGTATTTTCACCTCTATGTATACATGTCACATACATACATACATACAGATTACATTCACGTATATACAAACTGAAGTTTCTAGTCAGTACCTCATGTTAACTTCTACAACCCATCTGTGGAGCATTTTGATTTCATTCTCTCCTGCCCTTCATTTTCAGCAAAATTCCTTTATTGCTGTCCTTTGAGTTCTGTAAAGCTTCTATTTATATGCTTCCAAGGCTGAGAGAAGATGGAGATTTTAACCCCCTCCCTATAAGGAAGGTATTGAATCTGCATGTCTGCCTCCCCAAATTATGTCTCTGCAAGATTACTATATCATCCCATCAGCCACCTGTTAAGAACCACTAGGTTCTTGATCATGATCACCTAGTGGACTCCCTAAATTATGTAGGGATTTTAGATATGGACTTTACCCTGAAGCTAGGCTCTGAAATCCTTACATGGATCTAGCCCTCGATTGCACCTTGCTTCCAAAATGAATGCCCTGTTTAACTGGCTTACATTTTTCTCCTCATTATTCCTGTGTAATGTCATTGCAGACATGACAGCAGCACTGCTGTAAATGAAAGTAAAACTCACCCAGCATTTTTAAGGGATGTTTCATTTCATCCACATTATATTCATCTTTTAAACCACTTTTCAGATATAATCTTTAATTTCCTTTCTAGGTTACTGCATAGAAATTCTAAACAGTGCGTATGGCTGAAGCAGCCCACACTGATGGCATCTAAAAACTAGATAAATTACTACTTCTAATGAATGATTTGTGTGTGTATATGTATTTAATGTACAGCTTAGCATTTCTCTCTTGTTCAGCTAATTTCTAGTGAACACTGTTTCATTGATAGGGTGAAAAGAATCCACTTGCTCTGGCTTTCTGGAATAAATACATTGTGCAGACATGCATAGCCACTACTTTCATTTGTGAAGAAGTGTCCTTGGAGGATAGGTTACATGCTACTTGTGTTAAGTCCTTTTGATGCCATTATGCTGTCAGTACTCTTCTTTCTGTGTATGGGTTCAGAGCATCATCCTTAAAAATAAACCAATGGAACAGAGAGAGCCAGAAAGTCCTCCTAGTAAATATTTTCCCATTGTTTCCTCTTTTTGGAATAAACCCTTGCATTTTCACTTTCTGCTATAGTTGCTGTTTTTTTCTGCCAGGAAAAGGATGAATTCTTCCAAAGAGAAAGTGTTTTGAAGCAAACATCATATAACAAAAGGAAATCAATTTCCTTATAAAATGTCTGCTGAATTTAATGGAATTGAAATAAGACATAGCAAAATCACATGATGGCTATGTGATCAGTTCTCACTAATTCTGTTTTCACATAAGGAAGAGCAGGTCTTCTGACTTCAGTGAAAGTTCAGTGTCTGAAAGACTTCTTGCACAGCCTTGAGTGGCCACTGCTTCCTGAACAAATGCAAAACTGAGATGTGAGATTCTTTTATCTCATAGGTATGACAAAAAAAAGCACATGAAAATCTTTGAAAACATTTGATTCGTAGCTTTACACACATATGCTTACAAGGCATGAAAAGCATGAAAAAAAATTTCATAGTTATTCTTCTCCCAGTAGTATGCTCAGATTTAATATGCAGTTTTAGCCATGTTTTTTCACACAGATCTGGACCTCTTAAATTTTGATAATCAGTTTGAGCAGCCAGATAAATATGAGAAACTTCCAGAAACAAATCAAAATTCACATGGTTGTAAGATGCCTGCTGAGGCAATTGACAGGATTTCCAATACTGACTCCTGGAACCAACTTGCCTGGAGATGCTTTGAAACACAAACCTACTACGAAGAAAGTAGTCCCTCTCTGTTAAACACTTGACTCAAGCTCTGTTTTTATTTGACTATCCCTGTGAAGATTCTAACAGCATTTAAAAGGTGAGCTTGTTTTTACTTTATATTTTCCTTCCATTATTTTGTGTATCTTTATATCTTGAATGTATATAATTTTCTTCCAGCATAAGTGATGGCAAGAAATTGAGTCATGTCCTGTGTGGGTAGAATGTGTTGTCATTTAGAAATTTAAGAGTATCTTAAGCACTGCAGCAAAGATTTTTTTGGTTGTTTGTTTGTTTGGGTTTTATTTTTGTTTGTTTGTCTGGGGTTTTTTACCACTATAATAGATGTGAGATCCAAACTAAACTGGTAAATGTTTTCAATGAAACAGAAAATATTAGGTCCCAAATCTACATGCAAGAAATTCAAACAGCCTCAAATTGTTTTAGTTTCAAATATTTATGAGAAAAATGGAAATACTGACCAGTTCTTTCTAATGTGTCCAGATCTTTTGACAGGTTATACTAATCAGTCATCTCAATATTTGACTGTTTATTTCAATACCTAAATTGGGAGAATTGCATCCTAGAAAGGAGAACCATAGCCTGAGTTAGGTACTCAGGATCTGTATGGGGTACATAGGGAGAAGCAGCCATAAAAACTGACATGTGGAACAGCAGTCAAAAATAAGCAGATAAATGGCCAGTGGCTCATGTCCTGGAATTGGAAGTTGTTTGTAGCTATGAGGAAGTGGCTTCATGTCTCAGGAACTATTTTTACAGTTGTCTGTAAAACTGGCTTTTAAAAAAACCCCTACGAACAATTTTATCACATTTTATTTGAAAGACTAGTAGAGAAGGTCCAATTTTTAAATAGAATTATCCAGTAGTTAATTCATTCCTACAGGATGTTGTAATTCTGAGGCCAATTTTTGCTATGTGTGATGAAGATTTAATACACATGTGTTGCAAACCTACTGCTGGTGCTGTTTCAGCTTTTGTATTATAATGTATTGAGACAGACACCGTAAGAAGGAAAAGGACTTTCTAGCTTAGCAGTTAACAGACTTGCTTGCAAGAATTCTCTTCTAGACATAAAATAACTTTTTTTATCCCTTGACTGTTAAAGGCATAATAATCCTTCTGGCAAAAGACTGAGCCCCATGACTCCTCCTAATCTGTTGAGTTTTATACTGCTCTTTCTTCCTCTGCTGGTCTTTTGAATCTTGAATGCTTTAATATACAACAGAAATGCTTCAACAGAAGCAGGGATTAAAGGCATTCACCAATTCTATGACCTTTGAATTTTCAATAATTTGGTGGTTAATACAATCAGATTCAGGATTAAAGCATAGATTTAAATCCTTGCAAAATTGAGGCAGGTGAGTGTATTGAGCCCCAGAAAAAGTTAGGGAAGCCATCTCTTCCTGTGGCTGTTGTGGTATTTTGTGTGAAACCAAATCCAATAGGCATGCTCTAACACCAGCTATCAGATTAAGCACTGCAGTCAAAGCAGAAGGAGGACTGGCTCATCTATTTATGCACCCCAGCAGGTCTAAGCCTGGCTTGAGTACAGAGCTCTCTTGCTACTGTTGAGCCTTAAGTGCTTCCAGGCATGCACAAAAGCAGAACCTTAGGCAGGTTGGAAAGGTTAAAATAAGAAGCAGGCTTTACTGGCTTTAGGTGTTAAAGGATTAGTTGATAGAATTAGATGGAAACTGAGTGGGGTGAAAAACTAGAATTGAGGCATTTGGACTTGAGGTATGGTAATTACTAGACAAACATAGAAGGAAAAATAAAAGTGAGGGTGTTGTTGTTATTGAACTAAAAAAAGCAAAATAAATGTATCGTGTTCAGATGTTTTTACAGCAAGAAACTTCATAATTTCTTTGTTTGAATAACAATGGTTGTGCAGTTTTTTTCAAACTAATTTGTGAAGCTGGTATATACTTTGACACTGCGGTAATCAGCAGAGTCAACGACAACCACAAATCCTTACATATGCAGTGTTGCCACAAGGTGTTCAATATGTTAATATTAGAAACAATTGTACTCACCAATATAATTGAATCATAGAATGGCTTGTGTTGGAAGGGACCTTAAAGATCATCTAATTACAACTTGTAGCGGGTTTGGTTCGCCAACCGGGCGGAAACACCAATTTAGTGTAGTGGTTTGATCACATGCTTTTCACTTCGTGAGATAAGGATTAGAAGAAATGCAAAGCAGGCCTAAAACTTTAAAGAATATAAAGAAGTTTATTACTAACAGAGTTTAAAGTAACAAGAAATAAAAAGAAGTGAAAGCAAAACCCTCTTCCCTCCAGCACTCTCCAAGCAAAGCCTCCCCCCCCCCTTTCCTCCCTCCAGCGCTCTCCCCTCCTTTTACCACCTCGCACAAAAGGTAACAATTTTGGTCAGTGTTACAGTCTTTAAAAGTCTCTTTCTTATGCTTAGGGAAAAAAGGTTCCTTCTACTGATGCTGCAAACTTCTGATTTCTTCACAATCTCAGCAGTCCGCCC
>VZTE01003314.1:0-64977 GCA_013397775.1 Eulacestoma nigropectus | reverse complement strand
GGAGGCCGCCCGGGGCTCCGGGGCCCCCCTTCCTCCCTCTGGAGACCGGGAACCAGAGAGGAACTTCCCGCCCTTGCACGGGGTTTAAATATGCAAAAGTCACAAAAGCGCATTGGCTTAAAAGATTGTCAATCAACTCAGTTTCAACCCATGACACAACTCCACTACAATGGGCAGGGACACCTTTCACTAGACCAGGTTGCTCAGAGCTCCATCCTGGCTCTTAACACCTCCAGGGATGGGGCATCCACAACTTCTCTGGGCAGCCTGTTCCAGTCCGTCACCACCCTCACAGTAAAGAACTGTGAAATATAGAATTGTGTATACCAGACCAATGTGGCTGATGTATATGTAACATACAGCATAAAAAGATCTTGGCAAATCTCAATATTAAGCATTTTTTGTCACAGTCATTCCTACTTACTTTGCTGTATTAAACATCATTGTTTTGTACAAATACCTACAGATTCAATTACGGTAGGAGGACAAGATGCACCATGTCAGCAGAACAAGGTAAATCTTGCCAAGACTGGTCAGAAGTACTGGAGTTTGCACGCTTTCCCAATTCAAGAATAGCCAACTGGGTACCATCTCTTCCATGCAAAATCTTATTAATAGCAAAGCATAGGTGAAAGGTACTTACAAAAGGAAGACTGATTGTAAGACACATGTATGCAATTTATAAATTTCTAAATTTAATACTCTATATTATTATTACTATTACTCTAGATTATTTTTATTAGTATTATTACTTGGACTGATAATTTGTTATTGTATGTGGAGTAGTCTTTAGGCTGATTCTGAATATGACAACTTTTGAGATCCAAAGCGAAGACAAGTTTTAGTATTATTCCTTGGTTTGGAATTCACACTGTTCTTTTCCACAGAAAACTCTGAAAATTTTTATTTTTATTGTATTTGCCATATGTCTTTCATTCTCTTTCTCCTTAATAGAAACATAGAATGGCTTGAATTGAAACAGACCTCAAATAAGCTTTTTCCTCCCCCCTGCCATGGGCAGGCAACCTTCTACTGGACCATGTTATTCAAAACCATGTCCAACCTGGCTTTGAACACTGCCAGGGATGGGGCATCCACAGCTTCTCTGGGCAACCTGTTCCAGTGCCTCACCACCTTCACAGTCAAGAATTTCTTCCTAATATATAATCTAAACCTACTTTCTTTAAGTTCAAAGCCATTTCCTCTTGTACTATCACTACATGCCCTTGTTAAAAAGTGCCTCTCTGACTTTCTTGAAAGCCCCTTTTTGGTACTGGAAGGTTGTTTTAAGGTCTGCCAGAAGCTTTTTCTCCAGGCTGAACAACTCCAATTTTCTCAGCCTGTCTTCGTAGAGGTTCTCCAGTCCTCTGACCATCTTCATGGCCCTCCTCTGGACTCACTCCAACAGGGTGATGTTCTCTTGCTTCAAAACTCCATGGCTTTCTGTCAATGTCTGGGCCTGTTCTTTTGAGTGCCTGGAAGTCCTGGTTACTTACTAACGGGTTTTCAGCTGCTGGGATGAACCTGATTTACAAAGTATTACAGAAATAAACCATGTAAGAATTTGCTACTAAAATATCAGAAGGGAAAAGCCCTCAAACCAAATTTAGAGGTGACAATTATAATTACCTTTGATAAGGAAATCACTCATAAAAGCATGAAACAATCAAGGCATAATTATTTTTTCTTAGGTGAAAGTCTAAAAAAATTATGTGCAGCACAAAAGATCCTATATTATTATTATTTAAGGGATTTGTTGCAATGAAGGTTGTCAAAATAATAGATCAATTTCACATAGCCTGAATAGATGTTTGAAATGAGATTATATGGATGAGTGCAATACACGACAGCTTCTCTGAAATTATATATTGTATGTCTAGACAGAATGCAAGTTCTCATATTGCCTATGTATTTGATATTCTGAAGATTATTTTGGGGAGCAGTGCAGTTTGTTCCAGGTATGTAGTAAAATATGAATACAAAATGACAGTAAGTTAAAAACCTTCTTTCTCTGGAAAAACAAACATCCCAGAATTATCTCTTCTGGGAAAAGATTTCAAAGCTGGTTAAATAATAGATGTATGTGAGACCGAGTGATTTCATTGAGGTGACTAGGACAATAACAGCAAAAATATTTAAGGCATGCTGTATCTATACAACACTCAACAAATCACAGAATATTAATTTCTTTACTTACATTCTTAAGTAAGTAATAAATCTGCTGTCATCCAAATTAACTTTCTATGTGAAGCAAACCAATCTTCTGTTGAGATTATACCTTAAAAATCATAACAGCAAAATGCCATTTGATGATTATGAAGGACATAGGAAAAGGTATTTACTTTTACAGAAAGTAGACTTATACTGAAAAAGTTTGAGCATAAACTTTTCTCTGATGATTGGGACTTTTTGTTTTGCTGGCTTTTTGTGATGTCTTACACAGAAATGAAATACAGGTAATTAAAAAAAAAATAAAAATACTTTTTAATAATGATTGATTCCTTTTTCATGTTTTATAACACTCAGATCAACCTTATGAGCAATTTCAAGAGTTAGAAAAAAATCCACAGCCTAAATCCTCCTTCACTTTGGAAGTGTAACACTGCATAATGTGCATGAATGATGTCATCAGTTGAGCTTTTTGATTTGGAATCAGTTTTGAAGATAGATTATGCAGGAGATATTGCAGTGGTATGATTTTGGTTGAGGTGCTCCCTATTATATATGGATGTGGTAAAAGATGTGTTATAAAACAGAGAAAGTAATTTCCAGGAATTCTAATTAGAAAATGCATTATTTTCTCATAGAAAATAATTAGCAATAATTGGTAGAAATATATTACCAGTAATGAAAAAAGCAGAGGCCAGCACGTTTCTTTACCAGTCATTGAACCAGCAGGACAGGATTTTATGCTATGCTTTCTTTTAGAAGTGGCAGGAACTTCACACGGACTGACATTTAAGCTGAAGATTAAATAAGAGAACCAATGTTCTCAATTTTAAAGGGCAACCTTTGGTAAAGTAAGAGCATTGGCTAGGAGTAGTCAGCTGGAATAAGAGCCTTCCTGGAATGAGGTAGCATAAGTATAAAATGAAAGTTGTCCAAGGTGAAGATGAAATAGACCTTGCGAAGAAAATTAATATGAAAAGTCTTCTTAGGTTTATAAATAACAAGAAAAAATATAAATTTAAAAATATCCACCCAAAAAAAACCCGTGATATGAACTGTTTTCTAGTGAGGATGAGCTGAAGAGTATATAGTCTGCGAGACCTAAAACCTAAATGCTTTCTTCAGTGTTCGTGTAAGGTTTATGGTCGTAGTACAGGGTACAACATGGAGCAAAAAAAGAATAAATATTTTTACTGAAAACTTGAAAATGAAAACTACCACAAATTGAAAATAAAATTGAAGCCCTTTAATAGTTTCATAGCAAGGATTTAGATAATCTCTCTATGTATTGAAAACAGGACAATATATATAAATATTAACAAATGATAGCACACTACAGAGATGTACAATCTATGGTAGCTCATGCTAAACTGCCAACTAAGTTTTTGAAGGAAAGGAAGACTTCAAAAATTAGATTTAAATAGAAAATAAGAATTATTAAAATGTTTTATGAACTGTAGACTTTATTTCCTGAATCTATCTGAGAAACTATTATTTTTATTAGAGAAAGTAGGTTAAGTATATCTAATCTGTCTATATTGCAACAGTGATTTGACAAGATGCTACATGGGAAATGCCATAGTGAGACTAGAAATTATGACCATTGTCCTGGCATGATGTTAAGAAACTGAAGAGGAGGTGATGTGGACTATGCTGATGGGTAAGAGTAAAGTTAGCGGTGGTGTATCTCAAGTTACACTTTGACAATGACTTTTAAACTTTTGTATTACTAATATAATCAAGAAAAAGAGAACTGTACAGGTGAAATCTGCATAAAGCAAGAAGGACTATCCTGATGATAGGATAGTAGAAATGGGATGAAATTTGAAAGAGGTAGCTTGATTATGCCTTAAGAGCATGAATATATGTATAAAAGAAATAATGAAATGCAGGAAGGGAATGCCAGAGTATAATGAATGCACTTGGAAAGAGATAGGCTATTATGGTCACCCATATTCAGTAAATAGGGACAGAAACTGAAAAAGCAGTGCAAAAAAAAGGAAGTGGGAATGGTCAGTGAACCAAAACTTGCCTTAAATTAGGAAACTAGGACAGTCTTATCCATGCAAAATATTATTGAGGGAAGATAAGACTATGATCTCTATGTAACACACAAAATGAAATTTTTGGGAGGTTAAGTTACCTAACTTAAAGGAGAATGCTAACACAGGAGGACAGTTGATCTCAGAATGTCAGGAGTATATTTCAGGGTTTCTTGATTCACCTTCCATAGGAACAGTGGAGTAAAACATGAAATTATATTTAAGGCAGAGTAAAATAAAAATAGGCAGTATTTCTGTGACGAGTTTCTTGTGTTTGATGAAAAAGGTTTCAAAGATCCCCTCCAGTCTGCTGTTTCTTTACATTTGAAGGGAATTTATTGTTACCATAGTAACAGACATGGAGACTGAATTGCTTTATTATTTCTAGATGCAGTCTAGCTAGCATGGACAGTGAAAGAATTAATTTTACTTTGTCAATTTTTGTCTCAACCCTGAGTGGCACTTTGAAAGTTAAATGGAAATGCTGTGGATTTGTACTCTATAAATGTATACTGCTGACTAATTCTCCAACATTGTCTTGGCCTCTTTGGGTGCTTGTGTTTAATCAATAGCTTTGACTTTTGGGCCACTGATGTTCCTTGTAGATCAAAACAGAAAATAAATTGCTACAAGGTCTGTCAATGTATGAATTTTATGGAGATCAATGAATATTGGGTTTTGAAACTGAAAAAGAAAATTTTCACAGCATTTAATGTGGTTTTCTATCTCTGGACAGTAACATGTGTAGCAATAGCAACATGGATTTTCATATTGCAAAAAAGTTACAATACCATTAAAAGAGGATTTTATTGTTCTACCCCTAATACTGTATTATTGTATTACTGTGTTATAGAAGTGCCTAATGATTTTGTCTTTGGTGATGTGAAAGTAAGATGAGCACCTGTGGTTTGAATTTGCATTTGGTCTTTGAAGAACACCGTGTTATCTCCCCTTCATGAATCTTCAGTTCTCACAGTTCGGGTCTTATTTTTTTTCCAAGAAATGGACTAGTAATGGATTCTTTAGCTGGATACAGATAAGTCCTTTGTTAAACTCTGGGAAATAAGATAGTATCTGGACACCTGGTGGTCTGAGACAATGTTGACAAAAATTGTATTCCACTGATACCATAAATAGCTTCATAAATCTTTGCAGCACTGGAGTATAACTTGTTTCAAGAACAAGGAGAAACTGCAGACACAGTGAATATGCAAAGCTAAAAAGAAAGAAAATGGATATAATAATATCTGCAGTAGAAACCTAGTTATTATGTACCCGTATGTTGAACTCCAAAATACAGAAAATATATCTTTATATATTTTTCTGTTATTTAATATTTTGTTCAGAATTAGGTGTCATAATGTTGAACTTCATTTATATGTTACAGCAAAACCTCAACAGATAAAAAGATTAATAAAAGTTGAATATTATTGCAGTGGAAGATTAAGATATATTAGACACTCTATTTTTTTTTTCTCCAGCAGGCAGCTGATACTATGAAGAGTTGCTGCATAGATCCCTTCAAATAATGACTTTGGTGTATCTATAGGGGTTTCTGCTTTGTTTGGGGTTCTGTTTTTTTTTATCAGACAGTGCTTTTATGCTGGTCTGAGTCCGTGTTTATAGACTTAGTTATAATCATATGCTGAAAATGAAAACCATATGTAAATAAAGGTATGTACTCCACTTCTCTTGAGAAGTCTAGTAGGAAATGAGTAAAAGTGTACTGCACAACTTAGATAAAGTAATGTCATGAGCTTAGAAAGACGATCATTTGAAGTGGCTCACTTGCATGAACCAAATTGCTGGCAAATGGATGTGACTGGGAATCTGGTACATAAGAGGAGTGTCTTAAAGGTCCAGTCCCATGCTCTTATTCACACAGAGCTTAAGTGTGGTTAGTAGGAACAGGTGAAAGAGCAATTGCAAAACAGAGAATATGTAGTTGGAAGTCTGTGGAGGCTCAGGTCCTATGGAAATACTTGCCTTTTAAACCATTGGGGCATTTCTTTTTCTCTAAATTTAAAAGAAATTTAAGAAACAGTCACACCTGTTATCATAAACTGGGTTAAACTGTATCGATAAGACTATTACGCCATTCTGAACAGTGAGGGAACACTAATCTGAAAACAAAAGACAAGCCTCCCTCCCTCCTTTGCCTGCTTCAATTGCTTAGTGAGACTACCCGAGTTTGGCTGTCTTTTTAGATAATGAAGAGCCCCTTCCTTCTTGTTAACTTGAATGAAAAGGCTGTATTGTAATACAAAAGACTAATGATTCATTTAAAACAGAAGTTTTTTCTTGAAGATAGATGTAACCTTTATGATTCACTAAGGAATAATTTTAATATAATTTCTGAAAATGTTACCATTGGTTGGATAGTGACAGATTTTACTGGAATCTAGGAGTAGAAAGAAGAAACAGGGTGAAGGTGGCAAAAATGCACTATGGGCTAAGAAAATACTACTGTATGCATTTTATCCTTTTGCAGTGGGATTACAGTGCCAGTAATTTGCCTGAAAAAGTGAGTTTTCTTCAAAACTTTCTACTCTTTGGAACAGTTATAGACTTTTTTTTTTGTTATCTGGAATAATATTGTTCAATTATGTGCAGAAACAATTGGTTTTTATTCAGAAAGCTGGAGAAATCTATATTGTACTTTGAATCTAGGAGAATTATTTTTCTTAGAAGAGAAAGAATAAGTGTTCCTCCTTACTTTTTACTTACACATTTCTGTGACATTGAATGTGACCAGATTTTATTACTAGGATTTCGTAAATGTGAATTCTTAAGTGTGTAAAATGAAAGGGGAGAGAGTCTTTGTAGTGTAATATGATTTCCTGCTTTATATTCATTAAGGATGCAGCATGTAGCTAAAAGAAGTTTTGAATGAGGTTTTTCTAATTCTTTTCTCACCTTCTAAATGCTCATAGAAATGAAGTCTTTTCATCACACAGCTGTTTTACTTAAGTATCCACTAACACGCCAGCTACTGCTTTAGGGTGCAATTAATTGTGAGATAACCTATGTTAAACCTTCAGCTCGTATCTGCTGGAAGACTGACCTATTTTGGGAAGTGAAACAACACAAAAGAAAGAAATAGCTGCAGGGTTTTTCTGCTCCTCAGATGCTTTTGGCTAGAAGAATAGGGACTGAAGGGATTGAGAAGAAATGTATGCTTCAAGATAAGGAGGTGTAAGAAGGTTAAATAGATGTATCAGCACATCAATCGGCTACTTAGTCCACTCAGAGAGGGAACAAAGGTTTCTCCTGTGTTATCCTATGTATTTAAATAGGCTATATAGGACGCCTTCAGATACGATTCCATTCAAATTGGTGGGATGAACTTAGGCCAAAATCACTGCACAATTTTTGCGTTCACTGAATAATTGTTTTATCTGTTCAAACTCAAGAAAAACTACAATCAATATCACACATCTACAAATCTTGGAACAACGCAAACTTTACATTAGCTTGCATCTTCATTAATATTATTTGGTGTTGCCTTTTTTTTAAAAAAGTAACTGAAATTTTTGTTTTCAACTTTATTACTGCATTTTAAATTCACACCATTTATTGGAAAATAGCGTGCAAAACATGAGTGTTCAAGCCACATGGAAAACTTCAGAAAGTACAGTGCCTTTCTGTGAAATGACTGCTTAAGTCTTCCTCAGTCCAACATTTTCTTGTGCGGTTTGTACAACCTTTCATTTTATCGAGAATTGAAAAATGAGTAGACAATTTGGCTTAACTAAGTTTTCATTTCTTTAGTTAACACTGTATAATAAATATTTTATAAAATAAAAATATTTATTTTAAAGTTAATAAAAAATTTGCTCTTCATTTCAAACTTAGCTTTGCAGCACTGCCAATAATCTCTTTGGAAAATGCACATTCAACAGACACTCAGAAAGTCAGATTAGACAGTATTTGAATCTTTTCTCATTGGTGTTCATCTAACTGGTCACAGCTTCCTAAGTTAAATCAGTCCCCGAGTTACTATTGGCATACTAACACTGCTATTGTGAATATGGCAGTTATCTAATAATAACCCTGAGTGACTCTCTGGGAGTGTCCTATGAGAAAATGTGTGTACTGAATTCCATTTCTGATCAATCATAATTAATATCAATTTAACGTCTCCCTAAGTATCCACCAGCATTTGCATAACCTCAGACATAAATTCTGAGGGAAGAGTTTAGTGTCATTATGCAAGAAGTGCAAGACAGAATTATGTCTACTATAAATCCACCAACATGAAAGGAATTAAAAACAAGTGGATTTTTGACAATTTATAAAATACTGTGGAGATGCAGAACCTGATGGAGTAAGGTGTACTTAAGCTCCTTGTAACTGTGCTTGACAAACCCCAATTTATTGTCCTTAGCCAAAAGCCTCATAATACTGAAAGAGATGATTGAAGGGTTTTTTTAGTTTTTTTAGTTTTTTGGGTTTTTTGTTTTTTTTTTTTTTGGGTCAAAGTAGCTTCTATTTTGATGCTGCAGTGTTGTGTTGAATCTTGACCAACATATAACTCTAGAAAGGTGGCTGCATTCCTCTGGTAGTTCTGCAGACTCTGTATGTCTAATTAACCTTGTTACCCCATGATGTCTATTTGTCAATCACAGCTGGCTAGTAAGGATTTGTGCCAGATGACAACTTTTGTGCAGAAAAATGCATAATTTTCTGTCCAAATAATCTTGATTGTGTCTCCGAATAGTCTAAATAGGGATTTAAGTTATGTAAATATATCAGAATCATCCAGTTGCTTGGTAAACACAAGTGTTTCAGGGACCTATTCCGATTCATATTGATGATGAGATAGAAAACCAGAATAGATATGGGATTTCTAGGATATTTTTACCCTGAAGAAATAAATGTGGTTAAGAAAAGAGGTGGAAAAGGTGTGGATATTGACCATAGTATAGCTGACACATTATATAACTGCCTATGATTTGAGATGTTCTTTTGTGCTATCCTTCCATTCATGAGGAGGGCATAAGAGATAAATGACAAACCTACCTACAGACCACTGTGACTTCAGCTGGAAGAGCTCTATAGAGGGAGAAGTGGCACTGGTACTAGAGCTCCTTTGCTAATGATGAAACTGACTCTTGCAACCCAAAAATTGTATACTAAGAAACCTTCCTTTAAATTACTGTATTTACAGTGCCTCTGTATTAGCTGCTACAATAACCAACTACCTCCCATTTAAAATTTTCTTTCAAAACCATTAGTGGTGTCATTGAGGAATCAACATCCATTTTAAATCTGGAATTAAACACTATGTCTACACTAAGTAGTGAGAAAGAGTAATGTGAATGAAGAACAGCACTGTTAAAATTGAAGTCTGCACAAGACGAAAGTCAATAAAACACTTGATTTGTTTTGTATAGCAAAACTTATTTATTAATTTTGGGCCTTAAACATCTTTTTTGTCTTGCCTGTAAACCTGCCAGAAGCTATACAGGTTAGTAAGAAAGTGCACATCTGAAGCAGAACTAGAGTCTTTGTCATAAAAAGAAGCAAAATCAGATGACCCCAAAGCCACCCAGACAGCAAGGTTTTAAAAAAATAACTGTTGCAAAGGGTAAAACATTTTCAGTACAAACATTTTCAATGCAAAATTCAAATAGCTGCAGTGTGTGATGAACAGAAAAGGACTGGGCCGACTGGGACTAACCATTCTTGCCTGAGGCTCTCGAGGCCATGGGGAAAACCTGCCATACCTAAGCTGCTCCTTGAGCTGTGAAGACAGAGAGGTGGCAAAAGAGAAAAATCAACAAGAAGACAACAGACTTTAATCAGTGGAATTTTTTTTTTACTTATGAAACTTTGATAAATATTTATTTTTAGAAATGAAATAACTAAAACATCTCACTTCTGTTCACAAATCTTAATGTTTCTGTGGTCCAAATTTTAATATGTAATTTAACATATTATTTGCACTTCAAACTCTGTAATCTCAAAATATTCTATTAGTAGAACTGCACTAAGTCTTTCTTATCCAATACCTAGGTAATAAGAAATATCTGGAGAAAGGAGAACCAACCAACAAAGCTGAGGCTTGAAGAGGGGGGCAAAATGTGATTTGCACTAAAGCTCTTGATTGTTTTAAAAATTCTCTTTTAATTTGTTTCTACTCATGACCACAAGAATTGAGAAAAAGTAAGAAGTCCTAAGTCTATTTCTCCTTAGAAAACACGCCTGATTTGTTTCTACCTTTTCTCCAAATATAATTGTCCTTAATTCTTTCTATGTTGGGAATGACTGAAGATGGTTAATAAAGACCATGGTTAATCAAGATACAATTCTGCTTCAAATGAAAGAATGCAGAAGATCAGAGGGTTGTAAATCCTAGATCCTTATACCTTAGCTTATATGGTCTTTGGGTCTTCCATCTTCAGAAGAAATTATGAAACACATGATGTTAACAACACAGGTGGCCCATGGTAACTAAGTCCAGCACAGAGTATTTCCCGTGGTTTGCTATGCAGAGGAACTAAAGGATGGTTATTAGTAAATGCTTATGATACTGCATTATGTGGTAAAAACTGTAGACATCTCTCTCCTCTTGGTTCGTTATTGTCTAAGATGTAGGTGAAATGCCTTTAATCTTTATTATTATTGTTATAATAAATTATATTATCTGGGTGAAAAGGATGTTAAGGAAGAAGATGAGATTATATCCTGGTTCTGGAAACAGCCATTAGATCCTCCTAGACACATATTTTTATGTAGACTGTGTCCCACTTGTTTCAACATGAGTCTGGTTAGATCTGTTTATTTTCTAGAGCAAAACTAGTCAGCCTTTCAGGTAATAAACTTCTTCAAACTTTAAGTATTTAAAAGGGAGGGACCCCATGGCTGGTCATTATTTTAAGCTATGTGTTGCAATTCAGAGCCAAGGTTGCACATTTATATTAAGCAAGAATTAAGATGAGAATAAGGAAAGAGAAACTTCAGAGGAGTGGAAATGCAGTAGATGGAGACCAGGGATATGAAATATATGATGATTTGTCTCCTCAAAAGAGAGAAATCATGTTAGATACTGGTTCAAGTTTGGGGCATTTTTCTTTCCTTCATTTCAGTAAAGGCAACGAATGTTTTTTATCATATCCCTTTCCTGATGGGTGACAGAGAGGTTTTTGTCAGTATAGCTTTTTATTTTCTACTAAATAAGGAAAGTCAGCTCCCATCTACTGGTTAAAATTTCTGGATACCCAAACCAAAATAAATATATAAAATGTAATCTTCTTTGGAGCCAGCATTCAGGCCTCATGTGAAATGTATCTCAAGTCCCTGATAATTGCCACTGAAAATGTGATATGGCATTTGTTGTTATATGAGCACTGGTAAAATAAAGCAGCTATTGCTTGTCCAGTATTCTTTTTCTTCTGTGTGGGTATATCTTTATTACCCTGCTAGATGAAAAATGTTGAGGATTCTCTTGCAAACATCTGTTGCTTTTTCGTTGAGGGGGAAGTGTCTCACTTTATCATTGAGTTCAAAGGATATTTTGGAGTATGGATTTGTGGCTTCTTGACTCTGTAGGACTAGAAGTCATCAGTCTGAGGCATGGAAAAATCAGTGAATTTTCTAGTGCGAAAAAGACATTTCTTTTCATAAAACTTGCACTTGAGACTGAGGTAGTTTCAAACTCTCTCTTGACTAGATTTCCCAGAATATCCTGAGTAGGGCCAAGCAGGCAACAGGACAATGAGCAAAGAATGCAAGAACACTTTGGTAAGGAGCAAGGGAGACTGATATTCTTGGCTCCATTTAAATCCTGGCCTCTCTTTCAGGTGCTTGCACATTATTATCTTGATAGGTGTTATTGTGAATATTAGCAAGAAACAGGCAGGTCTTCTGCAGAGGGCACAAATTGAGTCTATTAGGTGTCCATGATGCAAGATGTATTGAGTGCAGATCAAGTTCTAGAAGAGTCTCTGCTGGATGCATTATACGACTGGTAAAATGAGTGTGTTCAAGTGTACCTCAAGCTGGTCACAAATCAGATATATGTGACTTAAATGTTCTTGAAATCTTGCTTATTGATTCAATGGAGAGAGTGCTCCAGCCTTGGATCCCACACTGAACAGATCGAGAAAGTAATTTAATACTCTGGTGTAAACACAGGTGTATTTCCTAGGGTTTTTAATGTACCTATATGTTTCTTTATGTCATTATAAACTATCAGTGAGCTGTTGAAAGATTATGAGAGTCTGCTGTAATTTCCAGCACTCTGGTTTGTGGGTTTGGGGTAAGAAATATTTTCTGTGTTTAGTCCTGTAGTTTGTAAGCATTTTTCAGCCTGCAACCTGTACTGCCTCTGTATAACATCTTTCAAAAAAAACCCCAAAAACCAAATAAAAAACCCCCAGCCCAGAACAAACTGTTCAGGTCTGCTCATAGCATGGCATGCTCTTTTTACAAGCAAACACAGTGTGATGTGATGATAGGAAAAAAAGGAAGACGTGTTTAACTTGGTTCTAGCGAGATGTTGGATTAGGGATTTCTCTTGCTTTAAATAAAGCATTTCACAGGGGGATTTTTTCTAATTAATTAACACAGATACAATGCTTTTGCATAAATTATTCAGCAATTAAGAGGAAACTGTTACAATATGCAGTCATCCTGGCCTAAATATTTTTTATGTGGCTCTTTAAACAAGGATACAATGGCAGGTATAAAACAGTGAATTTAGGGTGGTGTGTGTCCTGCTTAACCACCTGACTCCATTCTGTTAATATATTTTCAGTTTGCTTTCAATTTTTTAAATATATATTACTGCTTCACTAGAAAATCTGTTTATTTAAGTAGATAGAAGTTTAGTAAGCTGACTTTTCAGTTAGTTACATTTCTCACTTCTTCTTTGGTCTTGTATTCAATGCCTTCTATACATGTCTTCATATGCATCCACTTCTTTCTGTTCAGTCCTTGTGCTTCATTTTTTCTATTTGGATTTGTTTTCAGAACATGGCTGTCACAGTTTCCTGATTCTTCAATATTTGATGCTTGTACCATTCTATTTATTTCACAAACTTTTTAGTCTAAAGAAAACAAACCATGGTTTTATTGCTTCATTATATTTATAATAATTTATTATATTTCTTTATAGTTATTGCTTATACTTTATCACTTTATTTATTTGCGAAATTCTGCACTTAGTGGCATCCTGGACACAATGATACAAATGAAAATAATAACTGTTATTTATTTATTTGTAAAATAATAGCAGCTACCAGTCAGGGCTTGAACTTCTGCAGTTGAATTCTGAGTTGAATTCTGAATCTGTGAAATCCACCGTGGAAAAAGCTTCCTAGAAATGCCCATATCTTTGATAATGCTAGTTGACATGCAAGATCTTTTAGAGAGGCTGCTAGTCTTTCTAATGCAGGAGGAGGAATAACTGATTCTCAGATATGCCAAGCAAAATATTTTCATTTATATGGCGTCCTTATGAAGTCATTCACTAGAACATCATAGTAAATATAGGAGATTAGACATACAACCCTAAATTTCAGTGGGCTCAGTGTGTTTTTCTTTAATTTCCTTAAATACATGTTGGATGTGCAATTTGACAGAAGATAAAATTCACCTTGTGAAATTTGCCCACTGGTTATGTTGCGTGTAATTCCATTGCTCTTAATACTGCTTGAGGATGTAAGGGACACTAGGGTTTGGGCATGTGCAGTAGATGTATTCATATTCTCTCCTTGCACTCCAGTTCTTGCTCTCTGCTTTGGGTATGAAGTGATGGTACTTTTAGCCTCGGGTCACACATGTAGTTCGTTATACCTTCATGAGGATTCCCTTCGAGACCTGAATCCTCACAACTTTTTGAATTGCCTATATTAATCTTTCAGTGCAGTGCTAAGCCCAGTCTGTTGGATCCACGCTGTAGCTGGTAAAATGGAAATCTTGTCTAGCAGAATTTCAGGACTTTGGACACCTGTCAGAGATTTTCACATATCTGGAGAAATGGCCCTTTGGAATCTTCCAAACTGCTGCATATGTGTTGTAACTGTGATTTATCCATTCACAATAAATCCAACTGACTCAAGACATGCACAGATTTGTGGTTTAGCTCTTACAAAGGAAATGGAAGTCTGAATTTTTCTTTAGTGAGACCAAAAAAAAAAAAAATTATCATTTGGAACACCTGGCTTAAGAAGCAGCCCTAAATAAACTCAGCTAAGGTAAGCTAAACAAAATTTAAAAAGATAAGTAGGCAGAGCTATTTTGAAATACACAATCTAATTTTGATATTGCTGACCTGAAAATAGATTTTTGCCTTTTTCAATTTTTTTTTTTTTTTTTGTGTGTAGTCAGTTGATTTGAAGATCACTAAAATATGGCAGTACTTGGGTATAAAAGAGGAGAATAAATGCTTGGTAAGTCTGGCCCAGAAAAGCAATGAGCACTCAATCACTTTTGGTACAAATACAACAAAGTCAATATATTATTCTGCATTTTGCTGTTAGGATGCTGCAGCAACAGGAGTCCCCCAGGGTCTATCAGGGCAGGGCCAGGCAGGCAGGACCAATCGCCTCACCCCAGCCGGGAGCAGGGCAAGCAGGAGCACTGGGGGCAGCTCCATTTCTGGTTATTGAGCACCTCTCTGGGGATGGGCCAAGGCTGAGTCACAGTGGGAGCTCACCTTGGTGGGGCCCCTGGCCAGGCAGGGCAGGGCTGTGATTAATTGAGTAGCAGTGAAATCCTTTTTCTCTTTTCTGTCTTGTTATTAAAACAAATACATCATTTTACTGGCTTCTTGGTCCTAAAAATGCATTCTATAATTCCCCCCTCCCCCCATCCTTCATGCTTTAAAACTCCTTTTTCTCTGTAAACTTGAGTCTATTGTGGAAGAGACTTCTAAAGCATCTGGCATATAAACTCCATATGTTTTGTTCTATCATTTTATTTTTTGTTACCTTGCATCCAGCACGAGAATCTAGACAGAACTTTGAAACCATCTTTAGGAAACTGTATTTTCTTCAGATTTTCCTTAACACAAAGTAGCTGAAATGCATTCTATTCTACAAAAAAATCCTATTTCAGAGCTTAGCACTTTTTTAAAAATCTAAAACTGGTGATTGTAAAGTGTCAGGATTACTGTTCTAAATGTAGATATTGAATAAAAGTACTGTATGTATATTTAAGTTAATGAGAAAATGAATGAGAAATCTGTTAAGGAAATATCCTCATGTTTCTACATCGCCAAGTAAGCAAAGGGTACAGTAGGCACCACAAACTACAAAATTAAGAAGTGACAATGTGATGATATGCTTCTGTTAAATATCCAACAGAAATCACAAAATGTCATATATGTCACTTAAAGACAAGGGGATCAATATTTCTTTGTAAGTTCCTTCTGAAATCAGTACCAAGTGTTTCATTGCCTTTTGAAGTTGTGTGAAATGTGAGGATTTTACTGAATTTTCTAAAGAACCCTTTGTTCCACAGTATGACAGTTATGTCTTCTGTATAGAAATTACTGACATTTTGTAATTAATCTTGCTAAAATATGTGGGTATCTATTTGGCATATTAAATGTGTAAATTCAAAATCCATTAAAATTTCTGCTATACACAAAGGAACAGTAAATCTAAGAGTTCTGCTTTTAGCCATCAACCAAGCAATTATGAAAATTAGTCTTTAGGTTATGGTGATTGATTTAAAAGTATAAAAGAAAGTAAATATCATAAAAGCAGGTATTAAATTTAACAAGAAGGGAATGATATCACTTCCCATGAAACAAGTTAACCAAGAATTATTATAATTTTAATTTCTTTGGGTGCATATCATTTGAAAATTGATGTGTGATTCTCCACAATTTTGTATGTTGTGTTGATATTTTAATGGTTGGAAGTTTCATGGGATAATCAGACCAACTGAGACTGTAATGTACATAGAATGAATGTCCATATGTTTATTCTTTGTCTTTGTAGACTATCAAAACAAGTTCTACAAGATGTAAAGCTTCCTTAATCAGCTCGACATTTTTCATTGTACCACTAGGGAAAAAATCTGAGTTCACTGATTGCAAAGCATCTTGAGAATATTATGAATTTACTATTTCCCAGCAGGTGTTCTACAGGGATGTTTATAAAAACAAATAATGAATACTATGCTGCATAGGTAATATGGCAGTCACACAGACTTAAAGCAAGAAAAAACCCCTTGGTGAGCAAAAAACCCAATAATTCCTATGGAAAATGCTATAATACCTGAATGAAAGAGTTATGGAGATGGAATCTGTAGTGGCTGATTCTAAATGGGTAGTGATAAGGTAATAATAGACAACTAAGACAAAGAAGAATCAAGATACTTTATTTCTGGATGACATTTTTCCCTTTGCTAAAATGAAGGGTGGAAGGAAAATGAATAGTGAAGATTCAGGGACCTGAAAAGTTGGATAATGTCCTTAGTTTGATTTCCTGCTTAGTCAGGCAGCAACTGAGAACTGGGGAGGGAAGTTTTACAGGAAAAAAAGGATTAACCTGTAGAGTCTGGAAGGGCTTTATTGAAATAACGGCTTGCTGAAATTGATAACAAACACAAGTCTGTGCTAAACTTCCATTTATCGTCACAGATGGCATACACTTATGGACTTGTTCTTCATAGCTCAGGTATTCTGTCAGAAAATATCGCTGTCATATCCCTGAAATTTCTTCTCATTTGGATATCTTTTTGCCTCTCCTAGCCTCCTGGCAAAACCCGTAGATTTGAAGGAATCCTGATATGAAGGCTGAAGTTGAATGTTAGGACCTTTCTATATCCTTGGTCTCAAGTTACTCTTTGTGTTGATACTACCCCAACCAGAGTGACGTTTACTGTCAAGTGTAGAGTAGAAGTGCTGTCAGAAAGCCACAGACCTGGAAATTATTCTTTATTTCACTAATACTGAAGTTCATTGTCTTCCTCCACATTCAGCACATGAAGATGCTTTACAACTGCGTCTATAAAATTGTCATCTACTTTACAAAGCATTTAAAAAGTTCTGTTCTACAACATGGGTAACGTTAATAACAAGGAAAGTAAACACGATTTGGATGAAGGCATATATTTTCTCTGGCTGGTACATGAATTGACACACTTGGCATCTAGGTGACTATTTGTGAGTAAGAGACTAGCTCCAGTATGTCTCAGTTCCCAGAACAAGTTATGACTTGATGTGGATAATGTGAAATAACTGTCAAGAGGTCTTAACCCAGTAGATGGCTCAGTCATTTATACATCTGGCAGTATTGAAAATAGAAATGGCAGAGATTCACTAGCATATTTAAAAACCCCTGTTGTTCCTCATGCCTCATCTTCATCTTTTGATAACTAAAATTACAGAAATCCAACTTTTTTTTCTTTGGGATATGGCAGTTTGAATAGGTTTAGATCCTTAGTGTTTGATAAGTTCCATTGGACTTCTTTGGAGGGACAAAGAAGGTGAATATCTATGAATTATTCTTTCACTTTTTTAAACCCAAGATAAATGTGTTTAATTTTTTCTAATGTTCTTCCCATTGAGAAGGTATTTTTCTTTCGGGATTTTAATACTGTTGAGAATTTATCCTCTCAAAGATGTCTTTTCCTTGTGTCATATGCAGAAAGAGACCATGGCTTAAAAACAAATACAGTAAGGACTAGCTGTTTGTTGCGTTATTTTTCAAAACCTCCAAAGGTGTATGTTTACACTTAAATATTCACTACTTGACAGTATCAGAGAAATTTTATTTTTCCTAAACTGAATGTATATGCTAAAAAGAATTCAAGGGTCCTTTGTAGAGAGAACCAGGTAGGGCTATCCACCTGCAAACAATAAGTATTTTTAAGAGAATGTATATTTTATGTCTTTCTACTTTGCTTTAAATAACTCAAGTATTATGCGATTACAATGCAAGACAAGAGAGTACATCAGTTCAAAATTCATGAAGTTACAGATTTTTAAAAATTACATACTTAAGTGTATGAATGAAGACATTTCTATTTTGGGTTTCTCTTTAAAAAGCACAATATGTAATTATAATTGGTTGATTGGCAGTCCTTCAGATGGTGATTTAAAAATGTTATACAATTTGTTCTACAATCCCTTTTCCAGAGTGACATGACTGCTAATTTTAAAGAAAGATGAAGTTTGTGATATGTTATACTTTAGGGACTTGAATAGTTAAAAATCATATTCATATACGTTTCCATTAAAACTTGAATGTTAGCCCTTAAGTATGATGAATGATGCAGAAAAGTCTGACACATAACGTTGACCACTACAAGGGGATTGGTCTGGACTTATTTATGCAGACTATTCCCAGGCAATATTTATTTGGTAATTTCAACTGAGAAATAGATTTTCATCCTGAAAGCAGACATCTCTGATCTGTTGAACTTTTCTGTCTGTGTACAGAGCATATAGATTTCTACCCATTATATGGGATGGAATAATTAAGAACCGGCATGTAAAAATTAAAGTAAATTTTACTCCATTAAAACAAATTCTGGAAATCTTGTTTTAGAGAGGATGGCTATATAATTTATGGCATAATTCACACTGTGTTATTTCTGCAAACTTCATTTTTCACAGAACTGACTACCTGCTTAATTTTTCCACTCTAAGATCATTCAGTGATTAAGAAAGACTTCTATTTATTTCATGTTGCTGAGAGTTTGTTGCCTGATATTGATTTGAGTAATTAAATTTTATATTAACATGGTTTCTTTCTTTGTATTTCAGTAATTCTCAGTTATTTTGATGTTGGGAGCTTTTTTAGTTCTATACAAAGAGACAAACGAAAAAACTCATGCCAAATTTTGTAATATTTCAAAACCTAGTTTGCCATCTATGGATAAAGTAACATGGACTGTTTCTGCAGGTTGTTTTTACTGCCCTTGCAGCACTTCTAAAACAGCTCAGCCTGTCTTTGCTATTATTAGTTCCAAGTGTACACTTTGTTCCAGTGACATTTTTAAAGGACCTTTTGTGCCCTTGGGTATGTTAGACATAATATTTATCAGCTTAGTTCTAGAGAAAAGCACTTAGGTCCTTTGGCTTCAGGAAAGCAAGTTTGGTGATCAATCACTGAAGTGCAAAACAACACCATTGTAACATATTCAACTATTCTGCTTTGCCTTACAAAGTCTAAACTAAAACTGTAGCTGTAGCTGTCAGTATTCGAACTATTAAATTATTCTATTGCTTCACCCTTAGCTCCCTTCCCTAACCTGCCAATTTGTATTTGCTTAGTGTTATCTGTCTCTGTAACTGTTGGAATATTTACACAGTACTGTTTGCTTACAGCAGTCTTTAGGTCTCTGACCTATGTAAGGGTTACCCTAAGAAAATATATTGGAAGGACTTCCTAAGACAGTATTTCTCCTGTAAAAAAATCCCCCTGGTTTAATCATACTGGGATTTGCCTGCCTGAATTTTAGAGAAATCAAAGCCTTTCTTCATTATCTCTCATTGACCTGTGCTCCTTTCATTCTAGAATTTCTTCATTGTATTTAAGCCACTGCCATTGTAGCATCTCAAAAACTGCTGAACAGGAGCAAGTACCAACCCCATCATGGCAATGTGCATAAAGAAGATAGTAGAAATGCAGAGGTTATCTCTTTTACTTGTGTGCAGATAATGAGCTTAGTGACGAAATTATAGTCTCATAATTATAGTCTCATATCCAGGGTCTAGAAAAATCCCATCTAAACAACAACTTCCTTGAATCCTTGACTGAATGACTGGCAAAGATATATTTTTTTAAAAAAAGATATCAAGCTACCAAATTCCAACCAACAACTTTTGTGCCATGAGAATCAGGCTTTTGAAATTTCAAAATATATAGGAATGTTATGATCATTGACAAGAATGTAAATAAAAGATATTTCTGTGAAAATAGATGGAACATCACTGGTATAAAAAAATGAGGGGAAGGAAGACTAGGTTAAGACATCTGTGAATATGCAGGCAGCTGTGGCACAATTCCTTTCAGTTTATGCCCTGTTTTCCTTTCTTATTCATATTGAGAATTGAGCGCAGGATCTTTTGAAAGGAACAGGATTACATCTGTTTTCCCTCATTGCTTTCTCATCTAATTTTGACATTGAAGGACAGGAATAGAAGACCTTCTGGTTGAAGGGAATGTTATGACTTATTCCTGTTTTCTTATGCAGAATGGACGCTTGTCAGAATACACTTTTATTTGTATATTAGAGAATTTGGAAGAGAAGAAAATGGAACTAAAGGAACATACTTGTTTGCAACTTCTCACAAAATTTGTATGCAACCTCTCTACACAGGAAAGTACGTAGGAAAGTTATACCGTTAGGTAATGCAATATCTCAAGATAAGCTACAGCAAAGTAATTTCTCCCCCAAACTAGTCTTGACCTCCTTTCAGTGTAATTCCTTTATTTCCTTTTAATTCTACATTAAAACCTACCTATTATTGCTTGATGATCAGAAGTTAATTCAGCTTTTTTCTGTAAATCAACAAAACAAGACCAGTGTTTTGAAAGTCATGTTCATACTTGTGGCAAGGGGTGGGCAGGGGGTTGGCTCAGTGACAGGGTCTTGCTGTGTACTGAGCACAGCTGGTTTCAGGCAGTTCCCCAACAGACCCACCACATGACACAGCTGAGTCCGTCTGCAAAGCCAGGTGTGTCTGACACATCAGAGAAAGAGGAAGCGAGGAGGTGCTTCAGGTGTTGTAGATATTACCCTGCCATCCATGGAGAGGATATCTGTGGAGTAGGTATTCCCTGCAGCCTGTGGAGGGGACCATGACAGAAATAGGTAACCTTCCCTGAAGGAACTGTGGCCTGTGGAGGGCCCACACTGGACCAGGTTTATCCTGAAGGTTTGCAGCCTGCTGAGAAGACTGGTGCTGGACCAGGGGAAAAGTGTGAGGTGGAAGGAGCGGTAGAGAGGAGATGTTGAGTACCGACCACAACCCCCCAGTGCCCATCCCCCTGTGCTGCTGTGGGTGTGGACAGGAGGAAGGACAGTTGGGAAAGAAGGAATGAAGCTGAACTTGGGAAAAAGGGGCTGAGAGAATTGAAGAAAATGCGAATTTAACTTGTTTGTTTGTTTCCCAGCATTCAGCTTGTTTAATTAGCCATAAATTAATTTTCCCTGAGATGGGTCTGTTTTGTCCATGATGTTAATTTGTAAATTAACATCTCTCTGTCTTTATCTCAACACATGAAATTTAGCATCTTGTCTTCACCTTCTGCCCTGCTGAGGAAGGGGAGTGAGAGAGTGGCTGGGTGGGCAGTTGACAGCTGGTCAGGGTCAACCTACCACAAAACTAAAATGCAACTTCTCTTTAACTCCTGTGTTCTTAAATAACAGTTTGATAGCACCATGGTATTACTTGGAATACTACATGCATAAACATGCAACGGAAGATTTAAATCTCTAATATGTGTTTAATAGTTAAAACTGTACATTTAGATAAAATGGTGACATCATCAGTAGACAAAGGTTTCTTTAGCTAGTGAGGTCCATTTTTTGAGGACTTTGTACCATAATGGGGTAGCAGGAAGATGATGGCATAAGTAAGATCTAAGGAAGGGTATTACGTTTTCTTAAAGAAACCCTGAAACTGTAAACATATGCACTGATTGCCATGTCAGTGGCCCCACTAATTACAAAGTTCCTGTATTTTGGTTTTTTTTTACTAGAAAAAATGAATAGTTGCCAGGCTGTATAAAATTTAGCAGTTACAGAATCTTAGAGTGATAAAATATGCTGAGTTGAAAGGGACCCATCAGGATCATTGAATCCAACTCCTGGCCCTGCACAGGACCACTCCAAGAGTCAAACCATGTACCTGAGGGCAATGTCCAAATGCTTCTTGAACTCTGTCAGACTTGGTGTTGTGACCACCTCCCTAGGGATCCTGTTCTAGTGCTCAAGCACCCATTGGGTGAAAAACTTTTTTCTAAAATCCAGCCTAAATCTCCTCTGACTCAGCTTCATGCAGTTTCCTTCACTCCTGTCACTGATTAGTCCTGCTAATTGCAAACACAGCCTTCCCTGTTTCAGCATGCACAAAAAGCTAACCAATTTAATATGTGGCTTCTTTTCAGATGTCTAAAAGGATGGACCCTTACATTGCTCTGTAAAGTAAGACTTTCTCTGAGGCATTGAGTATTAGAAAAGACTTATGGAAATAAAGCTTTTTCAGCCTTCAATATTTGTAATGACTGGTAACAAGGCATCCTAAGGGTGACACATGTTTAAGCTAGGACTAGTGTAACCAAGAAATCCAATATTACCTTTGAAAGGCAATGTTACTGCATTCTCCATAGTTAAACAAGTTTGGAAGGCTTCTCACAATGAGTAGTTTCCTTTAAAAACAAAGGAATTCTAAGGGAAAAGTGCTTAAGGATCTTATTGGCACTATAAAGCTTTCCAACAGTTAATATGAGAAATATTAATATTTTGGATGAAGATTTAGTTAAATGAATATTTTATTATTTAAGTCTATTTTCTTTTTTGTCTCATTTTTTTCTTAACTACAAGCAATATTTTAAAATTGGCTTTTAGGGGTCAAGCTTTTTATTTTTATCCTTTATTTATTTATATACTTTCTTACTGCTTAAAAACCCCCCTAGAGGTGTCTTTTAGTGTTTTGTTTTTTTCCTATGTACTCCTGACCTTCCCTTCTTGTCATGCCAACTTGACACCTGACAAACGTTAGTCTGAGGCTAGGTGGTACACATAACAACAAACCCAAAATATCAAAACACATACTAAAGAAGTTATATTTTTACTTATTTTTAAGGTTACCTGCAGTTTCATATTAGGGAAAAACTCCTTTTGTGCATCATTAGTTCTCTCTGAGATCCCTGATGACTAATATATGCAGTTCTTTCACAGAGTGAACATGTTCTGTCCTGGTGCAAAGGTGCAAACTCATTGAGCAACACTGAGTCAACTGCAAACAGTTGACTTATACTGTGATCCCTGACTTCTCTAAGTAACCAGAACTTGTCTCCTGTACTCTCAGTGAGATTGTTTCCTGTTGTTTTTGTATAAACCTACAGCTATTTCAAGCAAGGTGGGGCAGAAGGATGTGTGTTTTTATAGAAGGAAGAGAAGAATTGCACAACAGACATAAGACTGGTAAAAGAAGGCAGAAAAAGTTTGAGATAAACTGGGGACTGACATTTAAACACTGGAAGGGGAGGATAGGACTGGCTTCAGTTCAAACTGGGGAGTGACCAGACAAGGGAAGTATCTGACTGCTACAAGAAGTTGTATCCTCTATAGTGTGGCAAGGTGATAGAATGACTATTTCTAATTCTCCCATTTATCACATATATCAGGTGTGTCTCTTTTTGAAGCAAAATGTGGATTTTATATTTTTCAGTATCCAGGAATATTCATATAACCTCTATACCTCTGAATGAAGCGTAAATCTTAAACAAATCAAACTACCATACAAGCTTTCCCTAAAAGAACTAAGAGATGAATGTCATGTGAGAGAGATTGCAGTATAATGTGTCACTAAATAATATTTTTTTAATAATTCAGGCACCTGTAATCAAGTATTTAGGTACTGCAGTAATGAAACAGATATAAGAGTGGAGTAGATTTTTCCCTCTTGGAAGTGAAACGTTTCCTTTCCTAAATAATGTGTCTGTGTATAAAAATAATAATAAAACTATCATATAGGAGGAAAATCCCTTGGGTGAGTTTGTTCAGCTTTGCTCTCTACCTTCCCCTTCTGCTGCTTTATTTGTTTTCCCTGAAGGAATGTTCATCTCATTTTCACTGACATTTTAAAGTCAGGTGGTGACTTTTAGTTTTCTATCCAGCCTGAGTTCCTTCAATGCCCTCAAGAGTGCTCTTGATTTCCTCATCAAACAGTGGATGCCTCAGTCCCACCTAGTATGTTTGTAATATTTTTTTCTCTTACAAACTACTAAGCAGCTTGAACTAACTCTAGCAATCTATTTGATTGTAAAGGGAATGGGCAAAAGGATTCAAGTTTCTAGTGGGACTTTTATTCCTTCTGTTCTTCCTAGCATGTTAGGAGAGAGAAATATATTATCTTTCCTCTTTAAGAAGGTCATGTTCTTCCAGTCAGTGGATGGAAAACACTGTTATGATTTGCTTGCAGAATTAGATTCACAACGTCAGTTTCAAGTTTTGGAACTTTAAATCTATAAGTAAAGAAAGAACTATTTTTTTTATAGTTTAAATTAATTACTCTTAATATTTCTCATTTTTAGAAAGCCTATTTATATTTCCATGATATATTTTAAGACATTAAACAAGTCCTAGAGAGAATTATTAAGAAAAATTTTCAGAAAACAAAAGACCCACAACATTAATGATTACCATTGTTCTTTGGGTTCAGTTAATTGATGTTCCAATTCAGTCAGTATTCATGAGGTCATTCAGTTCAGATTCAGTCAGAAACCTTAAAGTGAAATCTGATATTTCATGGAAAGTCATGCTGCTTCTAGTCTGGCTTCTAGATTAGTGCCTGCCCTTAGAGATACACAAAATAATTTAGATTGGAAGGGATCTCTGAAGGTCATTTCGCCTAATCTCCATCTCAAAGCAGGGCAAATTTTAAGCAGGTGGATTGGTGCTCATCCATTTGACAGGGTTTTTTTTAACCAGAATCTACTCAGGATTTCAATGCTTGTCCTGTCATTGTGCACTGCCAAAAAGACCCTGCCTTTTTTCTTTATAGTTTCTTACTGGTTAGAGACAGTGGTAAGATCATTATCCACTATATCAAATTTACTAATAACTTTGCAATGCAGACATCAAACATACACTTTCAAAAGGTCTGTATGTTTCCATAGTCTTTATTGAGATGCTAAGTCTGTGTCTTGGCAGGGACCAACAGTTATTCTCTTCATCTGATAATTTTTAACTACAATTTGTATGTCATGTAGTCCTTCCAATGTCACTGTTACAAAGTGTTTAGCTTTTAGGATATGAACTAGCTGCAAACAACCCTCAGCACCTCCTAGAAATCTTACAATAAATATGCTTCCCATGACTACTGGTAAAATGGAAAGTTGGATATATTTGTAAGGGACTGTCTTGTTAGTAATCTACTATGTTGGCATAATGTGCATTTTTCCATATGGTGAGGCAGGACTCTTCCAATCATTATATGCTCTCATTCAAATTCTGCCTGCTGCAGGAAATTAGCACTGTTCACACTTGTTTAGGCTTAATAAAAATCATTTTTCCTAAAGCACAGGGATAAGGTCACCATCTGCCACATGAAAATGCCAATTTCAAATGAGCAGCAGTCAAAAGAGAGTGTCTTTCATTTTTAGACACTCTCAGAAGGAACTTAATAGGAGAAATCGTAATTGATTCTGACATCTCTCAGATTACAGGATAATGTTAAAGTATCAGATTTTCAGTTTTGCAGATGTGTATTTTTTCATCTAGTGTTATGAGTGTTTCGAAGACTACTTTCCTATTTTCAGCTCTGTTCACATTTGGGAATATCTGACCAAACATGATAGGCATTTGGAAACCCTTCCCTAAGCATGAAGGTAATAGAGCATTTTCATACCTCAGTTCAGTGATTCAGCACTCATAGCAGCCTTAATTTTTCTCAGTTATTTTACACTATCTAATCCATATGAGTATACACTGAAATATTTTGATTAAAAGGTCTGTTACAAATTTATAGTCTCTATAAAAACCTTTTAATTATAGCAAATTGAAACATATATATGCACATCATGACATTTTTCTACCAAAATAGATTACAAAACCCTATATTTTCTATGAGTTACAAAGAACATTTGCACTTATTTATTCAGCATGCATGTGCTAAATAAACACATAATTAATGACTATAGAATGAATGTTTGAATATGGCCTTTTCATGATCAGAGTGTTCATACTCTAATAAAGGAGATTAAAAAATGCAACTCCATCTAAGGAGTTGAAGAGCTCTCTCACTTAAATTTGGAAACATCTGCTTTTCAAAATTATACTCAGAGTTTTGTAGTCTTTCCAAACAGGAAAAAGAAGTTTACATTTGATTATTTTTTAAAATCTCCTTAATTTACAAACCGTCTGGTAGTGATAAGGTTGTTTGACTGGAATATACCACATAAATATATTCAATCACTAGCTCTCTAGTCATTTGTTATGTATTGATTTTAAAAAAAATCATACAGTTATCTTCTCATTTTGGGAAAAATCAAGTAATCCAGGAATTAAAAATAACAAATCTTCTAATCATTGACTGGTTTCTACTTTCTCAAAGCACACAACTCACAAAGCTACAAGCTGAGGACAGAGTCAGGCTGATTATTGGCAACCTGGGGACAGCAGAAGGGATGAAAGTCACATTTATTAGTGGCAAAACCACGTTGTGGACAGAAGAATATTGTGACAGATTGTTTCCACCTCACTTATTACAGAATTCTAGACTTGTGTTTAGTGATATCATGTATCCTAACATCAGCTCGAAAATAAAGGGTGATTTACTATTTGGTCAATGAGAACTGACACCACTTCTTAAATTGCTTCCCGCAGCCACTGACGTTTTTGGCTGTAATCAGAATTTCAATGCTGACCTCTAACTATTTCCAAAAAATTATACTGATAGGTTTATGAGCTGGATGTTTGCTTTGCTCTCACAGCAGTTTTTGGATCGGGTGATTGTAAGCATAAGTTGCCCTTTATCTCAAATGTGAGTAGCTAATTTCTTTATTGATGGCTCTGATGTTACAGCTGCTGTAAAGCCAACTTTGTTTGCTGCAGCCCATGTTCAGCAAAATACTCCAAATGACCTCATGGTTTAATACTAGGTGATAAATTTTTTAAATTACTATTATACATACTATTTAAAATAGTTTACAGCTCTAAAATCAGTTCTGGCAAGTGAAAAATTAATAAATATGTAACTGTGATCAGTTTCCAAGTAAGTGTGCTTCTGTCACTCTTTGTAGTCTGTTCATTACTAAATAAACAGAATCTTTTGTCAGCTGTGGTCTTGATTCATACTGTTTTTCAATACTGTAACATTTTTCCCCTTGTTCTTCCTTTTTTTTTTTCTGAGATGCTTTTACAAGTGTTAAGGTTCTCTTTTCATACTGTTCACTTCCTCCTTTAATTATATGGTGAGTAAAAATCCCGTCGGAGATGATAAAGGGAAAAGCATGTGTTCATTTTTTTGAAGCTTTCTTCATTTTTAGGAGGGTACTTTTAACTCTGTGTCATGATTTAGTTAAGAAAGAGGAGCATGGATGAATACAATTCTTCCCTTACCTCTGACTCTGCAAGCACTACCTGCTATATAGCTGCGCTGGGTCTGAAATTAGTCATGCACATACAATCTGTTCCGGTAGCAATGTTATGTACCTGGTGACAGGTTGTGTGCAAAAAGAGACAGATGGGATTTTTAGATAGCTCATGCTTTGTACATACCAGTATGGGTGGACTGAAGAACCATAAAATGTAGATAAACTGTGCTGTCAAAAGATATGCCATGTATAGGGATACTCCTGGCCCTTGCTCTTAAGAAAGAAAAGAAAGGTATGGCATAAAACTACCATAGAAAATGACTTTTTAATGAGCAACACCTAAATAAAAACAAATATAGTATGGCATGTTAATGTAGAAAATGGTGAAAAAACAAGCCTAGAGGACTTGGCAATTGACGACACTAATATATGTGTTTATATTGTTAATGTTTCTTTGTATTTCCCCTTAACACAATTTTGTGACACTTTAGAAGCTACTAGAATGACACTTCACTCACCCATGGAAGCTAGAGTCACTCTCCTGCAGCAGCAGCAGCAGTTAATGGGGGTTACATTTTTTCAAGTGCCTAGGCATCAGTCTAGCAAAATTTATCAGCAGAGCAGACTAATAGTGAAGTCCAGCATTGCTCTAAGAAAGCATGGTAAATCAAACTTTCTACCTGGCTTGGGTGTATGCTGTAGTCAGCAAAAACCGCTGCCTGGGGGCACACAGTCCTGCTGCTCACGGGAACAACAAAAGCAACCACCTACAATGCAATGAAATCCTTCCCCAGTTTAGCACGATTCCAGTAGCAGGGCTGCAGATGCAATTTAGTCTCTGCTCGTATTCACATTTCTTCCAACTGTGCCAAGGGTGGCCATAGCCATATCTGAATGACAGTGTTATGTGCTAGGAGATGAACTAGTATATTGTTTCATTTTGTTCAGCTGTGGCTGAAGTCATTCCAATTTATTTCTAGTTCAAGTTCAACAACATTTCAAAATAGCAACTTCTTCTTTCATTAATAAATAATTAAAAATTATTGCTTGAACCAGCTTCTGTTTAGGAAAATAATGGATTTGCTTCAGCTGCCTGGTTGTGCATTTAAGTGGGAGCTACAATATATTTTTTCAACAAAGAGTATGGGTAAACCTATTAAGGGTAAGCCTTTTTCAGCCCATCTTTCCTGGCCCTATATGCATATGAACTGAAATAAACTAGAGCAGAGTTTCACCCTAAAAAAAGATATATTAACATTTGTACGGTGTTGCTTGTGCTTCTGCTATAAAAAAAGGCTCTAAAAATGGTGTAGTTCTATATTTAGGGCCTTTCACTTCTGTAACAAATATATTCATTTTATAAATAAATATTTTAACTGCTAATCCTCCCCATCCAATTTAAGGTCTGAGAAGCTCTCTTTTTCCCTTGTGCTGTCACAAGTGAAAAAAAAATCTGAATGTCTAAGATTTCAGTTGTGTCCTCAGTAACACAGCTTTACTGCCTGGAATATGTTTCTGTAGTATAGCTGCTGAGTGTAATCTCAAATCTTATCCTTTTTAGGACTGTGTGGGGCTAGCAGAAGTTTATTTGTTTCAGTTAAAAGAGTAGAGATATCTGAAACCATGAAAGGGACTGATTTAGAAAATAAGAAAGAGTCAATGTATGTAATTAATTTTTAAAAAGTATAATTGTCCTCTGACCAGCATAATGAGTTAATATTATTGTAACTCTTCCAATAACCCCCCCACCCCCCAAAAAAAGTCTATTTCTTAGTTTCTTAAAAGGAATACAATAAAGAATAAGAGACAAAAAAGGGACATTGGTCTAATACAGAGACAATACATCCACATAACTGTGAATATGCAGAGGTGGTGGCCATACTTGACGTGTTTCTGGTTACAGCTCCACTTTGGCCTGCAATTTGCTGGTCATACAGTCCATTAAAATCACAGTTTCCTTTCTTTACAGTGCTTTTCCTTCCAAAATCTGCTTAAAACATGATTCCTTTTCATGGCAAAAGCCCTTCTCCCTGTACTTCACAGCCATTAGAAGTGTGAAGAGACAGACTTTCCTGAAGCAAATGCCTGTCCTATGAGTTCTTGGTCCTGCTACTTTCTTTCTTCTCAACTCTTGGAATGATTTGAGAAACTTGCCTCCTTCAGGCAAAAAACAAAGGAATATGTTTTGCCTCTTTTAATGGGAGTATGTCTTCCATGACATACACTGTAGATGGATATAAGGTTTTATCTGTTGGGAAAACATTCAATGATCTATTTCTTTCATGTTGTTACACTAATTTATGGACCTGGTATTTAGGCACATCTATACGAGCCATGTTTATGAATTTCTGACAAGGATCTAGAAAGCAGTAATAGTTTAAAAGATCAACCCCGAGCCACTTCTGAATAATATTTTTACTATCAGAGATCTGCTTTCATAGCCACTAGTCTTAAATGGAACATATCTCTATTTTTTTCTTTCTTATAACTTTGAAGTTCTTAAAATTCTCACTTGACAGGAAGATATAATACTGTCTGTTTCTCTTTAAAATCCACATATTTACCTCTTCTTGTCAGAATTGTATGATACTCAAATGTGAACATATGTGATTACAATATTTTTATCTCTGCAGCTTTTTGTGAAATTATGTAGTAGAAAACGCTGGTATAAACACAATACTCTATTCTAGGGAAATAGTATGAACTCTTGAGGGCGGTTTTTAAGCTGTGTAATTCTTCTAAAACAGCTCTTCAACATCACTGCTCCTGGAAGTAGAACACAGTTCAGATATGCAGGCTACAAGTTAAAAATCAAGAATGCTTGGTGCTTAAGAGATAATGTTAAAGAAAATACTCATAAATGTAAATATGTTATAATGAAAAATTTTCTCTATTTTTTACTAAGTGATCTATGATTTAGAAAGTGATAGAGTTCTTCTGAAACTAATTAAAATTGAAAATTAAGAATGCATTTTCTTCAAGTATGGCCTTCCCTCTCTGACCTCAATTTCTGACCTTGATGTAAAATAGTTAAAAGAAAAAGATATATAAATATTAATAAATATTTCACTGTTAAGTGAAATGATTTTCTGAAATGGAGAAGATATATATTTGTAAGGAATTGAAATTGACTCAGCATAGGCTTAGAACATAGTATATAACCAGACATTGAAAAAGCTTGTTCCTTGAAAGGGAACCTAATTTCAGATAGGTCAAGACATTCCCCTTTAGAAATGGAATATGACTGTACTTAATAAATCTTTTTTTTTCTGCAGCTAAATGAAGATTTTTACAAGAAATTCTCCTTATGTTGTCGTTGCTTTGCAAAGGAACCTTTAAACATAAAACTGCACTTTTCTCCACTTTAATATTTTCTCCATATTTCCAGACTAGTCAAACAAAGGCTTTCATTTAAATGAAAAAAATGGACTTAAAAGTATAAGAATATGACAGTGTCCAATGAAGCCCAACCACAGCTGTGGTTTACAGTAAACCAAACAAGTCCCCACCTTCCCCCACTACAACAATACAGCTTTGATCTAAAAATGAAAAACTTTCAATTATTTGTGATATATGGTAGAGGTGCATCACTGTTGTCTTATTAGTTTCACACCAAGGATATCACCAGTGTTTCTTTTAGACTCTGTTTTAGTCGGACAATTTTATGTCTTTTCTTGCTGCTAATTTTCCTTCATTTCTTTCAGATTTACTGCAGCAATTGGAATGAGGAACACCCACAGTATCCATTTTAGCAGTACACATTTAGTTCCAAAATACCACACCGTTCATGAAAGATTAATTATTCACTGCACTGTTTAATAGTGAGAGGTCTGTAGATTGTTTGTATTTTTATTAAGCATAACCTAAATTCAGAATCAGTCCCTAAAAACTGAGGATATAATTCTGGATTTCCATTACTTTCATATGTGATAGTCAATTAATGTCAGAATATATGTCTGTAGGGGTAGTTTTAAAGAGGATTTTTTGAGAATTTGTTTCAAAGTGCCAGCCTATGCCTTCCTATTGATCTTTGCATTGCACAAAGGAGTTACTATGCTGAAATTTATTAATTTGCTTTTATATTCATTATAGTCTGCAAAATGTTAAAGAACCTCTTGGATTTTTTTAGTTTTGTTAGCTCATACAGAAAGAAAAAAACTGATTTGGCAATGTTAAGATAGAAGTCTGACAGATGAAACAGAGAAAGAGCAAAAGGACTGAGTGTTTCGTTATTCTGGGGAATTGTGATGTTAACTGTAGGTGCCAAAACAGTTTTTCCTGAGACTTGACTAAAGCAGAAAGATGAGGATTGCTCTGAATTTTAAAACAATTTCTAACCTTTGGGGGGAAAATGGTAATGAAGAGAATTCTTTTAATTCTCAAGGGATAAGAGATGGATTCAAGTTTTTCCATTTTAGGATAAATCTAGAAACTGATGCCAGAATTTAAGTCATTCTTTAATTAATGTTTGATGGTGGAAGTATTTCTCTTGGAATGAAAAAAAGGTTGTGCATATATCTATAGAGTGAACATAGAACAAAATAATTTTACTTCCTTTCAGGACATAGTTCATATCTAAGAAAGCCTGTAAGCGTGACAGCTTTTTTCTTAATTAGGAAAGGTATACCTTACTATAGTCTTTTAAGAGCTGTAAATCAACTCAAGAAAATTAAATTTTGAAGTGGCTTTACCTTTCTCGTATTTTTCTTATTGCACATAACCCTAATGGCCTTCACATGATACCAACTGGTAGGTAATTAGCTACTTGAAGGAATACTAAGTAAGTTTGCTGATGACAAAATTGGGAGGAGCTGTTGGCTCCCTTGAGGGTAGAGAGACCTCAACAAACTAGAGAGATGAGCAATCATCAACAATACGAGGTTTAACAAGGGCGAGTGCTGGATTCTGCACCTGGGATGGGGCAAACTTGGCTGTGTGTATAGACCAGGAAATGAGAGGCTGGAGAGCAGTGCTGTGGATAGGAACCTGGGAGTCCTGGTTGGTGGTAAGTCAGCAGTGCCCTGGCAGCCAGGAGGGCCAGTTGTGTCCTGGGGTGCATCTGGCATGGCATCACCAGCCGGGCAAGGGAGGGGGTTGTCCTTCTCTGCTCTGCACTGGGGCGGCCTCGAGTCCTGTGTGCAGTTTTGGTCACTGCAACATAAAAAAGTCGTTAAACTATTAGAGAGGAGAGTGTCCAAATGAGGGCCATGACGGTGGTTAAAGGTCTGGAGAAGAAGCCATATGAGGAGCAGCTCAGGTTACTTGGTCTATTCAGCCTGGGGAAAGGGAGACTGAGGGGAGACCTCATTGTGGTCTTCAACATCCTCATTGGGGGAAGTGAAGGGACAGGCATTGATCTCTTCATTCTCATAACCAGTGACAGGACTCAAAGAAATGGCATAAAGCTGAGTTAAGGGAGGTTTAGGCTGGATATCAGGAAAAGGTTTTTCACCCAGAGGGTGGTTGAATACTGGAACAGACTCCCCAGGGAAGTGGTCCCTGCATCAAGCCTGGCAGTTCGAGAAGCATTTGGACAATGCTGTCAGGCACATGGTAGAATCCTTGAGGTGTTCTGCATAGGGCCAGGAGCTGGACTTGATGATCCTGATGGGTCCCTTCCAAATCAGACTGGATTTCACAGAATTGCAGATAGTATACTATCTGCTAACACTTAAATCATGCATACTTCTATAACCTAGGCTCTAAACCTCTTTCTTTTCTTGTCTAAGGCAAAGGGATGTTCCTTTTCTGCTGCTTTGTCAATTTCAGCACAGCTCCATCTCTCATTGGAATTCAACAAAGGTTTTTCAAGAATAAAGGTGAGCAGCTTTTTCTGGCAATCATAGATAGGTTTTGCTAAAGTTTAAAATTAGAACCTTTGGATGAAAGCGTGAGTCTGTGATAATTGGCATAAAGCAGTTTGATGAGTGGGGAACTGAATGGTTTGTAAAATAAGAAACAGGAAGTGTTATATATCTAGTTGTCTCAATTTAGTAAGAGTGAAATAGACTGACTGGTAAATTAATCAGTAGACTATATTTGCTGATTTTGAAGCAAAATTATCTTTAAAACTGTAGTGTTGATTTTAAAGGTCAGACATATAAAAAAGAATATACACCTTCAATTTAGCTAAGAAAATGAGCTTGTAATAGATACTCTCCAGGTACTAGAACTTAAGCCTGAGGTTAGCTCAGTTGATTAGAACATGGTGCAAATAGTGCCCAGAGTGTGGGTTTGATCCCTGTGTGGGCCATTCACTTGTTAAGAATTGGATTTGATGATCCTTGTGAGTCCTTTCCAACTCAAAATATTCTATGAGTATAATATACAGTACTAAGATAGACTTTAGCAAGAATGTTGTGAGGGACTGTGTTAAAGACCTTATAGAAGTCTAACTATATAAGTCTAACCTTACAGAAGTCTTACTAGTCTAACTAACTAGAGTGTAGCTCTTCTCTTGTCCACTCGTAGTTACTCCATGGTAAAATGCCACTAGATTAGTCAGACAGCGATGATTATTTTTTCAAGCCACACAGTTACCTGCAACACAGGGCTTTATTTCACAGGAATGGAACAATGTTATTTACGTTATTTAGAACTTTATTTTGCTAGCAACAAAGAAGTATTTTTCCACTGTGCCAGACAACTATATAAATGCAAGGAAATTGCTCAGTTCTGTTGCTGCTTTGTAGCATGCTTTTGAAGTAGAAGGAATTTGGCACAGTGGGCAGCTGGTGTTCTGTATTTTAAGGGAAGGCAGTCACTTAATATTTACTTGCTATGTCTAGGTCATGTGTGATTATCCTTTTTTTGGTATCTTAGTAGCCTGATGCTGATGGCTGACTTCTGCCCCCTGTTTCCAACATTACGAACCTATCCTCTCCCTTTTGCCTCTCCTGGCCCTTGTCTGTCCCTGCTTTCAGTGAGCCAATGCAGCTTGGCAAACCAGCAGTTTTAAGGTTTTTTTCTGTGGTTGGTATTCTGCTGATGAATGAATTAAATGAGCTCACTGAAGAATCAAACAAGTGCCAGAAACAAGACTTTGGGTCTGGATGAAAAGGCCGGGTAAGACACATAGGGAGGAGGAAGGCTCCAGCTGCCTTTGGCAGCAGCCAATTATTAACTCTTTGCTCACTTTAGGCATTTCTGCCCTCCATCTCCCAAACAATCTAGAGCACACTCAGGTGCTCAGATTTCAGTCCAGTGGATAAGTGACTACAATACCTAAATGAGATCCAACAATGAGAGGTTATGATTTAATAAGAGAAAAATTTGTTATGTATTCCTTCTGGTTTTTTTCCTGACTTTTTTTTGGTGTGTTTCTGTCATTAAGAGATGCAGTTTAATGTATTATTCTCTGGCACTCTATGATATAATTTAGATTATAGTCTGGATTACTTTACTAGTGTTCAGAAGGGACTGGTTTAGGTTGCAATTACATAAGTAAAGGATCCTACAATATGTATGAACTTTTTCATGGGATAATGTTGACTAACTTTGGTGAGAAATGTATTGCTTACTCTTGTTTCTTTTGTAGAGTGATCTTAGTGTGTTCACTATCCGTGACTCTTCAATGTTGTATACTTTTTTGTTGTTTTACTGTTCTTACTTTATACTACAAGGAGAGCACCTAATCTTCAAATGTTGTAATTGTTTTTGTGCTGTGTTTTAGAAACATGTGCATGTTTACCGTTCAATCCAGAGCTTTGCAGAGTTGTCTAATAGAACCCAAATGAATTGATACTTGGAGAAATAGCTTCTTATTTATTCTGCTGAACACAGTAAAATCTTTTGCAATGAGAACATTTCACAAAACATGGTTCTATAATTTAGTGTGTGATGGCCAACTGACTACTAAACTTATTTGCAGGGTCTATAATGAGGAAATACATCCCAATTTTTTATGTATATAAAGAGGAAGAAGCATTTTTCTGTAAATATCTGTGACCTAATAATTCAGGAGAATGTGGTAACTCCACTTAAGCCTAATAAAACACAGCATAAATAATAAATTAAATATATAAATTACATCAAATCTCTGATGTTAAAACATGGTGCACAGGACAAGACAGTGCCTTTTTAATTTTTTTTAAGTTTAATGCAATTAGATCTATAAATCCAACCAAGACCTTTGCAGCATTGGTCTAGACAGTCATGCAACTAGAAATTATGTGTGTTTATAACATACTGAAAAAGAAAGCTTAGAATAGAAATCTGTATGGGCTGGGTGAGACCCACTACTATGAATTGGTGGAATGATACAATGTGGGCTCTGTAGACTTTGCTTGCTCTTCCCTATCTTCCTCCAGACACTGTTGATCACTCATTTCTGTTTGTAACTTCTGAGTACATTCAACTAATATGAATGAAGAACAAGATGCACAGACAGTTCTGAGCTGAAATGAATCTGATATCTCTGGTCAAGCAGATGGTTTCGACAGCCTCAAAAAGGGAGAAATAGGTCTGAGTGTATGGTACTGCCTGCTGGTATTAGGAGAGTATACTATAGACACATCTGCAAGCTTTTCTTTACCATCAAGAGAATTGGGAGCTTGCAATTTTTAATGACAAATCACATTTTTCTTATAGCCTCACATGACATCAGGATCTCATTGGGAAAAAAAATTCAGATATTAAAATCATGAGAACAGTAATTGCTTGGACCTTGGGTCTTATTTCAGATGTAATGTTTAGAAACAGTATTCAATCATTTTGATCTACTGTCATTTTGCTCCAAGTTCCTAGGAAGATCCTGTAGGGAACTTGGCCAGGTCTGGGGAAAAATTTTGTGCAGGCAGCAGAACCACCTGGGTCACTGAGGACTTTTCAGCCCTACCAGTGCAGCCGTGCTAAGAGGAGAAATTAAGCGTCTCTGTCCACATTAGTTCAGAATACAATAACTAACAGACAAGAAAAACACATCTGTCTTGCTTATGCCTGCCTGTGTGCAGGGATTTGAGGTAGCAACATCTCCCAAAGCTGTTAAAACTGCCGAAGTGTTTGGATATGGCTTGGCCTGACACAATATGTGACCAGAAACAATTTTGCTAGTTGCAGCCATCCTTTCATTCTATAGTATTACTTCATTCTCTCTTGCCTTATGCCAGGCATTTGTTTGTAAAATATGCTAGCTTCCTTCATGCTAAAGATGTTTAGTAAACCAAAGATGATAATATTAATTACTTTAAGCAAAATGTGTTGCTTTCATTCTCTATCATTAAATCTGGTGTGTTCCACCCCATGCAACAACTCTTATTCCAAGTAGCTTTCTGGAACGGCAGCAGACAGTTGTTATGATGCACCATATGCTTTGGATGTAAATTTTATTTTTTTCTTGACAGACTTGCATTAGTGAGTGACATGGTCTAAGCACAGGACAGAAGCCAGCTAATTTTTAGTGTGTCTGGCAAGGATGTTTCCAATGACCTTGGTCATGTCAGTCACCTGCCCTCTTATATTTCTCCCTTCTGTAAGCTTGGTGTATTAATGCTGTCCTCAGATTAAGTGTAGGAGAGCTAATTAACCAATTACTATATCTATAATTCAGCAGATAAACTTGACTACATAGTGTATTTGAGGTTAAGTGGTATTTTATTAATAAAGAACAATCATTCAGCAAGGAATATATTAGAGAAGCTAGATGGACTAAATATACATATATAATGTTTATACTCACTGTGCAAAACTGAAATATTGGGATGGCGGTAAAAGAAAATTAAATGGGTGACTTTTTATATATAGGAGATTTTTATCTTCACAGGGTAGGAACAGAGGGGTGAGATGTTGCAACTCCTATTTTGAAACAACCACCATGTTATCAGCATGCTACTGCTTAAATGCAAAGTATGCAAATACCATGAGGAAAGCAACACTAAGCACTACTTGTGTGACTAAAACTGACAAGGCTGTTTTGAAGAACCTCCTAGGTTTTTAGTACAACCTTCATTTGACTTGCACTTAAAGATCATCTCTGTTAGTCTGGTGACATTTGCCAGTCCCTTAGGTTATGATTTAAAATGGGTTTCATTTAGCTCACAAAATGTACACAACTGCATAACCTATTTAGTTACAGTAAGTGAGTGAAACTTACTCTGCTTTATTAATTTTTAAGCACAGTACATAATTCAGCAATGCAATATATTATTGAATTGGTAGCATCACGTTTCCTTTCAAATTGCCTTCTTTGTTCTTTTATAAAAACCCTTTTCCTTTTCAGAGAAGGCTTCCCCGTTGACTTCCTATTCCTTCTTGCTGAAGGAGTTGCATTAAATGTTCTTTTTGAATGTATCAAAACCATTCAGTGTGTCAGCAGCATGGAACCACAGCACAGAAATGTGGATGACCTTACTTTAGGGATAAGGCTAGCTTTTCTGCATCCTTTTTTCTACCTGCTAGATGATAATAGCTTCATTTCCAATTCACATGTTAAATAGGAAGCAAGCACTGATTTGGCTTTTTTGTCTAAATTGTTTTTATAGATGAAAGCATTCCAGTCTTACTTTAGATCTTTAATTCTTGATAGAAAATGACCATTAATTTCAGAACAATTTCCACAATGAGACCGTGATCTTGCCTTTTTATATACTGCCTTCTAATCTTGTCCAAATTGGTCATACAGGAGAGTGACAAAAATGACCATTGTAGAGGGTGCCTTGATTTTTAACTGTTGGTTATGAAATGCCCGAACTACGCTTACTCAAACTGTGTGTGTTAAAAGGAAGACGATGAATGAATAGCTACAGTAGGTGTGTTCCTGAGACCAGTTTCTACTTATGAGAGATTCAGAAACACAGGATGAGGTTTAGTTTGCTTAGCTCTCACTATCATAAAGCTTGCCATTAATTGTAAGCAAACCTCTAGGCTTCCTCAGAAGACATTGAAAGATGCTTATCTTGAGACTCATCTCTCAAACAGGAGGTGAAAGAAGTAGTTTTCTGGCATTTAGAAATAAAGTAAATGTCTAGGTTAGATTTGATGTCAAACTTCTAGTGGCCAAAGTTGGATGAGACGCATCTTGTTTGTGAAGATCTTAGGTCAGCTTTCAAAATACTCTGCATTTTATTCCAGTGTTGATTTTGTGTGTGAATCAGTAAGAGGAAGAAATCCTAGTATTGACAAACAGCAGGTTCAATTTTATTTAAATTGAAATAATTAAAAAATCTTAAATATGTAAAATATCCTAGAATTATATAAAGTGGAATATTGAATTAGGCTTTTTTTCTTCAGGAGGATAAAATTAATTGTTATTGATTTTGAAGGTTTTTTTGTGGTAGACCAATTTATAATTTAATGTGGGGAAAATACAAGCATTGGAGGGAATAAGTGGTTGCATTTTCTGGGCTATGACTATATGAAAATTGCAACTCTGCTTGACTAATATAAGTTATGCGTATGATCTTTCTTTTTTAAAAGGTGAAGCAGTAAAAGATGGCCTTGCATATGATTTTTTTTTTCCACAAAAGAGTTTCTTTTGTCTGAAAAGTGATTATCCCATTATTAAAGATTTTATAAAGGGTAACAAAAGTCCAAACCCTTAAAATTTTTATTTTCTGTGTACTTGTAGTATAACTGCATGGCATTACCACAGGAATGCATGTTTGTACATTAAAACAATAGCAAAAATCCATTATTATTTCTTGTAACTCAGGATGGTGTCATTAGGTTATGGAATCTCAGTTAATGTTAATATTTTGTTATGGTAGATTATGCCTTACAGATACTCTGAAGATTGTAGCTGAATTCTTCATTATAGAATGCTGAGTTTTGGTTTTGAATGAGCTCGGTTTTGTTATTGTGTAACAACAGAAGTTGCTAAGACAAGTTGGAACAAGGAACTGCTATAGCAGACTAGGAAAACAGCTGGGCATGTAATGATTAGCTATTTTAACAAAACCTTGTTAGCAGATTCTTTTTGTGATACTGAAAGTAGGTTTGAACTAGGAAATTCTAGCAATCCTTACTTAGTGGGTGTGCTGTTATACACCTGAGCCAGCTTTGAATCAAAGCCTCCGCATGCAGGGAAAATTTCAATTAATGGGCATGAATAGACCTGGACAACACGAGAGAAGGGCAGTCATCCAGTCTGGCTTCCTGCAAGGCTAGAATTATTCTATCTGCACATGTCATAAAATGTGTGAAGTCTGGTTTTGTGTATTCTATCTATCCTAAACTCTACCCTTTTTCATATGAGGATGTGCAGGCAGTTTTCAACTATTACATGTAATGTCTAAGTTAGCCATTCTTTGTACAAATGTGATTCTTCAGTATCATTACTACTCTTTCTTCCTGCTTTTTCTGCTATTTTAACATATTTTGTTTGCATCTTTTCACATTCCTCCTAAAACTCTGTAGGTTTATTTGATACCATAATACAGAATCTAATTTTGGCACCATTACTGTCTCTGTTTTATAGTATTGTTAGGAGAGTGGAATCTACCATTAAGCTTCATCAATTTTTTCTAATGTGCTTTCTCTCTCACGATATGAGATAGTGATCCATAATACAAATCACACTGACATTTTAGAAACTTCTGGTCAGTACACTGGCAACTAACTTTTTTTTACAATCATTAAATTTGCATGGGTGTGTTGGTAACTAACACATCACTTCAAGAATAGTTTTCAAGGAAGATTTTGTGAGAGTATAAGGTAGAAGCAAAACTGTAGATGACATTCAGAATATTCCTTTTGCCTCTTCATTTTCAAAGCTGAGCAGCAATAAGTCAAGATTGAAGGACTGACTTACTATTGTAGTAATAGTCTAATCACCGAATTGCATATCAATACCACAAAGACTCATAAAATTTTAATTTGATACAGATATGCACTTTTAAAGTACTTTTACAAATATTGATCACACCTTTCTCTATGAACTGAAACTCATTTTACTTAATTGAGTCTTGTCCATCTGAATACTATGGCACTGTGTCAACAATCAAAGACAGCAAAAATATATGGTAAATTATATACTTTTTAACTATTTGTTGGACAACTGGTTAAATTGCTGATGAGAATGCCCAAAATTTCCTTCAATGTTTCATTCTCTTCTGCTTAGACTACAAATTAAATGTTATTGCTTATGAAAAAAACCCCAAAGAACAAAGCATCACCTAGTGAGCAAAACACATTCAATAACTAGGGGAAAAAAAGGTAAAAATTTAAGAAAGTTAAGATGATGAGTAAGAAAAGATAGTCATATGAGTCTGTGACAAGGAATTTTTTTGCTTTAGTATTTGAGATTCTATTTGTTCTGGGTATAAGTCATGAATTTCAATAACCTAGAAAGAAATATATTTCAGTTGTCTAGACTGTGATTTTTTCCCCCTCCTGCTTTTAAAATTGCCACCCTTTGTGAATGGTAACCTGAGCCCACTGAAGAGATGCATGTTAAAATGCAGAGGACAAGGGAGAAAAAAAGTTGTTTTCTTAATATTTCAGAGTAGTATGGCCCTTGCTATGATTTAACTTAAATGAAATGGAAAGATGGTTTCCGTTCTGCTGACAAGAATTTGAAACATGACAGCATTTCATGTAAGTTGTTTTCATTGCTGTGTATTTCAGTAGAAAGTTTTTGTATCTACAAAGTAACTTTTTTTTACTTACAGGGAACTATCTGTTATTATTTATTAAAGCGCAATTAGGTGAGAGTACAAGAGATCAAGGAAATGAACACAGTAGTTATGTAAATGTCAAGCTTTTGTAACACTAATACATGTGTACTGTCTGCTAGTGCTGGTTATGGCACTTTGGTCTCAGCTCAACAATTATGTAAAGCTGCATGAAAGTAGACAGCTCTTTATAGATACCTCTCTAAGGCAGTGTATGTGTGTGTTTTTTTTTTTTTTTTTCTTTAACAAGTATCTCTGTGTGCTGCAGTTTCAGGCAGAAGAATGCAAAATAACAGGTGAATGGGTCAAGCCATCCACTTTTAGTTAAATTTTTTCATAAATTTTTAGGACAGGCAGATTAGACATTCATGTCTAACATACTTTTGTGGAGAAAATGCAACAGTTTTTGGTAGTCTACGGTGAACAATGTGTCAGCTGATTTTTTTTGTACTTAGGGCTCAAAGATCCTATTGCTGGGCTAAATGCATATCTGTGTAAAATATTATGAAGTTTTCCTATGTTCTTTCTGTATCAGAATTTTTTTTCTTCTGTTCTTTAAAATTCATGTTAGCTGGAGTCTGCCTTGACTTCAGTCTAGCTGCCCTCAAAAAACGAAAACTATTTCGTAAACAGTTTCTTGTAAAACCATGGTTTAAGTTTCTCAAATTAGCAGTAGTATGGCAGGAGCACAAATGTGTATTTACTTCATTCAAATAACCTAATTTCTTTTGTTTGCTGCAAAGTTCCTCACTTCCCAAGTGGAGCACTGAATAGTCTTCTCTTGAGTTCCAAATATCAATCAGATCTTTTGACAGATGGGGCAATATGCAGTCTTGCTGACCTTTTCCCACTGAGCTGGGCAGAAAATGCTGGTTGAGAGATTCAGATACTCAATGGCAGATTTTTTTTCCTTGGTGATTGACTGATGAGTGCAAAGTATTCTGAATGTCTCATGACCTAGTGGACTCAAGATGTCTACTTAGTTTTTACAACTTGCCAATAGGCTAGGATAAGCTCTGTGACTAGAAGCACATGCAAAGTAAAAAAATGTTAAATATTATGTCATCTCTATGGAATAAGCTAATGGTTGCCTTTCACAAGGTTAGATGGAAGCCAAATATTTAGCATATTAACTAAACATGAAATCTTAGTGCAGTAGTGAGATGCTCTTCTGAAACAACTAATTCCGTATTTACTTCATTGCAAATGTGTAAGTTAACAAAATTTGGTGGGGGCTTTTTGTTTGGTTGGGTGGGTGGATTTTTTTTGTTGTTGTTGTTTGCGTTTTTTTTTTTGTTGGTTTGGTTTGGTTTTTGGTTTTTTTGGTGTGTGTTTGGGTTTTTGGATGTGTGAGGTTGTTTTTCCTTTGTTTTTTGTTTTTTGTTTTTTTTTTTTAATGGAAACCCATTGGTAGAAAACTCCCTTGTTGGAATTGCCTGTTCACTGCATGTCACTCCGGCACATAAATATGTAAGAAAAGCTATCTGATACCATTCACCGTTCGTTCAAGCATTCAAGAAAAAAATGGGAATCCTATTTCTAGCTTTGTCTGTGAAAGAATTATAAGTGTTTCACTCGCCACTTATTTCAGAACAAAGCTACTTAACCTGACACCTACTTGCAGGAAGCTATATCCAGTAGTGGCTGATGTATGTCTAATGCTTTTACCTACTATTAAAAATCATATTGCTGGGCTGTAGCAATAGCTTTTGCAATCATATGTCTGGTTATAATTGTGTTATAAATTTTGATTTCCTGTTGAAAAGAGGCAGTTATTTTACTACAGGAACTAAAAGGTATCCTTGCTTTCAGGTTTTAGTAGTCTCTGCAATACTAACAAATAAAAGTTGATATTAAAGTTTTATATCTGGATCTGTAATACGTCAAAAAGAAATATCAGGATCTTAAAACTGTCTTCATTTGAATGCCTCCTCTTTGCTCAGAATACTATGTTTATTTACCCTTGACTGTTCTTCAGATCAGACTTTCTTCCTCTAAGTCGTCTATCATATGACAAGGTAAGTAATTTCAACCATAGCAGAAAATATATACAACTTACTGTAATGAACAGGGGCATTTTCTTACCATGTCAACAACCATACAAGAAAAGTTTTGAAAAGGTAATGTGTTAGGAAAACATTAAAATGGGAAAGAGCTAGTAAGCTTGTAAACTCAAAGCTGAAGAAGAAGAAAACTGATAAGTGAGTTGTTAAACAGCGGGTTCATCTTACAAGCAGTACTGATTCAAAACAAACTTTTTGTTTTGTCAGGGCTTTAGTTGCAGATTGTTACTTTAGTGCAATCTATTTCCATACATATTATATTCTTATGAATACTATTCTCATAGAAACTGTTACAAATGGAAAACTAATATGGAAAATACTTCAGGGTATTGAACTGAAAAAAGAGTAATTCTACTTACACCCCGTCTTTGTTACAAAACATCATTAATGTTTCTCTCTACTACTCTCCATAGCCATGAGTCTATTCAGCATTACATTAAATGTAAAAGGATAATTTTTAAAAATAATTTTAAAGAAGAAATCTATCCAATTTTAGTTCAGTTCCTGTATTGATTTAAAAAGAAATCATGATCTCCTGAGCTTAAATTATACAGTCAGTTCACAAGGCGGAAATGAAAGTTGACCAGAAATGACAGTATTACTCGTACATGTGTTGTGGTAAAAATGAAATTTGCTTCATACTTTAACCTTCAGTTATATAGAAACAAACATGGTCTTTTCTGAGGTTGTTTTTTTGTAGTTTCTTTTCTTTTCTCGCAAATTCAAAATTTGATTACAATATTCTACTGCTATTTTCTAAGCAAACTGTCTTTCTTGTCAATGTGCGTACATGTGCATTTTCAGCGCCAGGCCATTTGGAAAGCATTTAATTAGTCAGACAGGAAGTATTAGTTAATATTAAACAATGTATGTCTACCAGATATAATGCAAAATTTATTTATATGATTCTTCACTAAAAACAGGAAGCTGATTTCAGTTTTCATAAAAATAACCTTGGATGCTGCCATAACATAAGGTACCATAAAGACCATATGTTACAAGCATACCAGATGTTAATTCTTGTTATACACACTCACTCAGGAAGCCCTTGCACCCTGCTTAAAGCTTTGACAAAGTTCGGAGTAACTATTGAGAACAGCTGTGCTGATCTGAAGGCGATTAAAGGTATTTGGCTTTGGCCTGAATTAAATATATCCCCTCCAAGGATCTTTTTCCTTCTAGTATATGTTAATAAATTTGTTGCTCTATTTAGACTCTGTATTGTAAGGTCTGATTTCTTGCTAATCACCACACAAACCCCCACAATTAATCACAGGCTTTAATCCCAAGCACATGCTAAAATTTGAACTTGCTCTTTTCTGGTCGCTTGACTAGAGATGTGTATATTTTTAATAGGAGTCTGAGAATTTTTAATTAGACTAGTTACAGATTTGTTGAATTACAAGTTGAATTTTTTGAGGCAGGATTTGTATATGAACTGTTGAATATTTTCATGCACTGCTTAAGAAAAATGTCTGGTCTGGGTGTTCAGCTACAGCTACTGTTGGTATAACATAGATGCCTTATTTCTTCTAGTCTGTGAAGATCTAAATATTTAATGTTTTCGTTCTGCAGTAAACTGTGGCCTCAATAGCACATGCCATTACTGGTTTAAGTATTGGCACTTATGGTTCAGGTACCTTAATCTGACTCTAACTCAACTTTTATTAACAAACATACTGAAATGAATACTCTAGTATAATGTAACAGTTCTGGAATACTAACTTGCAGCCTTAATATTGAACTATACTGTAGATCAAAGTGTGCCTTCTTCTGAAGTCAGTCATGTTGAGTTTCAAAGTGTTACAGCAAGTGCTTGTTTAATTGTATTTGGTGAGAAAACAGTCACTGTAAATGTACTGCGACATTTAATAACACTTTTGCATGCTATAGAGGCAGAGAGTACCTTCCTTAGAGATGGAAATTTTCTTGGATCTCTTGCTTTTGTGCTTGTTTTATTTCTCGGCCTCTTATATGTTGTTTAAAGTTTTTGTTAAATGTAATTTTCTACCTTCATATTCCTATTTGAAAACATGGCAAAACCAATCAATAAATATAAACTGGGGAAAAAACCCAACAGCCCACATATTTGAATAACTTGACCACTGTGGTGACAATGAGGAAGAAATGTTAAAATTTGTCTTTCTATTTTTTGGTTCAGTAGAGAAGAAAGAGGAATAAAGATGAAGAAGCCAAAGTTCTGGTACTGCAGGAGGGGAAAACAGCTGCAATTGACAATTGAAACTGACTTAAAAATAAAAGAAACTTTTTTTTTACAACTTGTTTGTAGCATAAGTGACAGAAAAAAAGCAACTCTGGATAAATTTTTGATTGTTGGAGTCTTCTTAAAAATAGTGCACTTTCCAAGGACTGTAAGAAAATATATTTGTGCATTGTTAAACCAGGGAAATTGTCAATTTGATGAAATTTTGAGATGTTACTCTAGTAACCATTATTTCCAAATATTGAAAAATCATTTGTCAATTAAGTGATTTCTTTCCCATTTTGCCCACCCATCTAGCTTTTCATTCATAAACAATTAAGGATATTTTTCTTAATGCATAGAAACTTCCTGGAGAGAAAACAGCTCATCTACCTGAGGATAAAAGAAAATGTAGACATGCAGTTGACTAAGCCTATAAAAAATTGACTCTGACCCTAACTTGTGTCAAGCAGTTGGCATGGCTTCTGATTAGTAATTAATTAAATCAATGCCAGCAGACACTAATGGTATCTTTCCATAGAATGTCATTCCAGGCCTGTTAAGGGTAAACTACTTGGTACTGATTCCTGTCTCAGGCTTTGTCAGTTCAGCTGGATATCTAGTCAATGTCATCATGTGAAAGATTCATTTAGAAAAAAATCTCTTTAAAATATTTCATTGAAACTCAGCTCAGGATATTTTTTGCTTAAGCTGTAGTACTTGCTCACTGGATAGGGAAGCTGCCAGGTTACTACAGGATCCAATTACTTAAACCAAGTTATTTTAAAAAAAACAAAAAAAAAACCAGAACACCAAACCACATTTACTCTCCTCCCCTCATCTCAGGTGTAGCTTATCAGTTTTGATTCAGCAAGGTCCAAGAATATTGTTAGAGATTTAAGCTGTGGTGCTGGTTGCATGTGTATTTCAGTACAACCAATGATTTTGAAAGTATATAGCAAAGTTGCTCCTGGTCTTTAATTCTATTTCAAAGATTGTTTTTCTATTGAACACCTTTAGCTCTGCAGGCAATGTCAGTTCCTGACAGCTGATAGACACCTGTGAGTACTACTTATTTTTATGGAAGGTACTTCTCAGGATTTGTCATGTTTATTGACCCTTTTCGTATCAAAAGGTCTGATTTAAATCTCTCTAAGTGAAAGAAATAACTAGAGGCCACAACTGTCCCTCGGTTGTAGTTATGTAAACTCAAATGAACTTCACTGGTTCAGGAGTTTAGAAGCTTCGAAAATAAAATTAGTCTGTTTAGTGTCGAAGGTTAGGAGTACTTCTTAAAATGTCTTTCTGATTACTTATGCCAGCAGTACTGCCATATTGAAAGGTGCTTGAAATCCTTAGGGGTGAAAGCTGACAGGTGCTAGATGAATGCAAAGTGTTATCTGTGACAGATCTAGGTCAAAATCTTAGTCATGGCAGTAAAATGCACCTTTGTTCCATGCATGATTGTTGCAAAGGGCAGTTTCGCAGTCTTTGTTGATTGTTCTCAGTGGCTCTTAGTCTGTTAACTGAGTGACACGCTGATGGGGTCAACTGCTGCTTGATATTGTTCCTCTGGGAACGTGTTGGTTATGTAGCCTGAGAAACACTTGGTTCTACATAGATGTGGCTATGGATATCTATTCTTTACCAACTGCATGGTGGTATGTAGGGAAGGTAAGGAAACAGAAATTGTTGATGAGATCGTATTTGGCTGTTGAAGATCTTAAATTATACATGAATGCCATGATTTTGGATCCTAAATAGGTAAAAGAGAATGTTTGCAATGAAACTAAAATCTTGGCAAGACCAGCTTCAACATTCTTATGAATATAGCAAAAGAGACAGTGCATGATTTGAATAGAGTAGTGCTGAACAGTAATTCTGGCTTAGTAAATAAAGTTTCTTGGCACTTGTTTGTGCTCTTTCTCACTTTTTATGAAATCAAGACAGGAAAAACCCACATAGTGTACTGAGGGCTGGTTTTGGTTTTAAGGCTTTGCATTTAGAGACTTTAAAGTGACTAGCATGGATATGAATGTCATAACTGATAAGCTTTCAGTTCTTAATTGAACTCTTTTATGGCTAAGTTCACAAAGACCTTGTTTTTTAACATTGCCTTTAAAATAATATTTTAAAAAAGAGTTTTAAACTATTATGCATTATTTTAAAATTTTTTGGATGGTTTTACTTCCTTAAATATTTATTTCAGTCTTCTGTTTGAAATAGTGTTACTGTTTTCAAAGATACATAAATTCTAACAGAATTTCTTACGTATGATTTTGAAGTTACACTTAATTTTCTCATATGCAGAAATTAAATTTTTTTCTGAATTGACATTTTAATTAAAATTATTAATTTTTGGTTGTTAACAATTATTTCATTATATCTGTGGTGGTTGTGCATATTTTTTGAAAACAGCTATTATTTTGTCTTCTTGGTGCAACAGCTAGAAACATCTTTAATCCACATCAACACAACAAGTTATTTTTAAGCTTTTTTCTTTTAGCTGTGCCTCCTAAACGTTACTTTGTAGTAATTTATGTATATGACATAGCATTTGTTACTGTTTGAGTCAAAATTATCACAGCTAACAGATCACAATTTACTCTGAAACTTTATAAACATAACCTTGTTTTTTCCTTTTTTGGAGGCAGCTGTAATACCTACTTCTCTGCAGACTTTTCTCCTTCAGTCTGTTGACCTCATTCTTATATGCATCTCTTCTTTTCTTTACCTTTTTCTTGAACATGATTGAATATATTTATTGTAATATGTAATGCCTTGTATCTCCTAACCAGCAGCAGCACAGCAATAAAATCCCCTACCCAAAACTATTCACGTGTCCTCTACCCCCCCCCGCATGTTAATTTTAAGCCAACATTCTCTGTTTGAACACAAAATTTACCTAATAGCATCTCCTCTCTGCCTACTAAAAGGACTAAAATATGTTGTACATTCCTTTTGTGCCTACATCTAGCAACAATAATGTGCAATTTATGTACCTCACAAAATTACTCCAGAAAGTGGATTTGCTCTGGAGAGTAGAAATACTGATGTAAGAGTAGTCTACTTCTCCTTGAAATAAAAAACATATCGGTAAACTTTGAAACATGCTGTTTGATATAAAGTTCATATTTAAATCTTACATACAGGGTGTCTTGAAGCCCAACTGCAAGCTAATGTTGGACAAAAAGTTTAGGTAACTCTTCATCACCAAAATGTCATGAGTAACTGATAGTATCAATTTTATTAAGAACACTGGTCAAAATATTTTTCAGATTGTATGGTATGATCTCTTTAGGGACACAGTAAGTCTCTTCCAGGATAGTAGAAATAAAAAAGTAAAATAAAATTTACCTCTGCTGTCATGAAAAGGGCAAGAACGGACTTGTATGATTTCATTTTACTGGGAAAGTGGTCTTTGCTTTGAGGCAAATAAAACTGGAAATAAAGTTCACTAGCACTGAGTTCATGCAAATCTGTTCCTTATTTTTAGTATGATAAACGATAAAATAAAACACAGAATTGACATTTAGATTGGAGTTGTGACAGTGACCTCAAGATCACTAAATACTATCTAGCCATTTGTAACCTAAAAGATAACAGTTTTGAAGTGGTTATAGGTAATAAGGACACAAAATTAGCATCTGAGAGCTCTTTAAAGCTTGCATCTGTTAAAATTTTTATCTCTGATATATGTACATTGTGAAATATAATGCTAAATTTTATTGCAGTCATCTAGAGTGTTTTTAACAGAAACTTATTGTATCAACATAGAATTTGATATGCACTTGTGGGGTATAAGTTCTGTTTTATCATTTTTTAAATTATACATTTGACTCTTGTTCTTCTGAGGCCTTCATCATCATGGCTAGGTTTCTGTCTGTTAATGTTCTCTCATAATAACACTGAAAATATTGTTCCCAAGCAAATAATTGTTGCACAAAATAAAAGAAAATAACTACTGGTATGTTTTCTTTTTCTTGAATTTGAACAGACTTATACCATATGGTTTGAACTCTTTTATACATAGTGGCTTCTTAAATATATAATGGCTGTTATAGATTTTCTTTATAATGTAGTCTTATTTTGTACATGATAGTCTAAATAAAATTGTTCTTTTGAGCAATATCTCACATATGTGTAGGTAGCTCATGTGAGTTCAAATGAAATAGAAATTACATGGCTCTTGACTGAAAATAACTTTCCAACCAAAATAAGTCGAGATCCCATGATGTAGATCACACAAGCAACAATGATTCGGTCTAGGAATTCAAGTACTTGACTGATGCTTTTAGTTTGTCACTTTGGGTTTTGTTTTCCATACATGAAATTGGCAAAAATACCACATGGTGTTCTTAAAGTAGGAAAAAAAAAATTCTACATGTTCACACTATGTGTATCTCTATAGCAAATCATACAAAGCTATGGACAAATTAATTCCTGTCCTTCTTTCTTATACCTGATTATTGAGTATGTTTATAATTTTCAGACTAAAGCTTTATAATCAGTTTTATAACTCTGGGTTCCAGAATAAAAGTACTAAGCATTTTGAAAATGGTATCATAGACAAAGTCAAGTGGTGCCCCAAGTTCTTTTGGAAAATATTGTTACTATTGTACAAATACTTTGAAGTTACTTTGACAGAAAATATTGCATTTTATGGAAAACAGAGCAAAATATCTGAGCCACAACTGGAATCTTTGAAAGGATCAAAGATGTAGGCTCTCTTTTCAATGAAAATTTTTGTTGAGATTTGCTTGCTATATCAAAATTTCTCAGCTTTACTTATATTTTTTCTCTTTTTCAAGTATAAAAGTTTATTAATCACCTTTTTAAAATAGTGAAACAATGATATGAGACAGAAAATGTATATTGATCAAAATTTCAGTATCTCTAAAGTTTCTAATATTAAACATATAGTTTAGACAACCTACTTTTAATCTAGAAAATCAGGTAGTTTTCCAAGAGAAATCATAACTTACACAATCTTTTTATAACAGTGACCTAGTTTTAAATAACTTTAAAATTTAAGTTGCAAATGATCTATTTAATAACAAATTTTAGTTTGGAGATAAAAGAATTAATAAATATTACCAAATACAGTTAAGAAAAATCAAAGTGTTGGTGTAAAGAGCTATAGTGAAGTGAAAGAGTTGTGCTTGTTACAAAAGGGTACAACACTTCTGTCAAAATGAATATATTTTTGCTACAAAACCAAAAAAAAAAATGCTGGGAAACCTGTTGAAGTACCTACATTTTGTATATGATTAAAAAGTTGAATTATTTGATGATAATGCAGTAGTTCCATTCAATGAATATAAGACTTCAAAGGTCCTGGACATACGTGATGGATGAAGTAGTTGCAAAACCCAATTTTGTCTAGTTTTTGGATGAAATTTTCAAAACTATTAAAAATAGTCTCTTTCTTACACAACACAGAGGCTATTGTTTTGTTCTCCAAGATCTGACATTCATTAATTGCTTCTCTAATTGCTTTCTGGGGATTTGTTGGCTGATAGATTTATCTTTCATTGTTAGAAAAATCTGACAGTTACTAAATAATAATAATAATTTAGCAAAGTAAATGCTGTTCAAATAGTGGTGCAAGTGGTGAATTTGATTAATCCTTTTTAAAAAACTCCTATCTAGTTTTACATTGTGACAAAAACATTCAGTGGAGATATAATGAAATTAATACTCAAAGATAACTCAGATGGTTGTGGATATGAACCATGTCATGCTAGATTTTTCCTTTGGCTGTGATCTAATTTTACATCCTTTGAAGCCAGTGATTAATGGTTTAGGGATTCTGTCTTCTAGGACAGCTCAGAATTGAGCTCGAACTTTCTGATGTATATGAATAAGGTCAAAATTTTCATACTTGATATTTCAGATTCTTTTCCTTTCCGAGGAAACCTTATCGACAAAAATGGAAGGTCTTAGGATGATTCAGCTTTTCTTAGGATGTAAAATAATTTTGCATACAGAGATTATTGATTTGGCTAATTGTAAATCAATACAGATGAGTTTTGCTGTGGTGCTTGAGCTATTTGAGGGTGAAAACAATATAGTAGCATAACTGTGGCATTCTGTTGAAAAATCTGTATTAGTTCCTGATGCAAACTAGAGTTTGTGTATGTGCTGTGCAATGCTACAGTAAGTATCTGTAATGCTGGAGTAAGCTTATATCTATAATCACTTAGAGATTATCTGTTTTACTGTTACTTTTGAGCTTTCTCTAAGTGCTGCTAAATGATGGGGCAGATTAGGCAGTCTTCTTTCTTGCAATACAGCTATATCTTCTATGGGCTCAAGAGCTCAAGATGAGTTTACTTTAGTGCTGAAATCTGGTTGGGAGTTAGGCATCTCTACTTCCAGTACAACATGAAAATTACAGGAGTGGTAATCACGCCAAACATACTGACAGGAGGAAAGAGTTCTTTTCATAATGCCATTTTTAGTTAATAATTTATACTAAATGTTTTTTTTACTGGTTTGACCACAGACCTCAGGTTTGAGCTTCTCTTTTCTGAGGACTCAAATTCTCAGAAGTCTGAGAGAGTGCTCAAAGAGTAGACATTTGATTTGTTTAAGGGGATATGCAGGGAGAAGGGTTTAAATTAATTTTATTTTCTTAAATAATTTCATTCTTTAATGACATAATTTGAAACAAATAAGATATTTCATATTAGATAAAGCATTCATCTGAATTCCAGTTCTTCTTTAAAGGCTGTTTATGTATTCAATACTAAGCAGCTATTGGATAGACTACAGTACCTGGAGTGGGAGGTAGGAGCTTTCTAGGAGCTATCTTTGTGCCTTCTGAACACAAATCTGTATGCATTTGATTGTAGACAAGCTGTGATCTAGATCTATCTATTGATCCATGACCAATTTTGAATGGAATACCTGAACTTGGAGGATAAGCTTATTCGTGTGCCAAATTTTTATTTTTTCATTTCTTAGTTTTGGGGTAAAGACACAAAGTTCTAGATGGCTTCAGCTAAGTGATGTGTCAGTCAATATTTATTATCTGCTTTACTTTAGGTATTGCTTAAATTCTTAACAGGTTTTCAAAAGTGCAGTGAAATTTATTTTTTGTGTTTAGGATTTTTACAAATGTTTTATTTTAATTCTGCTTGTATGCTGTTTTCTCTCTAGGAAGTTTCTATGCATTAAGAAAAATTGCTTGGTTCCTCTCTCTAATTTGAGCTATAAAAGGCAACAATGGAGCTATAAAAGGCAACAACATTTGTTTATCTCCATTTCATGATGTTTGGTATTTTGGCAGCTGTGCACTTTCATTTTGCCCATCTACCAGTACTCCATGTACTCCTGTATTAAAGGTTACATTAGGATACTGGATTTTGGTTTCGTATTTTCCTAGGGCTGGTGAATAGGGAACACTTAAAACTGGAATCACAGAGGAATTGGTCTACACCTCTATTTTAAATTTCTCAAGGATAGGACAGAATAAACGTATCACCATGTGTTTGTTCTCCTGATTTAATTACTTTTTCTATTTTGTTAAGCACCCTTATTTGCACTGTTGAGTTGTATTGACACAATCTGGACTTGCAGCCCCTTTTTGAAAGTCTTCAGAATTTCACAATCTGAGAGATCTTCTCCATTAAAGATGTCTGAATACAAACAAAAAAATACATTTTTCTGATGAAAAATGAAACAGATATTTTTGTTTGTTTGATTTTGCAAGTGGGGCTGATAAATGCATTTCATGTTACTCCATGTCCACGCCAAACTAGAGACACTCAACTCCCACACTTCATTTGGTTGCAGACTCACAATTCCCAAAAAGCCAAGAAAGGGCTCACAGTGTTTTTCATTTCCTTATATGCAAGGAAATAAAGAACAGGGTAGGGTAATTGCAAACTGATCTATAAGCAGGTGTACTTTGACTACTCTTGAAAAATATTTACTCTTTTCTCCTTTTTAAAAATGTCTATTCAAATAGAAGGTGTCTCTCAAGAACTTACTCTATCTGCCATTTTTTTTTAGCTGTTATTGGATAAAGTTTCTACTTGTAGGTGAGCTATGGATTCTAACACATAATAGTTGCAATAATAGTAATAGAAGGGAACACTGGTTTTTGGGTTCAAAGAGACAGCGTACAGTGTGTTTCTGGGAACACCTTCCTCCTACCCTTTCAGTAGAGGTTTATTAAACTAAGTGCAAGATTCTGTCAAGCATGTTTATTTTTATTAAATATCTAATCTTAGCTGAATGAGTGGTCTTACAGCTCAACATCTGCTGCTATTTACTCAATGACTGTGAAGGTCTGGATGGTGATCCTGGGAAATACATTAGCACTAAGCAGATCCCCTGCTTACTTTAAAATAGATGATTAATCATTGCTTTCCAAATAGCCAATGAGTGCTGTACTTGTCTTCTAACTTTCAACAGCACCTCAGTTTCTTCACAGATGTTTTGGTTTCTCTGTTGTTTTGTTTCCCACTGAGTATTTTGGGATATTTGGGGAAATGGGGGATTTGGGTTGGATTTTTTTTCCTTTCCTAAACTTTAACCCTGTGAATTCAGAACTCTGTGTGGTATCTAGTAATGGATTCAAGAATAGAACAATAAAAGGACTGAAGTATGAAAGTGTTGAAACATCACAGTACTGAACATTGTAGTGCCTAATTTTCAGACACCTGCTGATAAGAATTCACAGTTCTGAAATAGATACATAAGCTTCAATACCCAGGGAGAATTTTTCAATGAGTATATGGTGTAGGAAGTCTGGTCTACGTATTTACAGAACAGAAAGAGACAGAAGGACAATAGTGATAGTAGCTAAATTACTTAAGTATTTCCTGCACCTGTGCCAGCAACTTCATTTTGCTAAAGCCTGTCCCTCAGTAATACAGGCACTGCTGCCATTAGGGAAATGGGAATGGCAGTTCCAGTGCTCCAATGTTCATTTGGTGGAAGAGGGAAGGAAGTCTACATCTCTCACACAGTATTTAGCAAAAGCTTACTAGTATTAAGCAATAGCTTAATAAGCTGAAAAACTATAGGTTGAAAAATTGAGTACTAATCCAACTCCTTTGGCAAAAGGTTTAAGGGGTTTGAGACTTGTTGCTCATGTCCTTTGTGTCACATTTTTTGTGAAATTGTACAGTCCAGAGGTGCAAGGCAAGCTGACAAGCTCAAGCAGTACTGGTCTTCTGTTGCAAGATGGACAGCCTCTTGCTGGAGAAAGTGGAGTCAGTTTCTCAGCTGGTATAAAAGAGTATGGCTCTGAGTTAATCCGCGCAGCAGCTTCTGTAATGGCTGGTATAGCAACTGAGTGCCAGAAAATGTGTTAGGAAAAGTAGTGGTTTAGCTGTACTAGGAAAGCAGCAGCAGAAGAATTCCTCCCCTATCCCCTCTTACTCCCATTGTATTTTATGGCAAGCTTTCACTCAATTTTATAAATGCAGCATAAAGAAGAGACTCTTCTGACTGAGGCCTCACTTCAACTGCTGAATAGGGACTTTTTTTGCATGTTCAGATAGAAAAATGTGTGAGCCATCCAATGACACAGTGAAAATGCTGCAAAGATAAGTCACTTCAGTTTTACCAAGAGTTAAACTGGCAAGGTCATAAACATGTAGGATTTGTTCTTATTCTTTCTTTCAGTATTCAACAATAAAATAAATCAGTGTCCACAAATTCCAGCGCTACAAACTGGTTTTGTTTGCATTAAGTAAGAGACAAAGCTGAATAAGGAAAATACTGTTGAAAGTTTTCAGCAAATCTTCTCTGCCCGTTCTATAGAATGGTTCAACTTATTAAAAAATAGTAATTTTATGTTTCATTAATTATGGAATTTTTGTGTGATATTTTCAGAAATGCATCAAGAAATGTATGTAGTACAGTGAAAAATAGCTCTGTTGTTTATTGGCATTTATAGCCTGAGCTGTATTTCCAGCTTATATAGCCAATGTATATTACTTCAATATGAAGAACGTTCTTTAATGACGTCTATTCCGCTTTGTTTAATGATTGCGCCTTTCTGCCATCTTGCCTAAACTGCCAAAAGCAGCTCAGTAACCTAGCTTGAAAGACTCCATTAGGGATTTCCAAGGACATTTTTCACAATTCCTAGTAATCTTTGCGACTAGTGTGACTGATGCTGCTGTAAATGGTGAGAGTCCTATACCAGATGCAAACCTATGCACTTTTTAGGGCAATATCTGTTAAAAAGAGAGACAGGGAATCCATTTGTATATGTAAATGCTATCCGAACAACTCAACCATATTTACTGTTCTGCTATAGGAAGCAAATCCTATGCAACTCCTACACTAACTAGATTGGATGAGACACAAGCTTATACTCCCTATTGCTATTAAATATGGATGGATTTTATGGGAAAAGTTCATGACCTTAAAAATGCTTGCAGTGTTTATTTTGTATATAAGTAGGTTACATTCATGGAAAGAATAAATAACTTTTTCTTAAAATAGTTTTCTCTAAACATTTTAACTATATTGCTTCTTCCACCTTTGCCCATTATGGTGATGAAGTTTACTACTGAAAAAATAGCAACTACAAAATTCTACAATTTACTGTAGAGTGAGTGTTAAAAGAAAAATCAATAGAGCTACTACTTTTCTTCTTCTCCATCCAAAGTCTCCGTTTTCCTATTTTATGTCATCTTGTCTGAACTAACAGATTTATAAATCAGTTCCTTGAACAGTAAAATCATTTGCCATTTGGTGGAATTGGCTGACATTTCAGTTTTGCTGTGCAGATTGCAGATAATGTTGACATTATTTCGCTGAGTGCGGTACTACATCATTAACATATTGCTCATGACTGAATCTGAAATACTTTCACTCTCATAGTGTAAAAACCTGCATTTTCTCTGTAAAAGAAATGATGGAGACTTTGTTGAGATAAAATGATTAATGTTGCAGCATGGTAAAGTGGAAATTGTGTGGAAGTTACAAAATGCAACTCTAAATTCGAAGCTAAAAGTGAAAGAAAACAATCCCATAGATCACGTATTTACTCTTGATATCCCTAAATTTTGCACAGAAATGAACAACACTCATGAAATAGGCTTAAAACCAGGCTGTACCAGCTCTATAGCAATGCAGGACTTGTCAGTTAGAGACATACAAGTTTCTGCTTTCATCACATGAAAATGAAAATTTAATTCAAGTTTTAGGCATAATCCCATTCTTTCCCATATGTGATTATTTTCTCTGAAAAAGCAACCAGCTGGGTTCCAAAGTAGCTTTAAGTGACCAAGAGCACTGAAATCCTAGGCAGATTTTATCAAGTTGACAGGCAATTGTTCATTAGTTTATTTCTATTATATTTTAAGATCTACATCTACATATTTATTTGTAAATCAAGCATTTACTTTGAAAGTTTTATTTATTTTGTCTTCTCCTGAGGGAGAGAGATGGAACTCGAGGACTAATTTTGTCTTTTACCTTAATGCAACCTGTCTGTGCATCAGCGTTAGCATTCCCAGTGGTCATAAATAGTTCCTTTATCCTTCCCTTATCCTTATGTATTTATCTTTTCCTTCTTAGTTATTCTTCTTTATATCTTTGATTAAGTTTGTTTTGCCAGATAATAAGATTTTTTTTGTTTCTCTAACACATTATGGATCGTATGCTGCCATTCTTCTCCATGTTAAATTGTAACTTCAGGTGTGTTTGTTCTAATTGTCAACAATTAAGATTACAGTTAGCAGTTAACAGGTAACTTTTTGTGATTGAAGATGAAAGTATGTAATGTTGGTTGAGTAATAGCTTTTCAGTTGTATGTTACACATACCTAAGCTCTTCTAATGACCAACTAACCAGAAGTGCAATTAAAAAAACCAACAACCATCTGTCTTTGAGATTCGCTCCAATGTAGACCAGTGCATTCCTTAGCAGTTTTGCTCTCCTGCTCCTTTCTCCTCACAGTTTCCTTGGCCCAGTGTGAGTACTTCCCATAGGATATGGTTCTTCACAAACTGCTCCTGTGGGGGTCCTCCACTGACTGCAATTATGTCAGGAAATATGCACCTGCTTTGACATGTGGTCCTCCCTGGGCTGCTGGGTGATCTCTGCTTTTGCACCTAGAATGTTGTGTCCCCTTCTTCTGCTCTTGTGTTGGTGCTGACAGGATTGTTTCTCCCAAGTTTTTCTGCTCCCCTTCCTCTGCCCCCTGATGCCAGCCCTGCAGCCCCACTGCTGCCAATACCTAGGCATAGCCACTCAGTCCAGTTTAGTGTAAATATATTGATAAAAAGTTGATTTCTCTATAACCATTTCATGTAGAGTAAATTTTTCACACATCTCAAAGACTTCATCAGCAGTTACTTATTTCCTACTATATATGTAGATGAATTACTTGTTGCCAGGGAGACAGTGTTTTTCACTGTTTATACAGTATATGCTGTTCAGAATAAGAAGCAAACATTGCCTTAGTTGACATGTTTTGCCATTAAGAACTAACAGTACTTAAACCAAAATAATTTTATTTCAGCACTGCAATGTAAAATATGAAGTGATTACACATTAATTTTGAATAAATATGTACTTTTTCTATGGGGATTGGTATTTCTGTTGTTCATTAACATTAAATGAATATTTGAGTACTTCCCTTCCCCAGAGTGGATAGTTTTTCATGTCTGAAAATATCAGGATTTTTTGAATATTTTTTTTACAGGTAAGATTATTGTTGGACATGAATCAAAGCACTAGATCTGAGCTGTCAGGGTTTTTTTTTAACCGTCTAGACAAGAAACAATTTTTTCCTAATTGTTTTCTGGTTTTAAGAACCGTCAGCATCTGTAAAGCATACGTATTAATGTCTTTGGAGTTTACAAGCTGGGGACACGGTACCACGTACTAGACCTGCAGGTGCAGAACTATATGTGCCAACCGGCAGAGGTTGGTTCAAATTTTTTTACTGAATGTATCTTCCACAGTCTTTAAAGTGACTTACTTCGCTGGCAGACTTGCATTTTGAGGCTGCTGCAGGCAAGCATAAGAATATGTTTTCAGGAAAAATGGCTTATAGTTGGCCAGACTAGCAGCAGAGATTTACAGCAGCCTCATCAGAAACATAACATTCTTGTATTGTCTTGAAGCCTTCTGTTTTCACAGATGATCAAGCAAACAAAAATTGTGTGATTACTTAATCAGCTGTGAGAAACTGACTTTGTAAAATGTACTTTATAATCTACTGTCTGCAAGGGCTTTGCTGCCTGGTCTCCTTGCTGCTTCATCACAGCACTACACTGATGAAATCATGGGGGCAGTGACTAGTGGCAGTGCTTTCGCATTTCCACTTTTGCCATAGATTTTCTTGCAATTCTGAATATTGCCTTAAGTTGGTTGCTAGCCAGGCAGCTGAAATATCTCCCTGCTGTTTTGCACTGCAAAATCAAGTTTTACACCTGTATTACATCCTTATGTACGCAATGAATAGGATGAATTTGAGTATCGTGTTTGTCTTTTCCCCATTTTTCTGCATAGTCATGAGGTTCTTTTGTTTAACGCTTGCCTGAATTTCCCTTTCAACTAAGTCACCAAACTGATGTAATGTAGATGATTAAGCCTAGGGTTTTACATATGTACAGATGATTGCAACCAGACATCATTACACATTTTACCTGTGACTTTTCATACTGGTTAAAAGAAATGTCGTATTTTTCCTTCCCGCCTTTACTGAACTGAAAATAATTTCTGATATTTTGTTTTTATACTCCAAAGGATGTCAAATGGACTTGGATAGTAAAAAGCTTCAGTAAAAATACTAAGTGTAGCAAAATCTGTTCCACACAACACTTTGACCTGGGGTTAGAGGGGGTACAGAGGACTCTGTTGCACTCAGGCTGACTTAGTCTTGGTACTGCAGTATTAATCAAAATGTGGAAAAGGTTGTAACTGAAAACACAGAGACTAGCTCATTCTGTAGTATGTGACTGATATTTCAGTCACCCTAGGATACAAGATTAATAAAATAGCAGCACTCTTTCTTTACCTAATTTGCTGCTTTAAAATGTAGTGTTGATATGATCATCATTGTTAAGAGGAGAAGAAAATGCTTTGGCAGTCCTTGCTGTTTTCCTTTTCCCTTATTAATTTTGAAATTTTTTTTTATTTATGCCCCTTATGTATTTATGATACATAAGATGTTGCATTCTTTGTCTTTTTTTAAGCTCTAAGATTAGTTTTACTAATGCTCACAGGTCCATTCCTTAGTGTCCGGGAACTAACCACTTGTGGTTTTTGTTTATACCTTTAGGAGTCCCTCCTAGTATCTGGAGCTTAAACCTCCAAGATCTCTGCCATAATATGCCCATGCTCAAGCTCTTTTTTCAAAGCTCACCAAAAATTATATAATGAAAATTGGAATCTCAATGGGATTGGTCATGGGAGATGAAGAAGTATTTAATCTGAAATAACGCACAATGGCTGTCAATTTCCCCAAGCTAGGCCCAATATTTTTTTTCACAGTGGGCTTGTTCACACTGCTCACCAAGCTTGATTTGCAGGCTGTGGTTGCTTTGTCCCCATGATCACAGGATTGACCGTGTCAGTGTAATGGCAGACAGGAGCAAATAAAATTAGTATTTTCAGATTCATGAATGCATTTCTTCTTTGCTGTTCTGGACAGAGGTTTTGGTTATGCAGGACAAAGGTGAAGTGAGGAAAGGGAAAGGAGACCTATCACTAAGGTAGGTTTAGGCACCTCGTTCATAGGACATTATCAAGGATCATATAACCTTTCCTTGTTCAGTAAATGATAATCAGAAGTATTAAGTATTAATACTTACAAAAGATATAGTGTTGAGCAACAATCATGAAAGAATTGTGCAAATCAGCTTTTACAGAGCTGCTTTTTCAATACGGCCTCCTATAACTGATGGACTTGAGGGACTAATATTTGATTCAACAGTCTGAGCCTCTCCTAAGACTCAGTACGAAACCATTCCTTTAGAAGGTGAAACAAGCTTGCATGAGCTTCTGTGGGAACAGGGACCAGCAGTCAGATTCCCTTCACTGTTCTCAGCTGACCCAGCTAATAGATCACGAAAGCTGTGCTTCCTCCTACTCCTCTTTGGCCATGTTCATTCCATTCTCCTATAGAAGCTGTGTTGCTGTGAGGAGGAGGACGCTGCTCATGTACATTGTGATAGCCTAGACCATCTTCCAGGACAGTGTTCTCATGAAAGGGAAAAAATATGGATTTCAAGCCTTTTGCATAAAACAGAATTTGGAATCTGCATCTCAGGCAATTTTATCTTCAGTAGTCTGACCAAGAAAACCACCCCATTTATTTTCACAGCAAATGACTGTTTTGAACAGAGCCCACTAGTTCTAATGGTTATTTTGACTATCTGCTGAATCAGGATCTAATATTATTTCACTTGGAACTCCGGCAGAGAATTAGTCAAATTCATGCTGACAGTGACAATTTAAGTAATGTTTTACAGGAGAATTTAAACAGATAAGAAAATGTGTTAAGAATTTTAGTCTTGGTATCGTGCCTAAATCTAGATAGGGGCACATCTTATTTGTCTCCATGTTGGTTGTAGCGGCTATGCATTTATATAAGCAGTGCCATTTCTGGCATAGCAAGGTTTTATTCTGTCTCATGCAAAAGATTGTCTTTCCAGGATGGAAAAAAAAAAGTATAAAACTCTTCATACATATCAGTATGATTCAGATATTAAAGTCTGCGGAGCAACTCATGAATTCATAAGAAAGATTCAGTCATATTATGCAGGAAATCCTAAAGACATGAAAAGCACTTGAGTAATAAAATGAAATTTAAGGGACAATTAACTGATCTTGACTATGTGTAACCTTTGGGATAATTATAATTTTGCTGTGGTTTTTTAGCTATATAAATAAATAATAATAGGCTATTCCCTAAAGTTTAAATTTACATTCAACAACTGTGGTTTAAATGCTAATAGATACATGTGATTTCTGTTACTCTGTACATGGATCTTAATATTATTATATGAATTTAAATGTTTGATGATACTCTACTGGTTAGAAAAAAATAGATTTTTTTTTTATTATTATTATTTTTTGTTTAAAGATCAAGATGACTGACACATTTTTTTTAATTCAAATGCTTCAGGCTTTAGAACAAAACGTTCTTGTGAGTTCTTTAATGGACTTCCTGAGCAGAGTAAGCTGCTTGTATCCAACAATTGCAGCACCATATCTTCAAAGCTGGAAATCCATTTTCACTCTTGTAATAATGAGATACAACCTTCTTGTAGGTAAACTGTCTTTTAAGTGACGTTGATGTTTATGTTTCTTTAACAATTCTGCATTTAGTAGGTTCTAGACAATGAAGTCCATAATTCCTTGAGTAAAATTTAAGGGATAATAACATTTAAGGAATTCTATAGAGCCTTTTTAAGACAGAACTGAGAACTAGTGTTAGAGATTGAGCAAAACACTTTGTTGTCAGCTTAACTCTCATTATGTGAATAATTGTTCAGCAAACATTATTTGGTATCACCTTTTCACCACTACATTGGTATGATTCAAAAAATATCCAATTCTGGTAATGTTTTGCTGAATTAAAAACAAACTAGTTGTATGTTAACACAAAGAATATATTTTAAAAAGATCTTATTATAAAACGTGTTTAAAATCAATTCTAAAGCAGTCTTCAACTCCACATATAGGTGTCTTGAGCCTTGCACCTATTCAATAGTGTGCTTTCTGTCTTTTGTATATTGAAAAGTCTTTTTTATATATGGCATTTTCTTTTTTTGTGTGTTTAGTGTTCTCTTAGGAATGGGGAAAATCTTACTTATATAGGATCCTGAGGTTTATTAAAAACCCCCCCACGTTTGCAAAATGCAAAACGAGAGATTGTAGTTTGTCAGCTCTGTCTCCCACGGAGCCCCTTGTTAATTTTAAGACACATTTCACCATCTACATCTTTCATGCAGATGTTTATCCTCTCCTACCCAAAAGTCAATGAAACAAATTTGTAGCAAACACTGTGGTTCTATCCCAGTGCATACTGAGGAGACTGTACACTATTCTAGGCTGATTAGGAGCTATGATAGCCTGAAAAAGTAGAAAGAAAAAACACAAAATACAGTATCCCCTTCTCTCTTCCTGAAAGATGGGCATAGTGAAAATATAATTGAAAATAAAGCTTCCAGGACCGCTTTTACTTGCAATTAGTTTTGTGCGTTTTCTTCAATGTTATATTGTTTATGAACATTTAAATGCTGCTTAAGTGTCACTATATGTCAGGACTTCAAAAAGACCCCCAGTGATTTCTCCTAGTTAAAAATGCATAGCAAGTGCCAAAAAATGTCTGCAAACCTTACATAAAGAATAAGGCTACAAGTCTCATAGTTTAATGTCTTTCTTAATACACACTGCTGAGTGTGAGGCCCTAGGATAAATAGGATAGGAAAATGACCTATATAAATACCTCCAGATCAATAAAAAGCAAGCCTACGTGCACAGCTGACATGGTAAGAGGATTGTTTCTACAGAAATTTTTACAAGCAGCAATTTCTTTTCTTGAACCATGGTTTCTGCTTGGGAGTATAAACATTATCCTCCTGCCTAAGTAACAGGGAAATATGAAAAAAAAAATGTTCAAAATTATAATGCCTTGAGTCTGTGATTCTGGGGATGATTATAAGGATTTTAGTAAAGGAAAATACTAAAGATGGAAATGTTTAATTAGCAATAAACCAGTACATTATTGCTGATGATCACAACTGCACAAAGCTGCAATGAGATGCTTTGTAGCGTTTATTTTTCTTTTCTCCTTTGAAGAAGAAATCTGTGGGTTGTCAGGGACAAAATGAGTTTGTCTTATTCCTGAAAAAGGAGTCATCTGCTCTCAGTATTTAAAAAAAAAAAAAAGGCTGACAACTGGAGGTGGGGTTTTCAATCACGAGAATTACCTAATGGATGATCACAAGGTACAGGCCCTAAAACTATGCAGCCATATAACTTATGTCTATGGCATCTGTGATTCTCTGACCTTAGAGTGGGATGTAAGTGAAGAACAATAAGCTTAGAAATCTGGTCATTCTTCAGTAGGCAAATATGTGGAAGATTTCTGTATTATGTGCAGCCAGCAAAACCTCTATTATTGTTGTTAACATCTGACACAGAGGTGCTAAATTGTGTCCAAAGAAGGGCAATAAAGTTGGTGAAGGCTGTGAAGCACAAGTCTTGTAAGCAGTGGCTGAGGGACCTGGGGTTGTTTAGCCTGGAGGACAGGAGGCTCAGGAGGAGATCTTATTCTCTCTGCAACTACCTGAAAGGAGGTTGCAGCCAGGTGGGGGTTGGTCTCTTCTCCCAAGTAACAAGTGACAGGACAAGAGGAAATGGCTTCAAGTTGTGCCAGGGGAAGTTTACATTGGATATTAGGAAAAAAAATGTTTCAGAGAAAGGGTTATCAACCACTGGAGAAAATTGCCCAGGGAAGTGGCTGAGTCACCATCTCTGGAAGTATTTAAAAGATGTGTAGATATGGCACCGAGGGACATGGTTTGTTGGTGGACTTGGCAATGCTAGGTCAATGGTTGGACTCAGTGATCTTGAGAGGTCTTTTCCAAGCTAAACAATTGTCATTCTTTATCATGAGGGGCTAGAAGGCACTTGTAATCATCTGATACACTGAGACTGACAGGAATTTGAATGGTGGATTTGTGGTGGTGGCAAATCAGTAGGATAAAAATATTTCAATCCATTAGAGAGGAGAAATGAATGGTGGAAGGGGCTAAAATGGCAAGAACATTGATAGGAGTGTAAATGCACCTTTAAGGTGATGTTTGAAACATGCTTCAAAAAAGAATGATCAAAGATGCTCAGTGGCTTCCATGTTAGAAATAATTCAGTAGGATACTTCTCTTAACTTAGAAAAAAGGATGGGTACCTGAATGGGTTTATAACATAGGACTGTAAAATAATGAGCAGCGTGGAGGAGGTGAATACAAAGGTGAATACACAATGACTGCTCACTCTTTCTTCCAATACAAGAACCATGATACATCAAATGACTTGAACAAGTAGCAGGTTCAGTGGAAATTCCTGCCTCGAAACATTGTAGGCACTAGAAGTTCATGGGTATTCAGTGACTGCATTCAGTGGGCCTTTATTCCATGAATTTGCCCAAAGAAACCTCTTGAGCAAACTGGACCTCTGGTTTGTGTGAAAGCCTTAATATATATACTATGTAAGAAGGATAAAATTATTCCTGTGAGTGTCCCCTTGAATATTTCTTTCCAGGATGATCATGATTGGACATATGTGGGGACAATATATTGGGCTAGACAGACCTAAATCTGACCCCGGATAGCTTTTAATGTTTTCTATCTGAATCCCTAGATGGGTGATGCTTTTGTTGCTTTTGTCTTGTCAGTTTATGTACTCTAGCAGTCAGAGGTTTGTGGGAAGTTACAGCGTCCTCAGAGATATAAATATGTTTTTTCTTCTGTCTTTAAACTTGTAGCATACAACTGAATGACACAGATTCTTTGTGTTTTGGAATCATCCCACCTGTAACAATAGCATTAGTAGAGAGACTCACTGTATTATTATTTTGCTTAAAGAACAGTGACCTTGCCTTTGAAATATTATTTAAGAGCATTATTTATTTAAACAGTAAGAACCAGTGCGACGAAAGATGAGTGG
>VZTE01003313.1:190726-206443 GCA_013397775.1 Eulacestoma nigropectus | reverse complement strand
TGTCTGTGTCTGTGTCTGTGCTGCACAGGTCCTCCCCTCAAAGCAGCAATGCTGGTAGAGGACACTGCATTTGTGGTCCTTCAGGGAGATCTGGGCTCCCTGAGATGTGCTGAGAAGACCAGTAATGATTTCTTAGCACCAGTTGCTTATGGTGACAAAATGGCCACTGAATCTTAGCTCATGGGGGAGAGATCTGCCCATGGGTTCTGGATTAGTGCAGCATCAGATGCTCCCATCCCATCACAGGTGCTGGTGGCAGCAGTCCCCTTCCTAGCCTCTGCCTGCATTGCTTTTGTGTGTTTCTCTGCATTCCTGATTGACTTCTGGACTTCTTGTCTTACTCCAAATCTGACTGCAGATGCAAGAGTTGACCATCATTTTCTCTGGGAGGGATTTTCCATTGGAAATTTTTCAACAGGCATTTCCCCACTCTGTTTATGAGTCTGAGTCACCGACGCCCCACAGCAGATAGCAACAGGACAAGGAGGAACAGTTGTAAACTGTCAGGAGAGAGATTTAGATTAGATGTTAGGAAGAAATTCTATACTTAGAGGGCAGTGAAGCACTGGAACAAGCTGCCCCAAGAAGTAGTGGATGCCCCATCCCTGGAAGTGCTCAAGGGCAGTTTGGATGGGCCCCGAGCAAACTGATCAAGTGGCTGTCGTTCCTGCCTGTGGTGGGTGAAACGAAATGATCTTTAAGATCCCTTCCAACCCAAATTTTTCTTTGATTCTGTGATTCCTTTTCTCACTGCATCAGGTGCCCCACATGGCAAGGACCTGTCTGAATGGATAGCAGAGGACTGAGCAGGGGATCGAGGATAATCCCTTGACTCAGGAACGAGGTTTATGTATCGTGACAGCTATCCTTAGCCATTGGTGAAAGGAGTCAGAGGCATTCCTGCCCCTGAGATCCATTCAAGGGGTCATGACAATAACCCTTTCCCCATCCACTTGGCTATAGTGGGTGAGATTTCATGAGATGAGGCTGAACTGGCAGTTTCTGCCAGAGAAGACTCCTCTCAGAAGCATCAGGTTTTGCATCACTGGCCTCATACCTGCCAAGTGCAGGATTTTAGAATTATGCTCTTAGTCAAATCATGATTGTGTTATTAGTCATTGAAGCAAATTTGCAGGAAGCCATGCATTCTGGCAGAAAGTCTAAGGTTTCCCTCCTGAGCCCAAATTTGTGACATTTCAGAAGCTTTTCAGTACAATCAAAATGCGGCTTAGCTGCCTCATGGCACCAAAACACTCTCGCAAGTGGGTGGACTTCACTGGCATACAGGGAGAGCAACCTTGAAAGGTGCAAATGGCTTTTAACTTCATTTTGGACAAGGTTTCTCTGCTTCTTAGAAAGCAGGTGGATTGATCCTCTTTCTTTCAGGCAGCCACATGAAGAAACAACATCCCATACAATGGAGCTGCAAATCAAATACATTCATGGGTCTACTTCAGTAACATCTTGTGAATATCTCCTTAGGGACTCTGGGGGATGATGAACCAGACAATTTTGACATTGACTGCTTCAGCCAGCTGGAAATTAAGGACTCCTTTAGCAGCCTGACCTGCAATTTCACCGAGCTGCCTCCTTACAACACTAACTATACCCTCTCTCTGTGGTAAGTCCTGTCAGTCTGTCCCGCAGTAAACAGCTGGGAAGGGAAATGCTGAGCACTAGTGAGTCACGCTGCCACATGCAAGGAAATGGGGGCAGAAAAGCTAGACACAGTCCTGCTTCAGAGTGTCTTGCCAAATTTGACTACTATATTCAGCAAAGACGAAGAGTTTACTGAAGCAGAACATAACCACCTAATGAGAAAAAGAAAGAGATGGAAGGGTCTCTAAAGGGGATTATAACATCTCCAGTAGTTCTGATATTGCCTCTGTTGCTCCAGAACATCGGTAACATGGATGTAGCCCAGCATGAACTGAGAGCTTTTTACTTTAAATTTTACAGTATTTTAAAGAATGTTTTTGAAGGCAGAGATCCTTGCCACAGAAAATTCTTTAGCAGAAGGTTCATTTTCCACATCAGAGAAAATGCCTTTATCTAGGTTAAGACAAAAACTCAGCTATTGTCTTTGCACACACAGACATGCAAGAAATACACTAGAGCAAGTACACAAACCCCCAACAGCTACCAAACACGTCCATCATCTCGACTTCCTATTGAGGCCTTGAAACCCTTTCCACCTTTTTTTTTCACTGTTGCACCAAGCTGAAGATCAAATTTTGTTTCTTGAGCATACTGATGCCTTTCCCTTTATCTGTTTTTCCTGAAACATGGAGTTAAGTGGCAGCCAAAAAAAGAAGTGGATAATTTTTTTTTTAAATCTTTATATACTAATCACTAATTATTTCCTTTTTTTCTCAGAGTTTATTAGAATTTTTCTATTTTCATGTGATTTATTATGGGTTTTGACTGAAGTTTTATGGCAGTTCTCAAACATGGGAGCCACAGAAATGGAAAAAAAAGTTTTGAAACTGCCAAGTGATTCCTTCACGGCCAGGTTGACTCTTGACCCTCTATTTGCTACTGCTTAAGTCAGTGAGGAATTTCTCTTTATCTTCAAAAAGCATCAAAACCTATTGCCCTGTACTTAAAAATAGCAGCAGTAAGGTAATTTTTAAAGATACAAATGTTTTAACACATATACCTCCAATTAAATAATTGCACTTTTTCACCACATCATGGAGAGCTCCATGATACTTAATGTGATTCACATCTCTTTATTTTTATGCTCAAAGACCAGAAGGAAAAACACTATCAGTCTCTCAAACTCCTTATTTGCATTGCGTTATTTCTTATTTCACATGGAGTCTCACTTCAGAGAAAGTGAAATGAGCAAGCAGGATTCATCCCTTATAGTAAGTAGTCAAGTTATAATAAGACTGAGAAGAAATTAATGTTGTGTCACTTTGGCCAACAGTACCAAGGAAGACAACAATTACGCCTGCTCCAACATGAAGAAACAGGAAGATGCATTCTTCTTACAGTTCAGTGATATACTCTCAAACAGAGATATTTGCATGTACTCTGAGACGAAGAGAAGGGTCTGCAGGAGTCTGGTTGTAACTGACATTGGTGAGACACTTAACATTTTGGATGTTTTTGATTTATGAGGGTTACTGGGGAAAAAACAGCCCAGCAGAAAGCCTAAGTGTCAATTTGGATGACAGAGGGGCAGCATAAAATAGTGCCTTAGCAGGGCACGTAGCCTGGATTGGGATGTTACCAGAGGGTGGTGTTTCAAAGCCAAGCATTGTTAACCTCCATTCAAAATGTGTAGCTGAATTCTGGCTTATTGTGACACTCTGCCCAGACTGGGACATAGACTGAATCCCATCCATGGCTGAAGCAGCTGTTCCAGGGTGTGGATGAGCTGCCAAGCAGGGACATTTTGTTCACCTCTGACTAGAGACTATGCAGTTTAGGGACTGGCCCCCTCTGGAGAGCATGAGCCCAGTAGCACAGGGAACACAAGGTTGCAAGATCTCACTCACATGGTGGTGTATCCTGTAATCTGAAGTAGTCGGAATCTCATCCTGCACTGATGACTGTGAATGGGCGAGTCAAAGACACACCAGGGACCTGCCTGAGCCAAGAAATAGGAAACTCAAGGGGAAGAGGGGATCCACAGAATCTACTGTTCCTGGTAACCTGTCTCGTTCAAGGGTGGCAGAGAAGCCTGTGTAGGACAGATTCTTCTCTATTCTTCTCTGGTGCCACATTGCTTTGTCTTGTGTTGGCAGTAGGCACTGCAACATCCCTCTCTTGTGAAACATTTCTGCCATAGTCCAATAGTTTTGTAATAATCTTACATTCCTCTCAGTTTACAGGGCAGCCTGGACCATCTCTGGCAGTTCCTAGTCTAAAAACTGTGGAAGGACTAAGTATTTGAGGGTTGCAGAAGCAGTGAGAACAATTTATAGCTAAATATGTTTTCCTGAGAAGGAGAAAGATCTGGGCTGTCTGTTGCTGTGAGAGCTGATGTTTTCACACAAGGTGAATTCAGGAAGCCTCAGTGTCACAGCCACAAGTCCCTGCAGGTCTCAAGCACATCCAGCTCAGGCTCAGCTTGGGGAGAACCCTGAGGGCTGCATTTCAGACTTGATGTACTTGCATGGATGGTCTTTGTCACAATCTTCTGCAGACCAGGTCAGGTGTGGGTTCATAGCAAGGGTCTGGAGCCACAGCCCCCTCTGCTCTATCTAACACTGTCAGCCTTTGTCCCTTCCTCTGTCCCACTGCCCTGACAGCCAGCCTCAGTGGTACCTGAGCCCAGGTACTCCTCCCAGCTAGGTTTTGCCAGGGGGCCTCCATCTCAGAGCACTGGCTAGAGGGACTGAATTTCAGGCCTTCAAGCTGCCACGGAAGTGGCATGCTCAGGAATTGCTTTCCAAGACTAAATGTCGTATCCCTCACAGGCACCTCCCCTGCTATTCAAACTGCTTCTCTAGCAGGTTAAAACCAAGCCCCTCTCGGGATCAGGTTGTAAGGATGAGCTGAGGTTCATCATGAGGATTGCCCAGCTCAGGACAGCTCTTGCTCAAGATAGGTCACCCTGCAGGGCTGTAACGTGAAGTGGACTTTTTTTACATTTCAAACCCTGTTTATTTTCTAGTAACATTATTCTGCTCTGTGGTTTGTTGTCATCTGCAGTTAAGCCCGAAGTACCTTTTGCTGTAAACATCACATATGAAAGGGAGGCAAACGAGTATCTTATTCGTTATTGTACACCACACTCGAGGAAGAAATACTTAAAGGACAAATTAGTACACCAAGTAGCCTATCGGCAGAAAGAAGGTACTTGGAAGGTAAGCGGTGATGTACTGGTGTGCTTACACTAATTTCCAAAATTAAACATTATCAAAATTACCTGTACCATGTAAAAATGATCAAAGCTGCACTTCTGCAGATCTCCATCTGAAAACTTGGAAAGGTGCAATATTTGGTATTTGGAAATTCCATCAGTCAAAAGAGATTTCATTCATTTGGGCTTTGTAGTGGGAAGAGAAGACAATATATGTTGAACCATTCTAAGTTTGCTCTTTGCTGTGGTGATTTTGCTGTTTTTATTTGTGCTCATCAGTCACTTACTTATTACTTACTCATGTCTCCTTTTTCACTGAGTCCTTCTAGGCTTCCAATGCAGCCCTGCAGCTCTCCCACCCCCAAGCTATCTGAGGCTGCAGCTGCCTGTGAACAGGGTCTGATTTGGGCTGCCCAGCCACAGGGATCTCTGTGTCCTCTGTCACCAGGGCAGCCATGCAAAAGCTAGTCACGATGTTTGAAAGCATGGACTACACCTGGGTTTTACAGAGGGAACACAGTGTTGTCCACAAAAATCAGATTCATTACCTGCAGTGCAACAAGCCAGTAATTACACACTCGAGAGAGACATTGACTGTTCCAGTTGACAAGCCTGGGTGCTCAGTGGTATTCCACAAATCACACCAGCTACCAAAACTTTTTACTATTTCTACATTTTAGCAAACAAACTAATTAGTGTTTGTTGGCTACAAGGTACACAGTTCTCTTATTAATTAGTACTCTCTCTTCTATCGGTTGATGATTCTCTCACGTCTCATGCTAATTAGCCCGCGGGCTCAGTCTTTGTCTTCTCTTGAGCTGGTGGCTCTTGTGACCTGGTGGGCCATGAGAGCAGTCGTGACCTGCTCCTGCCAGAATTACCTTCTACCCAGTTGCAGCTGATTCAGCGCAGTCACTAAGTTGTTTTTATTAGTTTCTTCCTTATCTTGCGGGTTCTGCCAAATGTCCTCTTTTATGGCCCACAAATTCTGCACTCTTTGTGTCCGTTACCAGTGCTACATCCTTCTTCCCAAGCTTTGTTAACCTCCCCCCAGGTCTCAGATCATCAAGACCCAAACCATAGCAAGGTAATTCTACCCATAAGTAATTTTTTTTCTAACAGCTGGACATCACTTAGAGCTTGCTTATTAACTGCTCTCTGTTTCACAGATTAAATCCCCCTCCTAGGCTTGAAAATATACAAAGATCAAACGTCAAAGAACTTAAGGGGAAATAAAATGGACTCGGCCAAATACATTGGAATGGAGAGCACCAGAGGTGCACTGCAGGATTTCACCTCCTTCCCTGTAACTGCCTTTTCAGGCATTGTCTTTTTATGCTGCAAAACTATATTCTTTTCCCCATCTCTCTTCTGAGCCTTTCCAGGGAAACATATATTTCCTATTGTGGTGTCAGCTGTTGCAAAGCACAGTTAAAACTTGTAGCTGTTTTCCAAAAAGCCTTTACCTGGCATTTGTCTCTCTTCTCAGTACTATCTGGACTATGCCGCTGTTTAACTAGGCTGATGCCCTGATAAGCACCTGTGTCATAGCTAGAGACATGGAGTAAAGAGCCCAGTATTTCAGGGATGCACCTGATCTCACATATTTTGCTGAACTTGAGGATAATTCTCCTCTATCTGCTGGAAAAATAAATTGATTTTTTTTGTGTGTGTGTTTAGACAATAGAGTCACCGTATCTTCAGATAAAACTGCTGGGGAGAAACCTTGAAAATGAAGCATCGTATGAGGTGAAAGTACGTTCTCAGCCCAATGGAGATTATTTTAAGGGCACATGGAGTGAATGGAGCACTTCCAAGAGCTTCAGGACAGCAAGAGAGAAGGACTCCACAGAGAGCTGTAAGGGCTGAAAACACTTTAGTCCACTTGGAGGAAAGCAGAGCTGGGGTCTTGGGCTCCCTGGCCAGTGTCAGCAGCAGCAGGGATGAGAGAATGGGGAGGGAAGAGACCACAGCCACAGCAGGGTAAGCCCTCACAGACACAGGCACTCCAAGGAGGTGACTCACAGAGCAGCTGGATTGCTCTGGTCGGGGGCTGGCTCTCCACGAAAATTTAAATCTCACTGAGGGGCAATAAGGTCAGAAGAAATGCTGTGATGAGAGCATGAGAGTGCGGGTGCAGAGGGAGATGAAGGCTGACTCACTGCTTGCTGCTGCCTGGCTTGCCAGGAGAAGGAAGAGCTTGCACCAGGCATTTTGGGTAAGGCACAAAGAGCTGTGAAACACGACCCATTTCAGGACCCTGGGTTTGTGTGCGAATGGGGCACTTGAATCACAAATGCAACACAGGATAAAATCTCATCACTGCACATGAATAATGTTTGTGGTGCTTGGGTGCCTTCAGCCTCCAGGGGCACCTCGGCATTACGTGTGTTAGAAGTCATCCCTGTGCTGCTCTGAGGACACAGTGAGTGCTGGTTTCAATGCACTGGAGGTAACAGCACTTCAAGCTTCTTTAATCCAGTCTGTGAACCCAGCTCGAAGCTTAGCCACACGCTGATGCTCTGGCAGCCTATCTTTAACCTCCTTCATGAAGGCAGAAGAAATGAGCCATTGCACCAGCCCAGTAATAGGCAAGTGCAATGCTCGGTGTTAATTCCTGATTTATTGTCTGAAAAGACATCACAGTCATGGTGGCTTAACAGTGAGACATTTAAATGCATTGGCTCATGTTCTTTCTTTCCCTTTAGATAGCAGTGTGGTCATGGTTATATTCTCCATCCTGGGATTCATGCTGTCCATTGTTATGATTGCACTGATCATAGTTTTTTGGGAAAACAGGTAATCTCTTTGTATCAGAAAAGGTGTTGGAACCCAGTCCTGTTCTGACAGTCTTATTGCTTTCCCTGCTATACTTGTGAACTATTCTCTCTCCATCTCTGGAGCTCTGTATCAAGCTGATGGCAAGCAAATAGGCAATACAAGAGACAGTGCTGGCAGGCAGAAGGTCACCTGCCACTCGGAGCAGTTTTCAGTTTTGGGTTCAAAACACTGGGACTTTTGGTGAGCCAAAGTCACCACAAAACACTTACAGACTCAGTGTCCCACTGGAGGCATATTTGACTGACAAACTTCAAGCAAAATCCAGAAAAGAAAGGGACCTGCAGGTTTTAGTAAAGTCCCAAGAAGTGTGGAAGCAGCATGCCAGGGTGATGACCTCTTTGCCTTTCACAGGCTGAGTCGGGGGGGTGTTTGCTGTGCAGTGCTTTCAGAAGCAGCAGGGCAGAGCCTTCTGCAACAGAGTCTTGATGGTGTCAGACACCAGCCTCGCCAAATCCACTTCCAGTCAGCCATGAGGTGAGATCAGGTAGAAGTGGGAGTAGGATACATTCATTACCCAAGCAGTCCTTGGTCTGCATTAGGGTTTTTTCATGTATCTGCTACATAGCAGTAGATAGATAACTGTAAAGATATTTTTAATGATATAGCTCATTAGAGCTGACAAGCAGAAGAAAATGAACAGATATGTAGATAATCTTATGAAACTAGAATCTGAAGGGAAAAAATCCAAGTTTATCTATAGAAGATGAACCCCTTGCAAGACAGAAAGCCCAGGACTCTTCCATGACATTCAGAGCAGTCTGTCCATGACATCCAGCTCAAGAGAGGTAGCTGTGTGTCAGCTGCTTTTTTGGGACAGTGCCTGGGCTGTGCTAATTCCAGAGTTACACATGGGGATTACCTGGCAACGTTAAACATGGGGATTACCTGGCCAATGCTAGTTGGCCTCAGCCAAACCATGCCACAAACAATTTTATTATTAAACATTTTAAACAACTGGAGTTATCTGCCCTGGTGCTACTTTATTCACAAGTATAGAGGTAACTTGAGATTTCTAGTTCTTGTGTTTTACTGTTGCTGGCAACCTGCAGTTCTCTTTACTAGTTAACTTTACTATAAGTTTTGCTTAAATAAAACTGCAGCAAAAACAGGTGAGACTTTTTGATCCCAGATATTTCCATTTTAAAGAGAAGAGGGTTTTATACATGTGTGTATATACAGCCACATAGACACATAAATAAAATGAAATATATATTCATATACCTGTATAGTTATATTTGTATCAATGCAATGATTGAGTATCAGTTGGACAATATTCTCGAGATGCATCACGGCTGAGGGTATCAGGCAGCACAGTATGAACTTTGCTAATCAAGGCAGTAAAAATGAGACTTGCGGAAGGCTTCAGGACAGATGTCTGAAGCCCAAATTGCTGGCCAAGGAATGGGACAATATGCCATTCTTTGAATTAATTAAACATGCAGAAGCAAGTATCAGCAAATTTCCACTTTAACCACAGCATCTTCTGGCACTTGCAGAAACCAGTTTCACCATGCAGAACCCTGTTAACACAGCTAGATGAAAACAAGCTCTTTGCCAGCATAATTTGCTTCCTTTCCAGTACTTAGTGAAGTGTCTTCTTTTAACTGTGACAATTTGTGCACTCAAAAGAACAATGACTTTTTTGTGACCTTTAAAACTCCTCTTCTCTTGTCTGTTTTATTCTGAGGCTTCTCTGTCTTTATGCTGGATAATGCCAGCTAGCCCTAAGGCTTTGTGAGAACTAGTACAAATGATGCAATATGAACCTCTGATACCTCAACACAGCCCTCTTATGCTGCTTTTTGTCTACGGTTGCTGTTTCAGGATCAAGCCTGCTGTATGGCCAAACCTTCCTGACCATAAAAAAACGCTGGAGCAACTATGCAAAAAGCCAAAAAACGTATGTTCTTCTACTGTTCTTTTCACCTGAGTATATCCTGAGTATGTCTTGGGGACAAAACTAATGCTTATGAGAGGCAGTATGTGCATTTTCTGCATGAACTAGGATATCTTTCAGAAATTACTTCTACATTTCACTGAAGAGAGCCCACATTTGCTCATGCAGATGTCAGCCAAGGGTATGGAAATAACACAAAATTGAACTAGTGCCTGAGGTTTGACTTGTGCGAAGCAGCTACAGAGGTCTTGGGAAGTTAATGTATGAAGAAAGGCTGAGGGAATTAAGGTTGTTTATAGAAGAAAAGGAAGCTCAGGGTGGGGAATACTTCTCACAACCTTCCAATACCTAAGGTGTAGGTAGAGAGCTGGGGGAGGTGCTCTCACCACAAGGCTGTGTAGTGACAGGACCAGAGGCAACAAGCATGTGTTGCTTCAGGGCAAAATTCTTCTGCATATAATGAAAGAATCTTCCTCGGGAAAATAATTAAACATTGTGTAGCCTGCCCAAAGACAAGGTAGGTTCTCCTTTGGGAAAATGTTTAAGGCTTGTCTTGATGGGGCTCGGTATAGCCTAATCAAGGTCCTGCTTCTGGCAGAAGGTTGGACTCCACAGTTCCTTTTCAACCAAGATGCTTTGGTGATTCTATGAAACTGTGATCATGGGGCTGGATGGGGACCTTCTGCAAACATCCCTGGTGATGTCCATGCACCCTGACAGCAGCATTGTTCATACATCATGTAGTATATGAACTGCTTTGCCAGTGAAAAGCCAGATGGACCAAGGCTACAAACCATAAGGTGTGGGATTAATTTGTTGTCTTAAAACTATATACCTAGTTCATTTTTTTCACAAAGAAAGTCATTAGTGCTGTTCACGCCAGGTACATTATTAGCATGTTCTTAATTTAATAGGAGGCCTAACACAGCTCTCCCAGCCCCTGTGTCCCCCAGTTCAGGGATTCCTAACATGTTTCAGGAAGTCATGGCAAATTTTTACTTCCCTTGCTGTTAAATTAGGATGGTAAAACTGAAAGAAACCACCTGGGTGGGCACACATCTTCCTGTGAAATGACAGGCATGCAATTAATGCGTGTCTCAGAAAAGTCTCTGAAACACTCTATAGAGCATAAAACACTCTCCAGGAGTACTGCCCAGAGGAGGACACAGGATAGATTCAAGATAATAGGGAAAGGGATTTTCAGCCATGTGATAGCTTATTCTGTGCTAATCTATTGTTCAGCCTGCTCAAGGTTACATCTAGAGTTAAAGAAATAATAAATACCCTTCTAAAATCAAATAAATTATCAAAAAACCTTTTCTGTTAAACTACTACCCACTGTTGACTAACTATGCTGTTCCATTTGCCACACAGAATTTTGATATAAGCTTTAACCCAGAGAGTTTTGGCTATGTTCACATCCATAAAGTGGACGGCCTTTGGGCAAAAGCTGAACTGGAAAATTTTCTGCAGCCATCAACTGCTCCGGAGACAAGCATTCCAGAAAAATTCAGGAGTGGATCAGACCTGAAGATGATCCCTGCAATGACAGACAAAAACAACCTAAACCTGCCCGTGCCTTACGGAGGAGTCTGGCCAGCTGAAGCCCTGCACAGGCTCCTGGGCACCAGCCAGTTTGCAGTCGCTGAGGGCAGCTGCAGCTCCAGCATCTACGAGGTTTGCCACGGCAACAAGGTGCCCCTGCACAACGATGGTTTCAACCTTTCCTCCACTCCTTCCCTGCATCCTTCTGACCAGCCCCATCCAGAGCCCCTAAATGACGACACTGTCTCCCAGATGCTGCCTAACAGTGACATGAGATCACCAAACAACGAGGAAGCCTATGTCACAATGTCCAACTTCTACAAAATTCAGTAAATCTCACAAGAATTACAGCATGTCTTTTTTTCTCTAACATAAGCAGGATACTGAAGCTTTCTGGTTTTGTTTTCCTATGTCCTATGAGTTCCCACCTCCCTCACACACTCTGCTCACAGTGCAATGCTATACCTGCAGGGAAGTGAGTTCTCTTACATTCCAGTGATAAGGAGCCTATCTCAGCATTCAGTATGTTGCTAGCAGTCTTCACTGCAGCAGAAATTAAATTTAATTCAACCTGAATTCAATTTTGATCTTTGAATCTGATTAATCTGGAGCAGTGACAATGCAGTCCCAGCTGAGGATCACAGCATGTCTTAAAGAAGTTAATGAATTCTTTCGTTACCCTCTTGGTTACAGAGTTAAGCTCCTATTAATGCCTTATCAAGAAACATGGCAATAAATTCCATTTAAGTAGAACTCAATTTTTTCTAAACACTGGTGGGTCAAGACTAACCCCCACCCCTCCCCAGTCAGTCTAAGTCCATGGGTTTGCAAAAAGGCAGTAAATGGGAGGTGCTATTCAGCATTAGGTGCCTGGGGATTCAGGAGTCTGAGCACCACGATGAGAGTCAGCTGAGTGCCCAGCAAAAACGTTACATGGGCCCACTTGAGGGAGATGTTTCCTGAGATGGATTTAATTTTTTTGCTAATTAAAACAAAGCAAACCCTAAATGCTACTACTTTTTGCTATTGTTAAAGATCTGCCCTTAAGCCAATTACAGGATCCACAGGTACTTCTGCTAATACTTTTGAGGTCTTCAATATTTCATGTACCAACTATGTGAAGCAAAGTCCTTTCTAGAAGGACCAGTCCTAGAAGCTGAATTAGGGCTGTAAATTGCATGATGCTGTCTTTTCCTGCAGCTCTTATGCAAGCATTAGTGTAGCATAAGTGCTTTCCAAGCCAGAGGCTGGGCTGACCATGTTTGTTTACTAGCATTATTCCCAACGGCTGTGACTGCACACAAGTACTATGAATTTGGACAGACAACGTTCTCATGCAACATCTGACATAGGAAGATAGATGGAAAGTTGTGAATCCTGCTAGTGATCACAAGACCTAATTCTTTTTTTTCAAAGCAACTTATAATTTGCCAGGAGATTTTTTTTTTTTGCTTGTTGGGGTTCTTTCTTTTAAATTTTCTTTTATTTTTAAGTTTTTAAATATTTTGGCATTGTGGGGTTTTTTTTACGGTATTACTTTTTTTTTTTTACATTATGGCCGAGCCACTTCACAGTCTTCCTTGGATGCTGCACATTCTAGAGCACACACTCGGAGATAAAGCTGCTACAGCCACATGGTTGCATGACAGTAGAGCAGTGTGGCCATGGGACGTCCAAGCTGCTTTGTTGCACTCTGGAATTGGGGTTCACCTCACTCTGCACTCTCAGTTCTCCTTGCTCTTTGAAATTCTTCTTTACTTAGTTGTATTCACATTCCCAGAGTCTAAGGGTGAAGAGAGTCCCCTCTCATCCTCAGAGGATGAGATGCTTGGATTTGTTCTGACTGGAAATTTTCACAGAGATGTCGCAAAACCTCAGCTGCTTCCATCTGCCTCTGCCAAGATAGCTTTGTGCCAGGAGAGCAGCAGAATGAATCAGATCACTGAACATCTCTTGTGGCCTAGTTTCAAGAGTATACAGCAAAGACTGGGGCTTGCATTAAACTCAGTTGCTTGAATCAGAATTTTATGCTGCAGGAGACAGTACAAGCCAAACAGCAATTCTGGACCACATCAAGCCAAAACCAGCCCTCCCAAGACAGCACTCAACCTCCTCCACCTCCACCCAGTGCCAGGGGAACCTTCAAGTGGGGAGAACCTAACAGCTACTGTGTGCAAAGGGGCCTCAGATTTGGCTCAAGGCATTCCAGTGACATTTTACAGAATGGTTTTTATTGCTGTTTATTGTGAATGAAGCATTAATTGATGCAGAAGAAAAAAGACCAAAGCCCTGGGCATTCGTTTGCTTTACAGTGCTTGTATTTCCTTTCAAAAAGAGCTGCTGATAATGCTTATACTGTGAGAACTTGCACAGCATGACTGTAGATACAGACAGACTACACTGGAACGATACCTTCTTCCAGTGACACAGTGACAAACAGAAAGGGGATAGAGGAAGAAGCAAAAGCACATCAGGAAAATCCTCTGCTGTGTGTGCTATGCTTCCTTCAGTTTTTGTAATTCTGTAATTCTGTAACACATTTGTTGGATGTATGCAGATATAACCACTTTCAGCTTTGTTTCGGAAAAAAAATAAATAAAGCCAAATATGCACCAAAACCAGGAACACCACAAGCACTTCCTGTCTGTGGCCAAGTTATATAAAGTCCATATATGAGGATACAGCCATGGCTATGTCTGGACAATCTGTCTGGACAATCTGTCAAGTAGTTTCCTTATTCTACATGACAGTTTCTCCCGAGCCGTTCACAAATTCCCATCTGCTTCAGTATTCACACAGGAGTATTGCTCAGCTTTCACACACTCCATGCACTTCCTTTAGTTCAGCACAACTCTCCTTCTCCCCATTTCTGCCCCCAGCGCTCTTACTCAGCTGCACACCCAGACGCACCTTGGTGACACTGGTTTCTCTGTAGCTGCTTTGTGACACAGTGCCTGGAGCTGCGTGCTCCTTTCTGCCCGTGCCCGCTGGGCTCTGGCCCCTCTCCTGCAGTCGTGGCACCACACAGACACCCTCCCGTCTTTGCTTCTCCCCTTATCTATGTGCAGCTCATGCAAACAGCTCCTAGCAGTATGAGCACTCCTCTCCTGCACTATGCAAACGTCTCCTAGCTATACACAAACAAACCTAGACTTTTGTCAGTTATAACAATGAGTCATGGTCTAATTCTAGTGACGCTGAAAAATGCTAATTACATCTCAAGGAAATAGTCATCCCCGGCTTAAAGCGTTAGTTTGTTTACCACATCTTCTCCCCTTGTGTACATCCATTAGACAGGCTGAAAAAACACACACAAATGCTGTGTGTGTCAGGCGAGCAGCAGAAGACCAGCTAAGTGTGGGGAGGCAGGAGGACTGCTGCTGCCAGGGTGGAGGGATGGCTAAATGCCTGTAATGTGCAGTGAAGTCTGGGCTATGAAGTAAATGGTGAAAGGGTGGCCTGACAATCACTGCCGCAGGCACACGTGGCTGAATTCAGGTCAGTTTTTGGCAGGCAGAAGCTGACCATGAAACTGTCTCTTCTGGCAGCAAGGGACCTGGTGATGTTGGCAGGGCATTTCTGCAGGGCAGGAGTACAGCCCCTTCTCAGCTTCTTACCAGTAGTGTTTATTGATTTGAAGACCTGTATTTGCACAGCAATACTGCCGTGCTGCAGCCTGGAGGGAGCAGCAGTTGGATTTTAGTCAATACACTTTTGAATCAAGCTAGTTATCTCTGTGGTTGTGGGGTTTCTGAAACTATCATTTAAAAAGAGCTAAAATGTGACATAAAGAAGACTTACCACCTCTGTGAAGAATTATTTCAGAGTCAAACACCTCCTTATTACTGCGATCATGAAGCCACCCGAATTAGCACTCCTGTGTGTCATAGAGCATTGGCAAAACAAATCTAATGTACAGACACACAAGAAAACAACTGATTATGCCAGAAAATGCAATTGCTAAATTATACCGACTGTCTCATCCCTCGCTCACGCGGCAGCTCCAGGTTTCAGCCAGGATGGCTTTTCCTTGGCTTCTAAGCGCCATCTGCTGAAACACAAAGCCGTGGAGCCCAGCACTTGGACACTTGCTAGTGCCATCAACATTGTGCAGCTCCAAAAGCGTTGCTCAGATGGCACTTGGGGGAAAAATCAAGCCCACAACAAACTAAGCAGCGTTTCACTTATTTATAGTCTATAGCCCCAAACAAGTTTGGGCAAATGAAAGCAAAAGTCAGAATTTCTAGGATTCCTTCATCCTTAAAATGTAGTGGGCATCAGTGTCCACAGAAGCACTAACTCCATACCAGTAATTCAGGAATTCGTCTGTTGTAACCTAAGAATGAGAAAAACAATGTTTACAAGGGTGATAGCTATATACTGTGGCTCAACAGACTCTATATTTTGCAAATAGTTCTTTTGCATTTTCCAGGGAAGTCTGATTTTTACATCAGACTGTCCTAACCTGATGTTAGGATGTATTGCTGCAGCAAGCTCCAACAGAATTTGGTTGTATGACACTAAGGCCAATGGATTGAGATTCTTTCATTTGGAAACAGAGATACTTCTGTGGGCTCAAAAAAAAAAAAAAAATCAAAACAAAAAAACCCAAAAAAAA
>VZTE01003313.1:122698-190711 GCA_013397775.1 Eulacestoma nigropectus | reverse complement strand
TTTCATTTGGAAACAGAGATACTTCTGGGGGCTAAAAAAAAAAAAAAAATCCAAACAAAAAAACCCAAACAAACAAACAAAATCCAAAAAACCTCACCCAGTTATTCCAGTTATTGTTAAATATTGACTGCATAACTTACATGTCATAATAAAATTAGATTAGTCCAACATCAGGACCATCACCAAATGAATGTAAAAAGCCCCAAAGGTTTGTCAAACCACAGAAAAAATGAGACACAAAGCAGAAATGCATTGATGAAAATGTCTACAGGAATAAATCTATGCCACAAAGTTGGAGCTTCTCTAACACAATCTGACAACTGTTTTTCCAGAAAATGTACATAAGCTAAACAAAAAAACCTCCATATTTTGAAAGAAAAAAAAAATTGCAGCTTTTGGAAAAAATACCACATTTTCCATGAAAAAAAAGGGAACATATTTATCTCAGGAAATAAACACTTCTCACATTTTACCACAATCTCTGCTTTTCCCACAGAAAACCAGGCTTGATTCAGCTTCCACAAGACCTTGTGCTTCCTTTCTTTCCAAGATGTCCAACAAAGCCTGGATCCTGTCCCCAGTCTCCAGTGGCAGCTCCTGTTGGGATCGGCAGCAGTGCTGTAAGCTGGGGGGAAACCTGGGTCCAGGTTTTGGAGGAGGTGGGGGTGCTGTACCTGGGGTGATGCAAACTTCCAGGCATGTGTGTGGAAAAGGTGCTAGAGCCCAAACCCAGCTCACTTTGAAACCACAGGGATTTCAGACTCAGCTGAGGCACACCAGTATGGCCGAGGGGCTGCAACAAATAGAGAGGCAGCTTTCAGCCACCTGAGGAGTTGGTGTTAAGCACAGGCTGCTGGAAATCCTGCTTTCTGCTCACCCTACAAGAGAGGAAAGCTATAGCAACAGGGTGGGCTGTAACCACAGTGAAAGCCATAGACAGTGGGCAGCTGCTGGCAGTGCCAGGTTGCTCTTGGCATTACCTGTTTTACTGGGGAAACCTGAGGCTGCTGCTGCTGCTCCCAGTGTGGAGGATAGGAGCTGCAAGCCGAAAATCAGCAAAATCACTGGTCTTGCTCCTTCTGCCAGCTGGTGACAGCTCTGGAATGGCATAGCCGTGCCCTGCCCACACGGCTGCAGAGGTTTGAGGCATCACTGTGTGCAAGGAATTGCATAAAGGCAAGTTGGCTTTTATACAGCAATGTGCACAGGTGGTTTCATCTGCAAAACTTCTGCTGCTGCCATCTGCCTCTGCCAAGATAGCTTTGTGTCAGGAGAGCAGCAGAACGAATCAGATCACTGAAAATCTCTTGTGGTCTAGTTTCAAGAATATATGGCAGAGTGGGGTTTGCATTAAACTCAGTTGCTTGAATCAGAATTTTATTCTGCAGGAGACAGTATAAGACGAAAAATATGTCTGGATCACATCAAGCCAAAAATTTCCTCTTCCAGACAGAAACATGAAGCCACAAAGAGCACAGAGAGGGCAAAATCAAAATGCAGAGAAGGAAGCTGCAGAACTGACACCTTTCCCAGAGGAGCACACCAAAAGAAAAGGCTGTCCCACACCTCTTTGTCTCTGTACCTTGTGCTCCTTTGGGGTAGTAGGATGGTGTCATGGAGGTGCTCTGATGGCTCATGCTGAGGCAGGAAGTGGGGGCAGAGTTCTGGAAGAGTTATAAGGGAACCTTTTTCCTCTTTCCAACAGGGCTCTACCAACATTTTTGCAGCAAAATTCAGTGCTGGCTGTTGGGGAGGGCAGACTTTATTCCTGACAAGACACTATGCCCCACAGCAGGCTGAGGCTCAAGGTGCAGGCAAAATCTCCACCTCTGGGACTGCCCCCCAGCCCTGCAGACTCAGATGTTCCTGTGGTTTGTGCCATCCTGTTTAGCATCTGTTGCACAATCAGAAAGAAGAAATAGTGCTTCGAACATGAAGCACCAACCAAGATCTCCCATCTTGATGCTAGCACCAGATAAAATAGTGTGCATTGCCACCTATCTCCCAAAATCTGCTGTGTGTGCTGTGGAGCCACAGGCTGGCAGGACAGCCTGCATCACCACTTATCTCCTCATTCTGCTGAGTCTGTAACCAGCACACAGCAGCTGCAGCTGAACAGGGGCCTTTCAGCTTCATTTTTGGGTCTCCCAGATCACAGAGAGAGACAGTGAAGCACCAAAGGGAGGCTCTGGGCACTTGCTGTTAGTCTTGATAATCCCTCTTGTCTGATTCAGATCCCTTTAACTTAACTTTAACCCCCAAAAAGTGCTTCCTCTGAATGCCCAGTGTATGTGTCCAGTGTGTCATTATGGAACATTATGCATGTTCCTCAGTAGAGATTTTACTACCAAGCAGTTAATGCCTGTGTTTGTTCCATTAATTTGCATGCATATTAATCAAATTACGTTTCTTACAGGTCAGATTCCAATTTGAGTTCTACAACATCTGAGAACAAGTGAAAAATCATGGGTTTGCTTCCCAGATAATTTATTTTTTTCTTGAAAGCACTATACCTTTCCTGCAGTTACCAGTTGTTATTCAGACTGCTCCAAGAGCAACTCTGTTCCCGCAGAAGTGAAAGGAAACTTCGCCACTGACTTTAAAGGTACCTGAAACCGGCCCTTGGAAACACGGTTCTGTACAGATGTTGAAATGACTCAGCTGTGAACCACGTTCTCAGGAAACATATCCAGTGAGCCATGAGGTCCACATGCAGGGAGGCCTGAGCTGGGAACTGTTCTGAGAGCACCAGGGATACACCACGAGGGTGAGAGGTTTTAAGGATCACGTCCTTCAAGTCTCCACACAAAACCCCATTAGTCCAGCTCAGTGTAGAAATCTTGTCAGGAAGCACAGGGTTTTCCCCAGCTGCCACAGGCTCAGCTAAGGCTCTCAGACGCCAGTGACAAAACTTCTGCTGGTTTCAAAAAAGCACAGTTGCTTTCAGTACCAGTCCTCCCTTCTGAAAATGTATATTGGTTTGGAATTAAATAAAATTGGAAGGTATTAGTACCAAAGACGAACTGGATGCAGTTATTCAGATTAAAACTTCCACTTCACTTGAACAAATATCAGCCTGTCAGATCACTGCAGAGTGTGAAGACATGAGATAGCAAGTCAAAAGAAAATGTTTGTTTCATTTTGTGATTCCCACAGTCCATCCACTTACTTTCTTTCTATTTGAAAGAGAAGACGGATAGCATGTCGCCATGTTGTGAAATCAGTTCATGAAAGAGAAGTGAATGGATTCCACTCAAGCTGCCAGAATACGTGCAGCCTCTATTTGATAGTAAGTTTGTTCCTCATATATATTGGCATTGCAGTAAGTAAAGGCTCCTTGTATGATGGCTGGCAATAATAAAGAGAATTTTTTCACCAGTTTCCAGTGTCAGCCAGTATGCAAGTTTCTGGAGGCTTACTGCTCAAGAAAATAATTTGTTTGCACAGCCTTCACTAAGGAATTGCAAGCAGCTATTGCTCATACTGAGATCATCACTGGACAAAAGAAAAATAGGGTTTGCAGAGGATCAGTGCAGCAAGCACTCAGGATATTTGAACTGTTAGCAACCCAGGCTATGAGCTGAGACTTCATCAGAAAGGCTGTTTTTAAAGTCCATTCTATAACCCTGTACTGCTTTTAGCTGGCTGCCAGCCTAAAATGGAGCAAATGCTGCCATGCACAAGCCATTTACTCTTTGCTACAGCAGCAGCTTCTCAGTCTGGGAGAGCAGCACAATGATGAGAGAGGAGCAGAAAGTAGAAGAAAAAAAGAAAAAGGTATCAAAGCAAGAAAAATCAGACACCTCACACTCACACACTATGGGTTTGGGGGATTTTTTTTACAGGTTTTTTTGTGTACTATTTCCCCACTGTCTGTATGCACAAAGGCCAAAAGATGAACTGAGACAGCCTCATTGGTCTACCAGAAGGGTAGGTTCCCAGTCTTTATTCAGCATCAGAAACAGAAGATGACAAGATAAGAAAGCTACAAGTTCTTTACTTCCCAGAAAGCTCCCTGAAGTCACAGCTTGGTCATAAAACACTGCAAATACAAGTAAGTAGTAAGCAACTTTCAGTGTAGGTGTGTACAGGCAACACCTACCAGGTCAGCAAACATTCCAGGAACAGAAAGAAAAAAATACTGTAACACATGTATCCCCTTTTAAGAAAAATATAAGTAAAATGATCTCACAGTACAGAAATAAAGGAATCAAACCACGGAGAGGGGAGTGAAAATCTATAAAAGGTTGCACAGGGGGTTGAAACATGGTATGCACAGGAAAGTTGTCTATATGTTCAGTCATGAGGCAGGAGAAAACCCCAGGGCTTTAAAATGCATTTTGCATTTATCCTGGTCCATGTCTCCCCTTCTTGGATTATCCCTCCAGCCTCCCCGTACTGGGAACTCACTGCTGATTCCCAGTAGCAAGATCAGCATTTGCTCCATCACACAAGTGACACCCAAGAAGCGAAGAGACACTGCAGTGCTACAGGTGTCAGGTCTACATGACCCTCTTGGGCCAGACTTCCTTCCATTTATAACAGCCTGTCCAAGACCACCATGCTTCCAGAATATTTTGGTTTCCTTCTCTTGCATCCTCTGCCAAACAGATCTGTATCTAACACTGCAAGAAGGGTATGCTCAGGAGCGACAGCGACCTGCTGCAGATGTCAGAAAAGAAAGGAGCAGCTCATCTCAGAAAAGAAAAGACATGCCAGGGACACAAAGATAAAAAGGACAGATGTATGGGGTGGCTGGATGCCAGATCTGTTCTCTGATTATACTCTGATCCTCTGAGGCTGAGCCTACTGAAGCATCTGGGAATTAATTCTGCAGATTGAATATAATTGGCACAGTTACTGGAAACTGTTGTTATGGAACAGCAGGGTATTGTTGTGCATACACTTAATCAGAGGAACCTACAAAAGGTGAAAGTAAAGTCTTGCTTCTTTAACTATATGATCAGAGTTTCCAAGCATTCTTCATCATGATGATAAAGTAGACGTCTGTGTCTATCGAGGCACTGACTCCAGCATAGTAGTTCATGAATTCTTCTGTTGTGACCTGAGACAGAGAAATTAAAAATAGGAAAATGAACCTTTGGTTTTTTTAATGCTGTAAGTCAAAACCACACATTGAGAAGAAGTCTTAATGAAACTGAACATCTGCTATTTCATAGTGTTGCTAACAAAAAGGAGTCTAACAGGAGGAATTAAGACACTTAAAATTTGATTAATTTCACTTTGCTAGAAACAAGAGCTCATGTTCTCCATAACGCTTAGATGGAGATGAAACATGTGAAGTTTAACTAACCTTACCAGGAACTGAACTTAAAAGCACTGCTGCCTAAGAAGACAAATGTTTTAATGCACCATTTTCCAGGGATGGTATCATCTGGTTCTTTGCATTATTACTAATTAAAGTGGATGGGGTTTCTGATGCAATTCAGAGACAGCTTGCAACTTTATATCCACCCATACAGAGAAAATATCATTGCTCTAAACAAGTCTCACTTAATGAAGCAAATGTTGTTTCAAATACCTAAGAGTTTTGAGTAGCTTTCACAGGTATTTTGAGTTTTAAAAATGACCGTTATTAAAAAAAAAAAATCAAATTAGCTGAGAGAAAAACTGTGCATGTCTCTTGTGATGCCTTAACTCTCAAACCATGTAGGTTATTCTTTGAATAAACATCACATAGAAAAATACAAAACAATATAAAAAAGACATTAAGCTATTAGAGAGTGTCCAAAGGAGGGCCAGGAGGATGGTGAAGGGTCTGGAGGGAAAGCCGTATGAGGAGTGGCTGAGGTCCCTTGGTCTGTTCAGCCTGGAGGAGACTGAGGGGACACCTCCCTGTGGTCCTCAACATCCTCATGAGGGGAAATGCAGGGGCAGGCACTGATCTCTGCTCTGTGATGACAGTGACAGAACCTGAGGGAATGGTCTGAAGTTGTGTCAGAGGAGGTTTAGGTTTGATACCAGCAAAAGGTTCTTCACCCAGAGAATGTTTGGGCACTGGAACAGGCTCCCCAGGGCAGTGGTCACAGCCCCAAGCCTGCCAAAGCTCAAGAAGCATTTGGACAACGCTCTCAGGCACATGGTGTGATTCTTGAGGTGTCCTGTGCAGGGCCAGGACTTGGACCTGATGATCCTGATGTGTTCCTTCTAACTCATCTTATTCTGTGATTCCATGATCTGCTCTGGTTGCATTGTGTGTTTCAGAACTTAGAAAAACATGACAATAGGGAGAGGGACCACTCCAGACTGTCCTACCGTCATGAACTGATTACAAGCCTCACTGAACCTGCCTATTTCAGAGGCACCCAGCAAGATCATGGTGAAGAGGACTTTTTTAGCAAATGCTCAACCTTGAGGCATTTCTACTAAAAATATTTTAGAAATTCAGTATCATTAGTGTGTTGTGATTCAGGAAAGCCACAGTCTGTTCTCAGAAGAAACAGCAATCAGGTCAGCTAACTCAGGATTGCTGAACAAGAGGTGGGTGCTCAGAGTAACCAGGCACTGAACTCATCAAGAATCACTTTACTCATTTACTCAGGACTCATTTAATGTTTACATGTATGACCTCAGAAAAAAAGCAGAAACATTTTGTTTGACATTTTCTAGATGTCACCACTGCTGTGGAGATGCAAGTGGATAGCTGGCTCAGAACTGGTGCCTCTAAGGATGACACTGCAGCAGAAGGGATGAAATTCAGCTCTACTAAGTACAAAGTCATGCCCAAAGGAAATAAAACTCACCACCTCTCTACACCTGAGAGCCTGGGTGTTGGGAACAAAGCAAGTGAAGGATTCGGGTGGAGCATTAGACAGGTAGGAGTCACCAGTGCAATGCAGCCATGAAAACCCAGGTGCAGCCTGGAGAGTGGGAAGTGTTGAAGACATTCCACAAAGCGCTGATAAAAACTTACAGCCTTGTTTGCTATTATTAACTGCTCAGACTGAGAATATCACCACATGAACCATGGAGACACAGGATTGCCCTGAGCTGGTCAGACAGATGTAAGGTCAGACACATAACAAGGGGAAAGAGAGCCTGCTTGGCTCAGAGGTGGTTGCAAAGCATATGTATAAGAAGTCCATCACTGAAGGTGCCTAGGCTTTGCACGTGAACCAGAGAGTTGAGGCAGAGTGCAGGAAGGGCTCCCAGCTCTGTCCCAGCTCGTGGCTCCTCAGGGCACACAGCTGGTGGCAGCCCCATCCTCCCTCCAACTCTCTGTAGATAAATCTGTTTCTATTCCGGACTGATTTCCAAGTCAAGTGTCTCAGTAATCACACTGGAGAAGAACTAACTGTAAAGTATTTAACATACTAGGGAACCTGCTTTTGAACTGGATCCCCATATTTATTCTCTTAAAGAGTGAAAAATCCCTCAATTTATGTGAATCTTGAAAATCAGTGATTTTGTGGGGTAGTCTGAAGATATACTTAGTGTAATCTATGAAATTACATTACTAAGGCTACAGGCCTTAGTACAATCTCACAACCACCCATGTACCTCCTGCAGAGCCCGTTTGCGTCAGAACATTGCAAGCTAGCTGCATTAGGAGTGCTGTGCACAGGTTATGCATCTACTTTGATTTTCCATATAAATGTGATGCAAATGGATGTTTGGTACTGCAATTACTCCCACACTCAATAACATAAGTCAAATTCTGAGTCAGATGGTGATTTCATGGCTTGACATTTGGTGCTTCACTTACCTTCCCATCTTTTTCATAGGGTGAATCAAAATTATCCAGAAAGGCTCTAAAAACTTGATCTTCTGTCCAGTCTCCATTTTGGTATTTGGGATGATATTTTACATTATACACCCCTCGTAAGTCTTCAATTGTTATGACACCATCTCCAGTCTTGTCTAACTTCCGAAATGCCTGCATGATGATCTCTTTTCTTGCATTGGACATGGGAGGCTGTAAAGAAATATTAACAGAAACATTTTATTTTTGCCAACTACTTGCCCAGTTCCAAATTCAATTACTTGCTGTTGCTAGCAGTAAAACTTTCAAGGTATGTGGGACAATAGACTGGTGATAGTCTACACTGTCCATGAGATAGAAAGGGCAATATATCCTCAAAAGAGCAATCTGATTGACTATTCAGTGTCTACCCATATGGTAGCAAATGCACAATAAGAGAGAAAATGCTACCTAGAACACTTTTCTGATGTGCCCATTTTGAATATTTCCAACAAGAAATTTTTAATTACCCTAAGTACTAATATTTTCTATCTTAATCATTTAGGCCTCAGCAGAGCAAAGAAACTTCAGACAAAATCAACCACTGTGGTGGATTAGAGAAAGTCTCCCCTGAATTAGTTCATGTTGTGAAGAGATGCATCATAAAATGGCCAGCAAAGAAGTGAGATTGATAGGCTGAACCACATAGGTACCCAGACTGCAGCACAGGAATTTCAGTATCTAAATCAAGGCCACAATTAATTGAAAAAAAATCACAACTGTTTATTTGCAAATATTCTGTCCTACTTTGTGCTGTTCTGTTCTGCTATATGTTAATCCATTTAATGCAATAACAACATGAATTCCCAGACTTACTCTCAGCGTAACAAGAAATTCATCAAAATCAATTGTTCCACTGCCGTCTTTATCAAATTTCTGGAAAAGCTCTTGTGCTTCTTCCTTATTGATCATCACAGCATAATCATGTAGTCCTCTCAGAAACTCATTGAAATCAAGGGTTCTGCTGTTGTCATCATCAATAATCTGAAATACTCTGTAGAAAACATGAAATTTGAGGGAAATGCACAGGAAAACATGGAGAGTTCTGCAGTGGTTTAGCACAGTACTGGAGCAGAGAGTCACCTTACTGAGATAACATTTCCTCCTTGTTCCCTATTCTGAGGGGGGAAAAAAAAAGAAAAAAAACCCCCAACCAACAAACTCCCTACACTTATTGGCAGTAGAGATGACTTGTTTAGAATGGGTGCATGGATATTACACATCTAAAGTTAAATGAGGGAAAGGCTGCCATGGTATACCTCTGTCCATTAGAGCCTTCTGCCCTCTGCACATTTAGATGAAGTTCCAGTTGGCCACCATCTCAATCCCTTTGTTGTTTATGGGGCCTGGGAGGGGTCTCAGGGTGTGATGGAGCTCCCCTTTCCTAGGGGTGGGATGCTTGCAAAAAGATTTTAGGTGCCTCCCATAAACTAGACAGCTAATAGACCATTACAACAAGAGGATCATAATTTGAAGGGAAGGAAGCGTAAAATCTCCGGTGTTGAAATACTTAAGATTATTTTAGAAAACACCAAAGAGAGATATATGGTTTATGTTTCCTTCCTTTCCCTGGCAGGATTTGTTCTGAGTCTCACAGAGGCACTTTCCCATGAGGGATTCACAGTCTTTAATCCTTCAAAAGGTGAGCAGGTCAGTCCCACAACACGTGCCCCAATGCCAGGCTGTGCAGGTTGTGGCATTTGCACTGAGATGAGCAAACTCAAGTTTTAGCCCCTGTTTAGCCTGTGAGCCTCTTGCAGCTAAAACTGTTAGGCCAAATAACGAGTTTAACTTCTTATACTCACCTGCCAAGTCCTTTGATGCCTGCAGATCCCTTTGCTAAACACTGCAGGCGAAGTCTTTCTAGAGGGTCGGTGGTTTTGGACAGGCTTCTTCTTGCTTGGATTGCCATCTCTCGGTCATGCCTTGCTGTGCCCGGCATCTGGAAGACCAAAACACTGATGTGGCATGGATTCACATTCAGGTATAGTGCTGAAACTTGCCTTAGCATAATGGGCATCCCAAATTCCTCACTTGCAAGCTGCTGGTGACAATGCTTTCATTTTGACCCTCTCTTTCCCTCTCCCTGTATCCTTCTATCAGAAAGGGAAATTGTCAGTATAGGCCACCAACCATGAAAGGAGGGCTCAGCCAACTACCCTGTGATTCATCCAGATGTAGACAGGAAATTGTGTGTAAGAATTTTCTGCCTACAGTGGGAGAACACTGTGACAGCTACTGGATGCACTCAGGAGTGAGTGGCTGCCTTTGTATACACAGCATCCTTGCCAAGCCTCCTCCACGTGGCCACGTTTGCAGCTAGCATTTGACCACAGGAAGACAAAGACGACCCTGGCTGAGGACCTTTGGCTTTGATTCACTTCTGTTCCACTGAGGTCTCGATTCTCCAGAGTAGAGATTTCTCCCATTGCATGTCTGAGCAACAGCAGTCGCCTACACGTGACACCTATTGCTTTTTTAATACAACTGCAGAACAAATTAATACTTTAAACTTTCACAGCATTTAGCACAGGCTGACAACACAGGCCTTCCAGCTTCCGTCAGAGGAAAATAGTGGAATAAAAACAGAGAAAACCAGCCTGTGGATCTGCAGTGCTGCAACAGCACCACCAAGAGCAGCATACCCGGGCTGGCAGAGACCCACTCCTTCTCTCACAGGGATTATTTGTGCCTAGTGCTAAGAACAGCAGGACTACCCATGCCCACACTGATATTTTAGGGCCACAGGGAATCCTGGGCGCATGCTCAGGGCCAAGACTGCTGTTTCGTATCCTGGCTGATGGATCTGCATCAGACAATGAAGACTCCCAAAATATTTTCCAGCCTTTAAAGCCTCTTGGGATCAGGGCACAAAGGAGTCACAGAAGTTACAGCAGAGCTCTAGACTCAGAGGGCAGCTGGTGCTCTGCTGAGGTAGCACTGAGATGAGGAGATGAATCTGAGCAGCCCTGTGAAGCATTGTCAGTGCACGTGGCACTTGCAATCCTGTTGTCATTCCACGTGCAGAAGTATGAATTGAAAGGGTCAGACAAAACTTCTAAGAAACACGGAATTAAACTGTTTCATCTTAACTACTCCACTCCTGTTTACAGGACATTGGCTATGGCTGCTGGTAATGCCAGATATGCTGAATTTTATAAGTGCTTCAGATGACTCCAGCTGGGCTTGGAAAAACAGAAAAATAAAATGCTTTTGTACTCCCCAAATGGTTTCAGTACTAGGTTATTGTAGAAGTCTAGAGAGGTAAAATATAGAGTATTTTGACCTTTGCTTCAGACAGAACAAGCAAAGTTCTTCTGGGAACTCATTAACCAGTGACCAGGAAGATATTACAGCTGTGTGAGATCAGCAGCCAAAAATGTTTTCTGCAAACAATGACCTGTCCTTAAGGGAAAATGTTTAGCTGGAAAGACTATAAAATACAGTGAGGTTCCATAAACACAGTGCAAACTATATTGACATTATGTAATAATGTACTGTTGCTTATATAAAATAATATATAGCAACTATACATCTATCCGCTGAGTACATGGTGCAAGCATATCACTGGGCAGTGTGCTTCTCTCTAGACTATGTTATGTCTTTATAGAGATCTGTAAACACTGAGACCAACAAGGACATAATTCATCTCCACTGCATGCTGCAAAAATCCACACCAACACACACACACACCATGAAAAGAGTGTAGCATCTCCTTGCCTCAGGTTCAGTGGAGTAATTTCCAGAATATTGCAATGTGCATCAAATAATCATTGCAGTAAGACTCATGGATTGAGGCTAGAGAGGGATAACCTGATTTGATATCTGTTATGGTCTCCTGAACCTCAATAAAAGCCACGGAAACTGGCCAATCCTCTGTTATTTCTGCAGTAAGAATAAAATTTGTTTCTACAGCTACAAGCATTTCTACCTCAGAACTCACCATCTCTAGGGTAAGTTGTTCCAATATTGAATATTTTTTCTTTTAATAGATGTTGTTTCTAGTCTGAATTTCCTCCATATGAGATACTTTTTGACTCTCTTTTGCAAGATTAAAGAGCTACCAACTAAAAATGTGTCCAGGTGTAAGTACTTGGAGGTCCCTTTTAAACTCACTTTGGCTTAGTAATTAGGCAGAGTTAAGGACTTCTGGTACAAAATGAATTTCCAGATGTCAGATAATTCTGCTGTTGCTCTTGAACTTTTAAATTTTTTCCCCATTGTTCCTTCTGAAGTGGGTCAGAGCACTCCAATAATCTCACTAATATCATAGGTAAAGATATTCCCACTTCTTTTCCCCCTAGGTATTATGGTTAAAACCACTAATAATAAATATTTCTGCTGCTCTTTGCAGATCTGCATTCTCTGTAATGTTCAGTAACAAAATCACCAATAACCTACTTCCATACAAATGTAATTAAAGCCTGTTTGTAAAGTTGTTGCATTTTCACATTGCACTAAAACCTCTTAAACAGGACCTGTCTTCCTGTGGCACATGGCAGTAATCGTTTGAGAACTCTTTTTATACATCCAGAAAATACAGAAAACCAGTTAAATATAAAACCTGCTACATGCAAGCCTAGTCCGTGGTGACATTTCTACTACTTTCCTATTTCTGTTGGCTGCAGGCTTAAGTTAGAGGTAAACCCTTCCTAGGCCATATTGTAAGAAAAGAGATTCCAAATCAGTGCAAGGAGGGAGGAATCACAGTAATTCCCATGCTCTTTCCTCTCCTTTCATTTTGCTCTTGCCCCTTTCTGGATAATGTGAAGTAATTAATGATGCAATCAGGGTTTGTTGAGTGTAACAGTTCTCTGCATAGTATGCAAATGTGTTACATATTAATACCATTAATAAAACCAGAACTGGTCATAACAGTAATTCCACATGGTTTTAATTTGTATATCTCATCCAAGACTATCAGATGTCTCCCTTAGTGAAATTAAGCAGCAGTGTTTATTTTAATTTTGAATGCTAGAGAGTTTTGTTTTGCTTAACAGCCTAGGCTATGAACAATTACAATACCCCACGCTGTCAGCATTGTTTGTTTCTATGGGTGAAGTTGTGTTGTGCAGGCCAAACAGAAATGATTGCATTTATTCCTAAGAGATACAAAACCTTAAATTTTGGGTTGGATTTTTCCAGAAGACTCTTAGGCTGTTCAGCAACCAGACCCCTTTACATTCCTCTGCGTCTGAGGATTAAACCTGGAAAGAGTCAGATTGAGTCTAAGCTCCGCAACATTTGTTTAGATGTTATCCTTCAGCTAAGCCCAAGAGCCTCCTATGAAAATCCTAAAAAACACTGCAATATGACGGGCAGAGTCCCATAATTACCTCTGGATTGGCCAGGCTCCTGAAAGCCCCTCGTGGCCAAAGACACGAGTGGCACACCATCCACCCCAGGGCAGAAGATCTCAGGATCTAAGAATAGATTAAGTGGCCTAAACCAATCGCACAAATTCAGCTTACTTCTTATAATATAATTAAATGATTAAAAGCATGAAAACTGCAGGAGTATTTGACAACCATCTGAACAACTCCTTAAAAATCTGCCTTCCCAGCCCAACTGACCCCTCTGCAGCAGCCTCCCATCTCTCTCTCCATCGTGACCAGCATCATCCAGCTTCAATCTTCTGGCAGGTGGATGTTACTGCAATTGCTCTTTTGCACATATATAGCATAAATTTATAAATATATATATATATATATAATTATATATCTATATTAAAAATAACTACTCTTGGCTGATTGGAGAAACTCACTGTGAGGTAGCAAAAAGGAGAAAAAATCCCTTACCTGCAATGCTATCCTCAACCTGGGGTTTCCACTCAGGACTGGGGAGGTGTTCGGGGGGCTGGGATGGTGTTGTGCCTCACCTTCTTCCCCACTGCAGGGCTCAAGCAACAGGTTCAGGTGATAATGAGCCACAGCCTCACTGCAAAGCTTCCTTATCCATCTCGTTATACTTGTTTACACACCCGGCTGCCTTGGCCCCCCTTTTTTGGGAGGCCTGGAGTTTACCAGCTGGTCTCCAAGGTGACACTGGAGGCTGTGGCTGGCACAACCTGCAATTATGCTGCTTCCCTGGACAATTACTGTAGGGTTTTGAGAACCTTTTTGTTTTATCTCTTTTAAAAATAGTGCCTTTTCTTCTCACCTCTGCTCACATGAGCTGCAGAGTGGGATACCCCTTGTGCTGCTGAACGAGAAGACCAAGGGAAAGTGGCTGTGGGAAAGTGCTGCATTGCTCTGGAGGCCTTGCACAGGGTTGCGTTTTTAGAACACGTTTCTCTGCTTTAATAGTTGATAGGGTTGAAAAAACTCTCTGGTTCAATTGTCTACTCAAAACATAATAGAAGCATGTAAGTAAAAGACTGTCGGTTGTGTTTCACAAAGAAAAAACCCCTCATCACTGTATTTTTTTCCTGATGATTACTTTTCACTTTGAAGACCCGCTGGTGGTTAGAACCTCTGGGGAGATGCTCAGCTTGTGTTCATTTGCAGCAAGAAGAAAGCTGAAAAGGTTAAACACCCATATGATGAGGAAAAATTGCTCTCTGCCTAGACACAGCTATTAGTAACTCAGCTTGGAGAAGGTCACAAACACTGTCAGTAAGATAATATAACACTTTGTTAGGGAATCAGGGTGTTGATAGACTCCTTAGGGGTAGGAAATAGCCTGCGTGTGTTCCCTGGCCCTCTGGGGAGGCCAGCAGCGAGGTGAACATGTAAGATCAAGGCTGATGGCAAAGGCAGCATGTACAAGTCAGTGTGAGAGCACATGGGAAATGAAGGGAGCCCTGTTCTGGCCATGGATGAAACTCCGAGCAAGAATGAAAAAGTGCATCATTTCCTGGCAAAAGCAGAAAATTATTTTAGGTGATTGCTAGACTAATACCACTTGCATCCTGGCAGGCTGCTTATCTCTCATCAACAGGTACTTCCTGGTACTAAACCGAAGCTTGTGCAAGACTTAGAATATGCTTTTATATCTCTCGTCTGGCAGCTGATTGCACATTGATGCACAAGCAGGGAACAATGCTTATTTAATCATTTACTGATTCAGAAATACTGCCTTTGTGAAAATACAGCATCCTTCCACTCACTATCTTTGTTTTGTGAATCAATCTCCAGAAACCTCCTGGGAATGTAGAAGATATAAAGGGCTATGAACATCATCTGGACTGCTGCCTGTCCACACACTCTGCCAAGACGGAACAGAGACACTAAGGGCTGGAGAAATGGTTTTCACTGAACAACAAGTTGGTCCTTGGAATTCGGCCTCCCACCCGAGTTAAGAAATTCTTCAGGTGAAGAATTTTCATTGACTTTCAGAGGGGTGCAGCAGATTGAAACAACAGGGATGGGCTCTTGAAAGCAAAAAAATAATTTAATATATGAATACTCAGCTGCCTTCTGCTGCCTTTCCTTCCCTCTGCCAGTGAGCCCAAGCATATATGGACACACATGGATGTTTACTCCTCTGGATACTGGTCTGCACTGTTTCTGAGATGGTTAATGATTTACCAATCTGAAAAATTCTTAATGGGCTTTCAGGTGTCTCAGATTACATCAGAGTGTGATGAAATTTATTTGGTTGCACCTGCTCTGTTACTGTGCACAAAGCTGTGAGCAGAGTTCAGTGAATTCAGAATTTATCATAAAGGATATAGAGATTTCATCAGAACCTGGAAATTTTTCCTCGTCGTTTTCTAACTAGCACTGAATACATACACACCTATTTGATTGTTGGTTTTGTCTGAACAGCCTGAACTGTTTGCTCAGTTTGTAGTTCAGCACTGGACTGGATCTACTAAGAAAAATATACTATGAGGCCTAACATGATCTATAAACTCATGACAGTCAATTTAAGTCAACTGAAGTTTCTAAAAATTCAGATTTCTTGTTGAATTTAGGCAGGAGGGAAGGTATAAGAAATGCCTTATAAGCTTTATAAGAAGTGTCTCCAAAAAAATGGCTCTAGTTGTTTTGCAGTTTAGTTTACAAGTTCTAGCACTGTTTCTTAATGTGCCACCTGTGACCATTGTTGTGGAGAAGCTCTTTAGCTATGAGAAGAACAGCTATGAGCATATCTGCTTTTCCTTGGTAGGAAAATTGGCAGGGGTTTTTTTGCAGAATAGAGGTAAAAAAAAAAAAAAAGAGTAACCATGAAGTCCCAGAACACTATGCAGCAAAGAGGACTAATTTTACAGGATAAGCCTTTGTGGTTTTTTCCTGCCATTAAAATTAAGAAAGTTTCACATACACTAAAAAAGAAACTCCATGGTAAGTACATTGTCAAGGGAAAAGTATTCTGATTTTAAACCAAGCCGTAATCCAATTAAATTACAGAATCACAGAATGGTTTGTGTTGGAAGGGACCTTACAGATCATCTAGTTCCAAACCCAGCTGAACTCTGACTCTAAATAAAATCCTTTTATATCCAAAAATGCTGTCTCCCTGTGTGGTTTGTAGTTATCCAGCTGAAATGAATTGTCTGCTCTCCAGAGCAGAGACCAGCTGGCACATGCAGACTGTGCTCATGCTACTGAGCTAGTTCCTAGGACGGTGGTCACCATCAACCTTCCTGCTGGGTCCTGTCCCCAGACCTGCTCTGTAACAGAGCCCCAGCCCAGTCTCCACGTAGGTCTGACCCCACAGCACTGACCCTCAGCTCGCCCCTCTGCACTGAGGAGCGTTTCCAGCCTGAAGGGCGCACACTGCCAGCAGCAGTGTGACAGATTGCTCTGCCTGGTTACACAACTACAGCATTCCTAACCTTTACCTTCACTTGCCTTTTTCCCTTGATCTCGGGAAGCACAAACAGACGCTGGTTTTTTTTTAATGCTATGTCTGGTGCTAAAGGCACTTGACAAGTTTTTTTGCAGGTGATTTGAGACCAGGAGCATTCCAGAAAAAGAGGCGGTTATCTTTAAAATTTTTCTTTTCTTGAAAATCTACCACAGATCTGTTTTCAGTTGGAGAATGGAAAATGAAAACACTAGGTATTTCAGTTTTTAAGAAGTTAAGCAACTAATGTTTGCTAAAAATTGATTATTTTTATCCTGTGCCTTGAAATAATGATAATTTAAGTTCTTGAATATTTCAGGCCAAGTGGAAAAAACAATGTTGTGGGTGTTAGGGTTTTTTTAATTCTACTACATTTCTCAAAAATATTGGCAATTTTCTGTTAACCACAGTGAAACAATGCAACGAAGGTCTGACATGCATGAGAAAGTTTTGTGCTCAACCCTCTCTCTCTTTTGTCCACAGAAGAAAACAGTTAAATGGGCCCAGCATTTAGTGGGATCAAACACCTTTTGACGCTGAAAAGCTGTCCTTAATCATTGCAAAGTGGGAGAAGTAGCGAAGAATAGAACAAGAACAGTCTGCAGCTTGCTTCAACAACAAACAGAACAATCTGTCCTCACTGAAGGGGGCAAAGAGGAGGGAGCCAAGACCAGAGAGGAGAAGGTTTCAGCAAGCTGCTCCTCAGCGAGGCCTCCCTGAAGACGATCACGAAGTGCTGGAATGGCCTGGGGAAGGAAGAGTGGCTGTCAAGTCTCTGCTCTTGGCACAGGCATATGCCAAGAGGGGGAGTCCTGTTCATTTTTTCACAACCCGCCCAGTCCTCCAAAATGTGGATTTCTACAGGTGTCTGGGATCATTCAGGCACCATTAGGCGGGAGAGGAAAAGGTGGTGGGCAGCAATGTCAGTAGTCGTACAGGAGAGGGCAGAGCCAGGCCAAGCACTGCTGCAGGAGTGTCTGGAGCGGGCGGTGAGGGGGGAGCTGTGTTGGCTGCCAGGCCGGGGAACGCTGTGCTTGCCAGCCCGTGGAGCCAAACTGACTGCAGCTATGACTTCAGCCTGTGTGGTATCATCTCTTAAACAACCACACATGGCATGTGTTCTTCTCTTGTTAGTCACTGGAGCTTCCTCCCCACATTAGCAGGAACTGTTTTGGTTCCTGACTCCAGAAATGTACTGGCGGTATGTGAGCTGGATGCTTTTCCCAGCCAGGGCATGCTTGACATGGCAGCACAATTCAGCACTCAGCATGCTGGGGATACTCATCAGCATGGCTGGTGATACACCATCGCTCTAGAGAGCTTTGTGATGTCCCAGAGCCCCTTCTCTCCATGGCCTCTGCATTTCAGAAGTGACTTCTGTCACCCAGAGGATGAGCTATTTCCAGGCTCCTCTGCACAGCAGGCCTGAGATGGTGCCACCTGAGCACAGGAGCTGCTGTTGCCTCAGTGAAGGTCTCCTTTCTCCAGCTGTGAAGAAGAGACTCAGGGATGAGTCAGCACACTGAAGACACAGTCAGGTCTTGAAACAGATGAATGCATTGTCACTCATAAATAAAGGCTGGAAGGAAAGAGGTGATGTGGTTGTAAAAGTCCAGAAAGAGTATCTCTGTCAACAGGCTTGCCAACCTTGTGACAAGGGCTTTAATGTAGATTTGCTGGGACTCATGACCAGAGCCTGAGGAGAAGGAGAGGTATGGGGTGGGCCTAAAGTTTTCCAGCACTGGAAACAGCACTGCTGGCAACCAGGCCAAGTTGCCTGCACAGCACAGATGCACATGCACAAGAAGAACAGGAGACAAAAGTCTAAGCACCGTCCTCAGAGTGACAGAATCACAGAATCATCAGGGTTGGAGGAAGCCTTCAACATCATTCAGTCCAGCTGTCAACTCAGCACCACACTAATCACCCCTAAACATATTCCCAAATGCCACATCCAGATGCCTCCCGAACACTTCCAGAGAAGGTGACTCCAACATCTCTCTGGGCAACTTATTCCAGTGCCTGACCACCCTTTCAGAGAAAAATACTTTTCCTGATATCTAGTATGACCCTTCCCTGGCATAACTTAACACCATTTCTTCTCACCCTTTGGCTTGAGACATGGCAGAAGTGACTGACTCCCACCTGGCTACATGCTCCTTTCAGGGAGTTGTAGAGAGTGGTAAGGTCTCCCCTGAGCCTCCTTTTCTCCGGGATAAACACAGACAGATCCCTCTGCTGCTCCTCATCAGACTTGTGCTCCAGATTCTTCCAGCTCCGTTGCTCTTCTCTGGACACTCTCCAGCACCTCAATGTCCTTTTTGAAGTGATAGGCCCAGAACTGAAGCCAGAATTTGAGGTGTGGTGCCCAGGACAGAGGAACAGTCACTGCCGTGGTCCTGCTGGCCACGCTATTGCTGATCCAGGCTAGGATGACACTGGTCTTATTGGCCACCTGGACACACCCTGGCAAACTCCTCATTTCTTCCCATTTGTCTGGTAGAGAAGTCAGACTTAAAGGTTTGTGATTCCAGGCTAGGTCATTAGGCTTTCTGAGTGTGCTAATTTTCAGCTTTGGTGGAATTAAAATTGCTTAGCACCTCATCCAGTTTCATGAGTCTCTAAATTTTAGATCTCTGGGAAAGTGTCTCCTCTAAAATAAGTGCATGCATTCCCTACCTGAGCAGTGGACATGTGTAGGTGTCTTTGACACATTCCAGGCAAGCCCAAGGGAGTTTGGGGTCAACCTCCCGCAAAGCTTCCAAGGGAGCAAATGTCTCCCACGGACAGTCACAACACCCAGCAGAGGGATGGGGGACCTGCCATCACAGCATGGGGTACTGACCCGAGCCCACAGCTCTCACAGGCCGTGCATATGATAAAGACGAACACAGAATCCTTCTCCACCATCTCTGGCTGCCTGTAGTTTTGCTTGTGGATTGTTTTTTCCAGTATCAACCTCCAGCATCCAGTCTGGGCATGCCCTTCACAGACGAAGCAGACCACTGAGCCAGGAGACTCCAGCTAGAACTCATGAACTGTGGCTTTGTCAATGCTGACTAGGAGAAACTGCCAAATCCCCACATGGCAGTTTTGGGAATCCAATTAGAGATGTCTTTCTATACTGTTCTGTCTCTGTTTATTACAATGACTTTAAAGGCTTCAGCAAAACAGATCTTACTATAAAAGTCCTTTTTTTAAAAGAATTCACATGAATGGGTGAATGTAAACTAGTTCCATCTGCTTATTACCCCTTGTGTATTACAAACTACTGAAATGAAAAAATCACAGTGCTGAGGGAATTATCTGACAAGGAAGATTTTCTCTTGCCTTTGACATAAATTTTTGATTACAGTTAGTCAGCACAGTATTAGTGGTAGGGAAGGTCCTAAAATACATGTTTGTGCATGTAAGGTTTAATTTGGAAATTAAAAATTTAAAAGAGCAGTTCCTTGCTTTGCTGTTTTATTCATAGCTATTGATCTCTAAAACTTCTAGAATCCAGATAACCTCTTTCATCAGTGAATGTTCAACTAGAGACACATGGACTTGCACTGGATGTACTACTCCATAAAAATTTAAAGGCCTCTTCCCCATGACAGCTTGCCTAATGTACTGAGAGGACAGGCAAGAAGTGCAGCAGGGTATCCTTGTAACCTGGCACTGCCATTGCTAGCAACAGGCACCTAGCCTTTGCAGAGCTTCAGGACAAGGGCCTGCAGGCTTGCTCTGTCTGAGCTTTTCTTGATCTGCCCAGAGATTTGTTTTGCTTTCTGTGACAGCAATTTCTCTAAGTGATGAGTTGCTTACAGTAATTAATTTTAATTTTGTTTTTCTTTGTATGGTGCAGATTTACGTAGATAGAAGTAACTATTAGTACTTCTATGAGTAATGGAAATGTTTACATCTAATACAATACAGACTTGAAAAATACCAGGATGGAGACACAGCATGGAGCTTAGAGCACTACAGGGCATGAGATGGTGAAATCTGGGGCACAGGCTTGTCAGTGGAGACCCTACAGCTCCCCATCAGTGGTCAGTTAGAGAAACATGGACTTGAAGTCGGACAAAACTGGGTTTAGGAGTAACAAAGAGAACAAAAGAAGAGCCTTTAGTGTATGTGGAATAAACATGTAGCTGCAGACCAGTGAAAAAAAGAGAAAAAGGTATAATTGCATCTCAGGAAACACAGACAAATGGCCTCAAGTACATCCTAGAGCATCAGTGTGATAATTTTTCAAGAAAAGACATCAGAAGCTGAAGATTTACAGTTTTAAGTCTGCAGGCTGAAGATTCTAGCTTGTTTAATGCATTCTTTGTCTATGTCTTCAGCATCCATGATGGACCAAGGGGTCTCATTGCTCTGAGCTGGAGGACCATGACTGTGAGAATGATCAACTCCCCATTGACCCTGAATTTGTGTGGGATCTGCTGCTCCAGCTGGATCCCTACAAGTCTATGGGGCTGATGGGATTCATTTGAGAATCTTCAAAGAGCTGGCTGATGTCGTCACAAGACCTCTCTCAATGATTTATGAACGTTTTGGGAATCCAGAGAGATCCTGGCTGACTGCAAACATTGTCCCAGTTTTCAAGGAAGGTAAGAAGGAGCACCTTGGAAACTACAGGCCTGTCAGTCTCACTGCAGTGCCTGGGAAAATCATGGAAAAGATTATTCTGGGAGGTATTGAAAAGCACCTGGAGGGCAATGCAGGTATCAGTCACAGCCAACACAGCTTCATGAGGGGAAAGTCCTGCTTGTGGAACCTGGTTTCCTTTCACAACAGGGTAGTCCATCTAGCTGATCAAGGGAAGCCAATTGATACAACCTTTCTGGATTTTAGCAGAGCTGTTGATACTGTCTCTCACAGGATCCTTCTGTACAAAATGCCCAGCTCACAGCTGGATAAACACATCCTGTGGTGGGTGAGCAGCTGGCTCATAGGTGGGGCACAAAGGGTTACAGTGACTGCAGTGACATCGGACGGGTGACCTGTCACCAGTGGGGTTCCACAGGGCTCCATCCTTGGCCCTGTGCTTTTCAGTATCTTCGTAAATGACTTGGACACAGGACTAGAAGGGACACTGAGCAAGTTCACAGATTATACAAGAGTGGGAGGAGCTGGTGACTCCCTTGAAGGCAGAGAAGCCCTGCAGAGAGACTGAGACAAACCAGAGAGATGGACAATCACCAACTGCACAGAGTTCAACAATGGGAAGTGCTGGACTCTGCACCTGGGATGGGGCACCCCTGGCTGTGTGTATAGACTGGGAAGGAGATGCTGGAAAGCAGTGCCACAGAAAGGGACCTGGGGCTCTGGGTGGATGGCAAGTTGAACACGAGTCAGCAGTGCCCTGGCAGCCAGGAGGGCCAACCCTGTCCTGGGGGGCATCAGGCCCAGCATCGCCAGCCGGGCAAGGGAGGGGATTGTCCCGCTCTGCTCTGCACTGGGGCGGCCTCACCTCGAGGGCTGGGGGCAGTTTTGGGTGCCACAGTGTAAGAAAGGCATTAAACTATTAGAGAGTATCCAAATGATGGCCATGAGGATGGTGAAGGGTCTGGAGGGGAAGCCATGTGAGGAGTGGCTGAGACTGAGGGGACACCTCATTGCAGTAACAACTCCCTCACAAGGGGAAGTGCAGGGGCAGACACTGATCTCTGTGGTGACAGTGACAGGACCCTGAGAGAATGGCCTGGAATTGTGGCAGGGGAGGTTTAGTTTGGATATCAGGAAAAAGTTTTTTCACCCAGAGGGTGTTTGGCACTGGAACAGGCTCCCCAGGGAAGTAGTCACAGCCCCAAGCCTGCCAGAGTTCAGGAAGTATATGGACAATGCTCTCAGGCCCATGGTGTGAGTCTTGGGGTGTCCTGGAGCTGGACTTGATGATCCTGATGGGTCCCTTCCAACTCGTCATATTCCGTTCTATGATTGTATAACTTAAAGACATAGAAGAACAATGGAAGGGTGACCATAATCCTAAAAAAAATTGATAAAAAGTAAGTGTATTGTAATTGTATTATTAATGTTACTATTGACACTTTTCACCATATTGCAGTTTTAGCTGCCTTGTTATTCTTTATTTTTCTCAATCAGTTAGATTTAGATTAGAGATAATATACTCTGCAGATCTCAACTAACAATAAATTCTTGGCTTTACTTATATATAATGTGTTCTTTCTTTTTGCCCATAAACAAGACCTTGAGCATAACCGAAGGGAGGAGAGAGGAGGATGAGGGCCTCTTCAAACTCAGCTCCTAGCAGGGAGCCAAAAGCCACTCTAACATTTCTCCTGCTCTTTCTAAAGTACCTGACACATTTTGCCAGATGCAAACTGCTTTAACGGGAAGTTAGACTGTTATGTTGTGTGCCATTATTGTCACACTCACAGAGCTGAGGTCTGTCTCAGCAGTGAGATTGCTTTGCCCCTCCCTGTTACCATTTCCCTTGAAATGGGATGGTGGTTTTCTTCTTAGCTGAGAAGTTAGGTAGATGATATGTCTCTCTATGGGCTGCAGGGTAGTGATGTCTTTGTGTAGGCCCCTTACTTGACCCTGTTTAGCAGATAATCAAGAATGATTTCAAACAGAGGTGAGAGTATGTCTTGTGAGATGCCCAGCAGCTTTTGACATCAGTTCTTTGGATCATCCACCATAGATCCTCCTGGCCAGCCTGTGAGGCAATATGCCCTATCTTTTTTCTTGCACACCAGCAAGAAACCTTCTGTCTGACCTCTAGTCTAACAAGTGCTGGGAACAACAAAATCTATGTTAAATTCCCCAAAGGCGCACAAGGCTTTCTGTTATAAACCAGGTGTTCTTGTCTAGCAGCAAGTTGGGTGGGAGTGCCACCAGGAGCAGGAGAGCATTGTTCCCAGGCCATCACTCACGACCTCACTTCTACAGCGCAGTAGAAATCTGTGTGGCTTGTGTGGGAAGGGGCCAAGGAGCATTGGACAGTGGCACAGATCTGCAGGGACATGCTGGAGAGGGCATCAGACAGGGAAATGCAGAGAAGTAGGCACACCCCATGCTGCAGAAATGGTAGCAGGATTCTCCAAATGTTTCTAACTCCATTTGCCCAGTTACAACGTGTTACAGACCCTGCTGTGGTTCAATCCTTTTCACTAGTCAAGTCATAACTTTACTCCCTAGCAAAGTTCCTGCTGATTTTAGAAGTGTAGCATCTAACCTGTGTGGTTAGGCCTGAGGCAACAGAAATGAAATGCTCCCTATAGTCAGTCACCCAGACCACGGCCCTTCACACAAGAGAATGTTCTTGCCCTGTGCCTTGTTGTGCATCTCCATTACAGACACTGATGTTGATGGGGATCCTACCACAGTATAAACCACTGACAGCTACCAGGACACAATCATTTACACAGAATCAGGTCTAGGATACTGCCACAAGTCAGCATTTAAGTGTTTGTAAACTACTTTCTCTGTCTGAAGACATCTTTTTAAAAAACAAATTAGTCATATTGTCTCAAATGGATTCATGCACTACTGAAAAATGTAGCGCAGCCATGTGAACAAGAAACCAGACTACAATTACTGCCATGTTTCTGATACACCATTCCTGCATTTGAGGCCAGATAATGCTAACAAGAGTTTGCTAACATTATCTACCCAGAAATTGCATAATTTGGCATTTTTGTTATCTGCAGAGGGAAGTCACTATCTTCTGATGGATGAAACCTCACAAGTTTCTGTGCAAACAGTCATACCACCCGGATGCCACCAAAGATGGCTGTTTCGATGATGCCAAGAAGAAAAAAAAAAACAAAAACACCAACCCAAAACCAAAAAATCAGCTCAGAAAAAGTAACAAAACATTTCTTAGAATAGAATATTACAAGACAAATGTTAATTCTAATTATACTACCATTGTAAGTATTATGCAAGCTCTAGGAGTGGCATGTTCAGTCCACCACCAGTTGTCTCTGCCAAGGACAGCGGCTGCAGTGCTATGCTGCAGCCCATGTCATGCAGCTTCCTGGACTGTAAGAGGCTCCTCTGAGCCACAACTCCAGTATTTGAGTCCAGCTTTTCCTCTGACACGGCTCCCTGCCTGCACTGCCTGACCTGACACAACCCTGTCCTGCCATCACCAATGTGGCATTTAGCATTGAGAAAGAAGATGGAAGCAGGATCCTGGGACTGCTTTGGCTGCTTTCAGCAGTGCTTTGGCACAAATGTCATGTAAATACTCCTAACTGCACTGTCATACAAGTCCCTCACTGCCTGTAAGGAACAGATCTCATCTAAAACAAAACAGAGGGCCCTGGACCTTTGAAAAATTTGGAGGTCCAAGCTCTTCCTTGTGTCATTACATGGCACAAAACAGTGCTTGTTTCTTAGTTAGGGACAAAGGGGGTGAATTGGGAGGATGAAGACTCAGACACTTGTCCCCAGGCAGTGGGTCTTTCTGAGAGGTTTGGTGCCTGACATCTACCTCTTCTCCGACTGACATTGTCGCAAACGTGATTCAAATCAGAACAAACTGTGAACCCCTTGCCTCCTTTTATCCCAGAGTGGTGAAAAAGCATGTGTTACTTATTCCTTGTTTGTGAAGAAAATATTAATTTTAGCCTCTGATGAATCCACAGGAAAAAGCAATGAAGGCTGAGTTAAAGGCAGTATGTTAAAATGTCTCCCACTTGAAAATACTGGAACTATCATGGAAGTGAAAACGGGAGTAGTCAAGTCCCTGGCAAGGTACTAAGTATTCTGATGGTCAGGAATGCACTGGTGCATATAGAAAAGGGTTTGCCAGCAGCACTGACAGGTTTGTGGAGGGCAGGTACACTGTCTTTGGCATTTCTGTGTACGGTTCCTTAAGCAGCTTGGGTTATCTGCAAAGCCCATCTCCATTCCTCACAATCCCAGACAGTGGCTTTTTAAATCACAGGTTTCAAATAATGAAGTAAGGCTTCAAAAGTCGTTCAGTGGAAGTTCTTTCTCCTTTCCCCATTCATGTCCAATTCTTTACTATGTTATTCGTAGTCAAAGCTAATGCTGCCAGAAAAAACAGATTTTAGATAAACACATTCAGGGAGTAAAGTCCTGCAGTTTCAAGCCCAGGTATTTCCCTGGTGCAGCTTGTACTTCGAATAAAATACAAAACATTTCTAGGTACGAAATCCAGGTCAGTGTAGTTCTTTATCTATCACCAACATTTTAGCATATGCCTGCTACCCAAACTGAGGCATATGGGAAGAAAAGGAAGCACAAAAAGCAACACATTTCTTTCCTGGGTAGTGTGACATTTTCTCTCAAGATTTTGGATGTTTGCTTGGGACATCCCTGGTCATTAGCATGAGAAATCTCCTGTAGGTGGAATGGATAATTCATTAGTCTCCTGCCTTAATGTTTAACTCAGAAGTCAGGGAGCACACTGGAGCAACCCTTGGGTGGTACGAGGCTTCTTTTGCAAAGTTTACAAAGCACTTAATTCATTGACTCTCTAGCCTAGGGACTTTCCTAGAAAAGTTTCCTGGAAAGGGACAATGTGTTAAGGGTTCCAGACACATGAATTGTGAAATGTCACAGCTCAAATCCAAACCAGAGCAAACACTGAACTCCTGCCCATGCTAAGAGCTCAGCCCTTCCCTGTTGCAAGGGAGGGGAGGGAGGTCCTCTTGAAAAATTCTGCTCTGGTCTCACCCAAATCTTGTTCCATTGTAAAATGTGGGAGACTGCTCTGAAAATGGGTTCTTCAATTGATGAGGAAGATGAAATGATCACTGCACTGAGCTCAGGGGTTTAGTGGGTTTGGATCTGTCTTCTAGAATATTCAACAAGTTTCTCATTGAGTGGCTGGTGTGGACAGCTAGCTAGCTGTACGCATAGACAGATATTTAAATGGATCTTGCTCACCTGCACCTGTCTAGAGTTTTTCAAGGCTGTCCATGGTGTTCTGGAAGGCAGGACTTTGCCTCATGTGAATACTAAGGTTATTTCAAACACAATGTTAGTTACCTTAGCTGGAGTCTGTTGGAAAGCAGCCCACAGTTTCCTGTTGCAAGGAAAGCAGCAAGCAGTCCAGAAGAGTGTGTGGTAGTGTGGGATGAGCAAGTGGCAGCATTTGGGTGGGACAATCACACATGCAGCTGACAAAGAGGCTGCTGACACAAGGTATGTGCTGCTGCTTAAGCAGACCTGCTCTGAAAGACATTTAATCTTACAAGTATGCATTGCAGTGGTAACAAGAATCAAGGATATTTTCTAAATATACTTTATTATTCTTTTCAAAAGGATTAATTGAAGAGTTAGCTAACTTCATTAACATCTAAACCATTAAAATTTAAGGAATTCACAATTTATAGATTTGACAAAGAAGTAGCGATTAAAATGTACTAAAGTAATATATTTAAAATGTACAAAAGCAATAGTTAAAGAGTCTTGCTTTTCTTCCATTACAAATAGAAGTTCAGCACTTACCTGAGTTTTATGAATCAACTAGCATACCAGTATTATGCACAGACCTCCATTCCTTGAAGGAGAAGCCTGGCATAACACGTGTGATGTTTTTAAATGCTTCCTGCTCTGATGTAGAAAATTAAGGTGTGTGTTGTGGCAGAGTGCCATATTGCAAGCAAACCACAAGCTGGGATGGACACGTCTGTGTCTTGTGTATCTGTAGGTCATCCCTACTTAGCTGTGGACTTCTGGAGCCATACAAAGAAAAGTTTATTGCATCTTTCTAGGCTCGCTTTCTGTCACCAGGAAGTCGGGAACACAGTAAATTTGAATATGTTGCCAAAGAAGAGAAAATCAAATCCAACAAAACTTGACTCTACATAGGGTAAGAGTTGCTATGGTGCTCTTCCTGATTGTGTGGCAGAAGCTAAGGTGGAAGATAGCACAGAGTGTTGGAGTTCTTGATTTTAAAGTAACAGAGAAACAAAAAATATCTTGAGTGCAAGCATCCAAGGAAACAACTTTTGAATCTAACACTGTACTGTTGGAATCCAAGAATAATTTTGCAGACTGTGATATTTTATTGTTCTCTGCAAGTGCTAAATTATTTCAGAGCAAAAATCAAAAGCTCAAATTTCTTCATTGTGACATTGGGCCAGCTATTCTCAGCCTTGTTCCTGAAGATACTTTTCTGAAGGAATACTGGTTTAGTATTTACCAGCATATCTACTCCAAAGTAAATGAAGTGTCATCTTCTCCGGTGGTGGATAAGCTCAAATAGCCACACCGAATATTACAGCTTGGATCCCTCTGAAGGATCAACAAGCTATGGGCTCCAATGGATAGAATCTATAGCTAATGTAATGACTGGTTTCATATTTCTTCTTTATTCAAATACACTAATGAGCTCAGTCAAGCCCATTAACAGTTCCCAGAGAAATAACCACATAAGACATGGTTAGCTAGTGGTGCTGACAAAGGCCTTCATTTCAATAAGAATAGAATCAAGCTTGTTAATTCTTATAGCTCATTAGTAATTATGGCTCCTGGCAATTCCTAAGGCTTATTAGTGTTATTGTTCTCAGTATATTGTGACTGAATATCTGATTATATTTCAGCAGCATTTCAACAGGAAACAAATTCATCCCATTTTCTGGAAGTGTTTTTAAGGTTTTTATTTATTTCTAGATCTAAATTCGTTCATTCTAAATCACTCAGAACCGACAAAAAGGGTACACTCAGCATAGTTCATGCTGTCATCTCCTCTAGCAGAGGGCTCCCACCTCTGTGGGTACCTGGGACAGACACCGCCCAGCCATTTGCTCCCTTGAGCCTGCAGATCCCAATCCTGCTGTTCTGCACTGGCTTGGCTGCTGCTTTACAGCCCATCAGTGTTCAAGTCTTTAACCACAGTCTCTGCAACATTTATTGCTCAGAGAAAACAAGTTTCTGGTGATTTGTGAAGCCCTTCTAAGCATTAGTTCACAAGGCCTGACTCCCACTGTCTTCCCAACCCAGCCCCAAACTGAGAAGCAAAAACACAAGGTAAGTATTTTATTTTGGTGCTCTGAATTGCACAGCAATTGCTCACACTCTCTCCCAATCACTTCCTCAATTTCCCTATGTCAGGATACTCCTAACATCAAGCCATGAACTGTGCTTGGGTTTGATACCAGAAATGAAAGGCAAAAGCTACAAGGTGGTTGCACAGTACTGAGCCAAACACAGGCTGTTTTCACTCCTCTGCAGTCAAAGCTACATATTCTTAGGCCTCAGGGGCCAGCCATCAGCATGTTGCTATTAGATTTCCTACAGAAAATACATGGTGAGGCTGGGAGCAGCAAAAGATGATAAACTCACTCCAGGAGCCAGCAGAGCTCACACCTGTCTTCCCACCACTGCTCAAATAGTCTCCCATGCTTTGCTTTGCCTCTCAACCCACTTCCTTTGTCCTGTCTCTCTCTGCTCTAGGTTGGCTTTGCCTCATTCCTTTCCACACACTGTGACACACAGGCTGTCTCTGGAGGGGGTGGTGCTGTGCCACACTGGCTGTCATGGACCTCTTGCCAGAGACCTGGTAGTTATTTGTGAAACCTGGGCTTGAAAGCTGTTGCTTGCTCACTGAAACACGCTGGGAATCACATACCACTTTTGCATTTTCTTCATGATTCCCATAGGTTTAAAAACAGCAAAATCTTCCAAAATAAAAAACTGGATGTTTTTATAGGACTACAAATGCTTATGGAAGGAGCAGCCTCTGGGGGAAAAGAGGAACAGAGAATCCACGAGAAAAATTCCCACCAGTATTTGGCCTTTATGAAGTTTACTTAGAATAGATGACCTTTCCTAAACTTTGGAAATTATTTTTTTGACAGTGAATTGTTTAACTATAAGCGGTCACTTGGATTTCAAAGGCTTAGCAGGTTTCCACAAACATGCCTAGGCATTGCCTCAGTTACAGCACAAAATCTTGCTTTGATGTTGACTGAGCAACTCCACTTTTAACCAGATGTTTCAGTGGGAGGAACTCGAGAGGTTTTCTCGTGTTTGCACGCAGCCCACATACATAAATCACTCCAATACCTGACCTCTGTTCATGAGCTGAATCTCTCTTTGCAGTCCAGGTCATGCTGCCCGAGCAGGGATGAGAAATTGTCTTCTCTTCCAGCTGAGCCCTGACCAATTCTGGCTTTCTGAGAAAGCTCTCAAAAAATCCTGAAGGCAATGGTGTGTAATAAACCAATGCAGAACAAGATGTGAAAGACAGAACGTTTATGGAGAGAAAGGGTAAAGATCTTTCTCACAGTATGCAGAGCAGAGACCAGGATGAAAAAGCACCATGGCACGGTGCAGGGGGAGCTGCAGAGGGAATGGTAGAGTTAATTCACAAGCCTGGTAAGTCTCAGTCGGACAAATGGTGTTTCAGAAGATGTAAAATCCACTGAACACTCAATGTAGTTTCATTAGTAACTGCTAACAACTAAAACCACCAGAATTTATATTGCTCTCTGAGCAAATAAACATCTGACAACAAATAACTGAAAGTTAGTATTTAGTAAGGACAATTCCCATCATCTAAACTGCATAGATGGTAGATTGGTAGATTCAAGAGTAGTTACTTATCACACTAAGTCTGGAGGAACAGTGTGGCTGGTTAACTACCTGGAGAATGATTCACTTCACTATTCAAACCACCTGTGGGAAAAAAAATAAAAACATACACAGAAGATCACTCACAGAATCACAGAATAGTTGGGGTTGGAAGAGACCTGTAAAGGTCATCTAGTTCCAACCTCACTGCAATGAACATGAACATCTTCAGCTACATCAGGGTGCTCAGAGCCCCCTCCAGCCTAATCTTAAAAGTTACAAGGGATGGGACATCCACCACCTCTCTGGGCAACTTGTGCCAGTGTCTCACTACCCTCATTGTAAAATTCTTCCTTGTATCTTGCCTCAATCCACCCTCTTTCAGTTTAAAATCATTGTCCCTTGTGGGCCCCTTCTTTGTTGTAAACGTCCCCTTGAAGTATTAAAAGGCTGGAGTGAGATCTCCCTGGAGCCTCCTCCCTTCTAGGCTGAACAAACCCAATGCAGCCTCTCCTCACAGGTGCCATGTTCCAAACCCTTGATCATCTTTGCTTCTCTCCTCTGGACTTGCTCCTACAGATCCATGGCCTTCTTACGCTGCAGACCACAGAGCTGGATGCAGTGTTGGTGGGTCTCGCCAGAGCAGAGCAGTAGGGCAGAATCACCTCCCTCAGCTTACTCTGTAGCTGTAGAGAGACAGTAAAATATTTAAATTTAAAAAAAAAATTCCCTTTTTTTTTTTCCTTTTTTTTTTTTTTTTTTTCAGTAGGGAAGATAAAAGCAGTCAGTATGCAAGCATTAGAAGACGAGATGGAGTCAACTTCTTCGCTGTGCCCATCTCCTCACAGCTGCAGTGGATCAGTCTCTTGCCTTTACTCTCACCAGTGGCCTGGATCAACTGAAAGGAATTATGTCCTAGTTCAAGTTCTCACAGAAAAGAGGGAGAGATGTAGGGACCCTACCTTTCATCCCACCCTATGCCCCACAGAAATACCCAGCGCCCACTCAGTCCCAGGAGCATACATGGTCCTCACAGGCTTTCCTTACAACAACATCAGGTATGCAATATCCTTCTCAATTTCCCTTTTTAATCTGCCTTCAAAAAGATTCAAAATGATAACCAAAACAAGATTGGTTTTCTAGTGGTCTTCTTTTTACCTGGAAAAAAGAAATACATCAAATTTCTCTACAAGACCACTTTCAAAAACTGCTCAGAGAACTATGAATATCTAAAATACACCAGGGAAAATGTATTGCAGAAATGATTTATTCCATGCCAACTTAAGTACTTGACTGTATATATTGTAACACACATTTCAAAAATATTATCCAGTACAACAGTAATCCAGAACACTACAGAGAAAAATGTATAATTCAGTGAATTTCAAAACAAGGTATTTATGCATACAGACTTGTATCATAAGGCAGAAGAAAATAGTCTATCCATAAGCAGCACTCCTACAGCCTATCTTAATATACACTGGAGAATAAAGGTCTATTACTAAACCTATACTTACAAATGAATTCCCTTATCTTCCAGATAACTCTACAGAAACACCATGTTTTTCTATAGAAAATAATTAATTTCTACAGTGACAGCTAAGCTATCACTCCGATACTACTATAGTTCACAGGAATATGTCAAATATAACATTATCCTGAGGAAATAACTGAAGCTGCTTATTATTATTGCCTGTCAATTACAACTAAAACACACACATGCACACAAAAGCATGCTGAGGACTACATTCCAATGCATTCTAAGAGAAACAAAGAATAAACCTGATTGGGCTTACCATATGATCCAAACAGAGGATACCAGATATAATGCAATAAAATCAACAAAAGCAATTAATGCATTCAAAAGGGATCTAGTTCAACGTGCTTTTTTTTTTTTTTTTTTTTTTTGCTAGGAATGCTGAGTTTCTGTTAACATAATCAAATGGTGTAGGAGTGTCTCAGCTTCAGATTAGACTACTTAATTAGAGGCACAGCTAGTATTAGGTAACTGCAATGAAGCAGTACATATTCCTGCAGAGCAGATAAGGGAAAAGGAATGTAAAAGTTTCAGAAAGTTTACAAGCTTCACAACTAAATTGCTCTGAAAAAAGTAACAATTTTTTGAATTTCAAAGAAAAATTAAAAAGCTAGGACACAATATATCCCCTTAGTAGTGCTTTTGTTAATAATTAAGATGCACTTATTCGTCTGTAATGAACCAGTCAGATTTCTTTAAGAAGCCTCATAAAAAGTTTTCCTTCATAAAGTGATCTCTATTTGGTATTACGAATGCCCCTCAGATTTCAAGTAATTAAAGCAATAATGAAAACTGAAACAAAGTTTAGTATTTTTCACATATTTACAGTATTCCAAGACAAATTTAATAAAATACAAATTACCATAATTATAGAAAATCATAGTAATAATTTTTTAATACTTCCTATGTAAAAATCACTGTTCATGTCGTATTTTAAAATAGCACGAATAAATATTGAAAAGACAGAAGCTTTCCACCATTCCTATTAATACTGTTAATGACTACTTCACAAGCACTTGATTACAAAATAAAGGCAAATTATCTACCATGATTTTTGCAGTAGTGTTATTTATAGAAGAATAAAGTTTATTTTTTTCTTAATACATTAGTGTAGTTAAGTAAGAAGCTATGTCGTTGTTCACCCAAAGTGTCACTGTGAGCACAGATAGAAGTTATAAAGCTTTTACTTTCCCTCATAAAAAGACTCCCTAACTTCACAGCTGAGAGATGCACCCCTCTTTAGCAGAGTAGGGGACTTATTTCCCAATATACATATCAAAATAGGTATTAAAGAAAAGGAGAACTACAAATCTAGTAGGAGTAGTAAGTCTGACTTTAGCTTTTTGCTATCCATACTTTTTATGAATTACAACACTGATTAGGTATTGTTTTCACGCTGCTTTTTGAAATTCATTGAGACTTGCACACATTCTTTTCACTTATTTAAATCTTTGACAGGAAGACATTCAAACATTTGTACTTAACTTCAGTGGGATTTTTGGTATTTTGGAGGGTTTTCTTGGTGTTCACTGATGAAGAGAAAACTGCAGAAACGATGGCGAAATGTATACACTAACTGCTCAGTAATTCAGGAAGTGAAATAATAAAGAAATACGTAATTGACATTCTTTAGTTGCAAATAAATATGACTCTGTGTATACACTGACAGAAAAATACGTAACACTCAGTTCCCAAAAGCACAGTTTGTAAGGGAATTGTATTTAAAATCACCTAATCTGGACCATCAAATGTGATGCAGGAACACTGTTAACCTACAGTACAGTCACTGCTTAAACATATCAAAGTTAGTTTTAATTTCATTTAGCTGTAGTGCTGATGGGACTGGAGCTGTAGCAACAAATAACCCATCAAGAGTTGCCACAATCTGGCTGGGAAGCACCATGGAATCCCAGAACAGTCTGGGTTGGAAGGGACCTGAAAAGTCCAACTCTTCTGCAATCAGCCAGCACATCTTCAACTACATCTGGGGGCTCAGAGCCCCGTCCAGCCTGGCCTTGAATGTTTCCAGGGACGGGGCATCCACACCTCTCTGGGGTGAGTCCTTAGGGACATAGCCCCTAGACAAGTTCTGCATTATGTGCACTAATGTCAGTGGTTTCCCACCTCAATGAGCTCAGAACGCCTATGTTAGAATCTGAAACCCCAGTGCCATTAATTTATATAGTCAACTCTTGAAATTACTGCATTCCAATGAAAACTGCACCAGGGACTAGTTACCTGCTATGTATAAAATCCTGACCATGCTTCCCCTGAAAATTCTGTTTGCAGCCATCTCAAAAAAAAGGGAAAAAACAGGCCTCAAGAAGGCTCGATCCAACTGTCTGGTCACCAGGGAATAGGTAAGGTTACTTCACAGACATTCAGAAAAACAGACACTCCTTCTATAGCTTTTCTTCTGGCACTGAATTAGATCCCTTTGCAGTGACATCTCAAGAGTTAAAGAAAGAATTTGACTTTTATTTCCACTGAAGATTTTTATAAATAAACCACTGAGCAATCAAATGAGATACAAATTTTTAAAACAGAAATACAGAGTCTAAGAAAATTCATGTGGATGGGCGCCCAAGAACATATACAACCCCTTTCATATAAGGCTGAATTCAGGATAGCACTACTAAGTAGCTCAGAAATAAATTAAATAGGTGCTAACATACAATTGCTAAAGAAGTATCTGAATAAAGAGAGACTCATTTTCTCAACTTCCAGTCCCTGGTAAGATTCCAGCCTAGGATTTGGAACAAGCTTTTACAAACACAAAATACTCAAACTAAAAAGCAGCCTCATATGAGTAATCTGGAAATTGCGTGAGCTTGAATGCCTGTGGGCATGGCTGATGTTCAGTGTATTCACCTAAGAACAAAACTAACAATTATTGTATGTCTGCCAATTTATTAATATAATTATTTCTATATAAATAGAGATTTTTTTTTCTTCTTCATAGTAACAATTCAGTGTTTCAAAACAGGCAGATCAATGTATTACAAATACCACTACTGTTAGAACACACGTACTAAAATCACAGGAGGTAGAGTTAGATCCCCATTAATAATTACTTGAGAAAACACAGACTATTTTCAAAAATTAGTAGAATATGTCATTCATAAAAACTTACTTTTCAGAATAACTCATTCCTAGCTGCTTTAAGGGATGTGTGTTTTTTAAGCATGATAAAGAATGTATGATAGAAACATGTTCTCTTTCAGTTTTCAACACAACTTTACAATAAGCACATAAGAAAGCTTTCAAGTGGTAAAGACTTCAGACAAAATGGAAAAAAGTAACATTTTAAATTATTCAAATTACCAAAGTTATCATGAATTTGACCACGTCTTTTACCTTATGATTACATTTGAAAATTCATTCAACTATGGTTTAAAAATATGCCTACACTAATGAAATTAATGTGAAGCTTTTTTACGCTGTTAATAATTGGCATTTTTGAATGGCAAAGTATTATTCTTTTTGCAACAACTTACTGCAAAATACAGGCACCTTAAAAACTGATACATAATGCAACCAGGGTATTTAGGATATTAAAAGTGTTTACCATTACCTAGTCATGCTATGTATTTCCCTTCTTTTAAAGAAATACTCTATAGTTTGAAGCCGTGCCTGAGGTGCGTGCAAATTATGTTTCAGTATTTAACTCCATTTTCATAGTATATTTCTTTTACAGTTACAAAAACACTAGTGTGCCAAGATTTTGAATCATTACATCTCTAAAGATCTTAAGCAGACATTATATCTCCAATAATGTATTCTTGCTATTGCACATATGCTCATATGACAGTGACACTCGGGTCCATATTCAATTTCAACTATTTACACATGCTAAAATCATGTATCTTCATATAACGTTGGAAAAGAAAAAATACAGCCTTTCTTCACCAACACACACCGCTCCAAAATTTATGCCAAAAAATTTCATAGAATCATAGAATACTAGAATGGAAGGAACCTCAAGGATTATCTGCTGACACCAAGCTGTGTGGTGCTGTTGATACTGGAGGGAAGGGACGCCATCCAGACGGACCTGGACAGGCTTGAGAGGGGGGTCTGTAAAAACCAAGTGCAAGGTCTTACACCTGGGTCATTGCAACCCAAGGAACAGCTTACAGGTTGGGCAGAGAATGAATTGGAGCAGCCCTGCCCAGAAGGACTTGGGGGTGCTGGTGGGTGAGAGGCTGGACATGCCCCAGCCATGGCACTCACAGCCCAGAGAGCCAAACGTGTCCTGGGCTGCATCCAGAGCCCCGTGGGCAGCAGGGGAGGGAGGGGATTCTGCCCCTCTGCTCTGTTCTGGTGAGACCCACCTGGAGCCCTGCATCCAGCTCTGGGGTCCCAGCACAGGAAGGACAGGGACCGGCTGGAGTGAGCCCAGAGGAGGCCACCAAGTTGATGAGAGGACTGGAGCACCTCCCTCAATGAAGACAAGCTGAGGAAGTTGCTGCTGTTCAGCCTGGTGAAGAGAAGGTTGTGTGGAGACCTTGAAGGAACCTTCCAGTGTCTGAAAGTGCCTACAGGGAAGCTGGAGAGGGACTCTTCATCAGGAGCTGTAGTGATAGGACAAGGGGAAATGGGTGCAAATTGGAAGAGGACAGATTAAGATTAGATATCTTAAGAAATTCTTTACCGTCAGGGTGGTGAGGCACTGGCACAGCTTGCCACACAGCACTTGCAGATGCCCCATCCCTGGGAGTGTTCAAGGCTAGGCTGGATAGAGGCTGAGCAGCCTGGTCTAGAAGGTGTCCCTGCCCATGGCAGAGGGGGATGGGATTAGATGATCTTTAAGGTTCCTTCCAACCCAAATCGTTCTGTGACTATGATTTTACGGTCCAACTTTTCTCAGCAAAAGCATAGTGTAGACAAGACGACGCAGCACCTTGCCCAGCCAAATATTAAAAGTGTCCAGTGTTGGGGAATCCACCACTTCTCTGGAGAGATTATTCCAGCAGCTGATCGTTCTAATTGTGCAAAATTTCCAATAGTGTCCAATTGGAATCTCACCAGGAGTAACTTGTGCCCATGACGTCTTTGCCACATGACTCCTTGTAAAAAAGACAGTCACCATCTCCTTTGTAGCCACCCTCTAAATACTGGAACTCATATTTTCGGATTTTATGAAGAAAGCCTGCCATTCAGGCTTTCTCCTTATACGGGGTCTGATTCAAATACCACTGAAGGCAAAAGAAGCCTTAATTTTCTTCAGCAGATTTTGGACTACACCTAAAGTTAAAACAGAAAAACTATAGAAAGTGTTTATTATAGTAATTGATGTAACTGCACTTTGGATGCATCAATATGCTCTCATAACATTGGTTAAAATACAAAAAAAAAAATTCCAGAGAAATCTCTTCCCCAAACTTAGACTGTTATAGTTCAAGCTGAGCCCTAGGTATATTTATGAGTTTACCATCTATTAACTTTAAATAGTTTTCTCCTTTTGGTCATGACACAAAAGCCCACACTGATGCACAACAGTATCTACAATAGCAGAAGCATATTTCTATCACAAGTGGTGAAGCTATCATACACGTGCATTTCCAGAAGAGTTGTTCCTTCATATTTTTTTTAAAGATCTTTGACGGTTCAGTGATATATCACAAATACAGTGTTTTCCAAGCAATGAGTAGTAGCTAGATTTCCACTGAATTTTCTTTAGCTTTGATGAGCTTAGACATCATCAAATATTTTGCTTCGAGACATTGACAGGTATCTTCCACCAGGCTGGTACCTGCAGAATCAATTTTAAATATGAAAAAGTGTCACAGGAAATAGAAAAATAAAGACCCATGAAATCATCTAACTCTCATTGCAATCTCACTCCTTAACTCCAGTGACTTACAGGTTTTGATGTTCTACTGAATTCGTTTCCATGAAAATTTAAAAGACCATTAAATTAAACCTCACGTGACCAAGAGAAACAGTGATATGAATACTGGGAATCTTAAAGAACTATGTTTCCTAATACAAAGAAAAGTTGGATGTTTTGGTTGAACAGGACTTTCTTCTTAAAAATCCCAACCACATCAACAACTAAACAAATGAACAAAAACCCAAAAAACAATAAACTCAAGCAAACAATGGCATCCAAAAAGTAGTTTGGGTGCTTAACAGCACATCTTATTGGGTATTCTTAGAAGAAATACAGCATCAAAGATAATGAAAACAAATGCCTGCATGCTTAGTGGGAAAAGGGAAACTTCACAAATTGTTGGTCAAATATATTTTAGAAACACTTTAAAAGCACAAATAGGGTCCAACAGAAGCACAATATAGTTCCTCACTGTAGCATTTACTAAAATCTGAACAAACACAAAGCCAGAACCTGGTGTGCTGACTGCCCTTACTGTCCTAGAATGTTCTATTTATTGCAAGAGCTCTAGTTTTGAGAACCAATGTTACATAAGCTACTTTTAAGTTAACTGAAATTCCATATGCAATTACTCTTGATTTATTACCTCCAAGAAATGAAATGAAGGTTACTAGGGGAAGCTCAACTAAGCTTTGTGGCTCCTGGTTTTCTTTTTAAAGAAGAAGTTTAGAATGTTCCACTTTGCGAAGTATGTATATATGCCTGAAGACTTCAGACACTGTGCTTGAAAACTATTTGCTCCAGAATAATTACATAAGCATATTCCTATTTTTTTTCCTTTCACACTGCATAGAAGCTGACCGTTGACAGAAATTCTAGGCTAGTTCCTCTTTAAACTCTTGTGCTTAAAAACCCCCAACCTTTCAAATGTGGTGACATGAGACTAAACCAACTGTCTGAATCAACCTGTGAAACCTGGCAGTGCCATTTAACAGCATTCTTTGCATGTTTCTGAGCTGGCATTTGTTTATTGACATTATAGATAGAAGTCCTCTGAAACGCTGACTTTTTGTGACTCTTTTTGATTGGTTAAGCTAGTTTTAGCTGAAAAATAATGAATGATATTTTTAAATGTGAATTTTAAATTATGTATCATTAAGTGGTTCTACACGATAACCACCTAAAAAAAAGCACCCATACAATGTATTGCTTGTTTCTTAAATAAGAGCAGAGCTTAGCAGTTACATAAGGTGCTCTGTGACTGAGGAAATTTGGTATTGCAGTCACAACCACAGAATCACAAAATTCTCTATTACAGACAGAGGTACACAGTGCAGTCTGGTACTCTCTGTTCAGGAAGTTCATATTTTAATTTACTTTAGTAGTTCCAAGATCTAATACCCAGCAACATTGTACTCCCGCAACAGATGCTGCAAGACTCAGTTTTCTTTCCTGCAGCCTTTTCATAATGGATTTATGAACCAGGAAATCAAGTGAGCTTTCTGAAGTTGAGCTTTGTAGGAAATTACAGAAAACCTTATACTATACATCTGTCTGTTGAGGCATACACCTAGACTAGGTAGCTCGGTCTGCAGCTGCAGGTTGTGCCCTGGATGGCAGGAAATAGGAGCCCCAGGCAAGGTGCCATGAACAACTAACAAAGGACACAGGGACCTGTGGCCCAGCCAGGGGACTGGATATTCGGAGACTGTGCAGGAGCCAAGGGCTCAGCTGGAAGATTCTGGATTACGGTGCACATAGACTGTGAGGGTGTAAAAGCTCAGGGATTCTTTTGTTTGGAGTCCCTCCCTGGAGGCATAAATTCAAGCTGTTATGCCATCACTGCACCATGACTAACTTAAGGGAACCAGGTATCTGGGACTCTGCTATAGGAAACCTGCGGTCAAGACGGAAAGGACAACTTTTCTGACTGTGAGAGTGGAGTGAGTAAGGAGTGAAAGGGGTCCCTTGGAGCTACCTGTGGTGAATGGGCTTCAGTCCCAGCAGTGAAAGTCTGGGATGGCAGAAGTGTGACTCCCAGACTGCCCCCTGAATGGTCACACTGGGATGTTTCCTTAACACGCAGGTCATTGACCAGTTTTATATGCAGCATTTTTCAGATTATGCCATATATAAAGTTATATCCAGCTCCAATCTTACTCTGACATTTCTAAAAAACCTGAAATACTTTCAGGTTTTAATTGCTTTTAAAAGAATTCCCTTATCATAGGGAAAAGGAAGAAAGGAAAAGAGTTAGATGAAATTATAAAATTCATTTACAAAACTCTTACTATGAGACTATTTGATACAGATGTCACAGGTCAGAAAACAGAAGATATGAGAAACTTTTAACTGGAAATTACAGAGAATATTCCTCACCTTCCTGAGTCCGATTCAAGGGGGTCATCATTAACAGAGTCTGCATTAAAGTCCAAAGGTTCTGCATCCTGGAGGAGTTCTATTCTATCTCTTTCAGTCCTACCATTTGAACGGGTATACTTTGATAGTGCTGAATAAGTAAAAGGAAGAAAAGACACTTATTTGCTTTGTGAACAGCCTGGCATGTATGGAGACATCAAATTTAAAAAACCGTAAGAATAACAAAGCAATCTCATCCAAAGCAAAAGTGCGATAATTTAGAGGAGATTTAATATTAAAACAAACTTGCTCATATTTGTAGTATTTCGATTTTGTATCTCCACAGAAATGCAACTACAACTTTCACCCCTCAAATAGGTTGAGATCTAAAAATAGGTTGCAAAGAATCAAAGAAAATGAGAAACTACAGGCAAGCATTTTAAATCAAACAATCACCCATTCATCCTCCCAGCTTTATGCTTTAACTAAGCTGTCTAGAGGGGTTTTTTGTTTGCTTTTGTTTGTTTTTAAAAAAATCAATCTCATGAATTAATGAAATGCAGTTGGTTTGCAGTTCACTCTGTGACCTTCATTAGTCAGTACCTATGGCTTGTTCTAGTGTTGGAATGCTACATAACCACATGATGAACATTAAAATGTTAATCTACCACTAACAATCTGGGTTTGCAACTTTGTACAGAGGAGGGGGAAATCTACCAGCGTTTTCTTAAAAGCATATTCAAAGCTCCCCTCCTCCTCCCCTTTTTCCTCCTTTTTCTTCAGTTTCATTTTACTTGTTAGCTTACAAGAGCACAAAAAATACAGAAAAAAACATTAACACTCTGACAAACTTTTTGGAAGTTTAAAATATCCACAAAAAAAGTATTTTGTTAATAGACATTACAAAATGAAAGTATATACACTTATATGGTTTTACATTTGTTGGTCATCTGATTGCTTCATTATTCCAGTCTGAGATAGTTCATTTGCAAGCGGAAGAGGTAAATGTTAATATTTACAACACCCAACTTCAAGATTTATCATGAAGTTTCTTTGTTGACAACTGCTACTCTAATGGCAATCATTATATACGCCATAAGACCAAGTACTTGGTCTGAAGAGTAGCCGGAATCTCCAATTCCAACTAGTTGGAGATGGAAAGAAACACAGAACTCTTCTCAGTGCCTTAAATAGCAAGGCAGCCCTGAGCCACAGAAGTGAACGTTATCAGCATATCATCTAAGACAAAAAGGAAAATATTTGAAACTACTCTCACAGCCAGTGTTGTACAGACAAGATACTGAAACAAAACAAAACAAACTTCCCCTCCAACAAACAAAGCTTACGTCTACTGGCATTGGTCTCTGAAAAGCTAGATTCTTTCTGGTCTGTGTGGACAGCTCTGCTTCTGGTAGAATCGTCTCTATTTCCGTACCGCTCCTTCCATTCCTGGAAAAAAGACCACGAAGGAAAAAGTAAGTTGTGAGGAAAAAGCAACACAACAGTTGTTCAGTGTCTTGATACAGGAAGAATTTTTGTTTTGTTTTAAAGTCAAAACGTGTTCCTTCACTAAACCGGTTACCATAACTGTTCTTTAGAACAAGACTTTCAGAAAACAAATTTCATCTCAAATCTGCACTCAAAGCTCACTCCACTGCTCTAAGTTACGGTGAGAACTGCTGCTTTTATTGATTACTACTTCCATCTAGTGGCAAAATGGAAAAATAACAAGATGCACAAAGCACAGAAAAATTCATAGCTTAGTGTCAAGTCATTTCAGTGTATATTAAATGTATCATAGACTTGCTATTTTGCTTCCCAACAAGTTCAAATTTTAAAATTATGAGATGGAAGGAAAGAATCAAAAGAAAGGTCTATACAATACTGGCTGTCATCTAGCATTAAAATATACCTGAGCTTGAAAAGCCAAGAGGTTTTAGTCCCAGTATTACCTTGCATGCATTCTTTCTCTCATGTATGTCTTTTATTCTGACTTTCTATACTAGGTTTTGTTATAAACTAAAGAAAAACTAAAACTTCAAAAATCTTTCAATATAGTATGCACAGAAAACATGATTTGAATCAAACATTCTGTTTGTTATTCAGCAGAAACTATTAATTCTGTCTTAAATGTAATTCCCTCCTCTGGAAAAAAATAAAATAGAACCTGGGCCAATGAGTTTGCAATGAGCACACAAAACAAGTGAGTTTGGGAGGAGTCCACATTTCAGTATGACAACTCTGCAACTACAGTTATTTCAAGCAGAGCAGTATTGTTATAAGAGACTGATAATAAGCCATTTCAGATTGTTCTGTGTCCTAGAAATCAGGAACCTTTTTAATGCTTGTTATACCTATTGCCATATACCACGGCACACTGAGTAGCTAAACTGTCCAAGTAGTGTCACTAAAATTGTCCTCTTACCTTCTATAATTACCCCCACCCAAGACTACTCAGCAAGATTAAACTGATTCCATCAATTATTTGGGACTAATTTCTTTGTGAAATACATAATTCTGAATTAAATAGCCATGGTAAATCCTATCAGATATCACAGTATAATATTATAATTAGCTAAACAAATCTCATACCCTTCTTCTGTTTTCACCTTCTTCCTGCCTCTGTCGTTTTCTTTTCTCTAAAAATAAAAAAAACTTTGTCTGAGCACCATACTAGGAAAATCATTAGCAATTTTTTTAAACAAATAATGAAAATCCAAAGTTAACTACCAAAGATTCTTATTGAAATACATGACTCTTACAATTAAACAAAAACAAAACAAAAAGCTGTTTGTCTATTATTATGGAGTTTCCTATCAAAATTATTTTGTCATGATGGTATCATGGGTCATAGCATAACATTCGGATACCAGCTGGCAAAGCAAAAAAAAAAAACCAAAAACCCAAACTCTTAGAAATAACTGGAAAAGTTATGATATGAAGAAAAAACTTCAGCATTTTTGAATCAAGACCTTGATGAAGTTCTGTGAGGCCCAACCTATGACCAAAATACTTTGTGTCCATATCTGTCATAAAGTTGGAAGTATAACATCACAGTATCAGTGACATCATAACCTCTTGTTTAAAGGAATGAGAGACTTTGATCTTTCTCAAAAAAAAAGAAATACTACTACTCTAAGTAAACTCAGGTTTTGTTTTTCATCAACTATGGGAATAAAAGTATTACATAATGTAACACTGTATCCAGAAATTTTAATTTCTAAACATTTATTCAAAAAACGCAATGGCTTTTAGCAACTTTTGAGAAACACTTTCAATAAAAATGAACGTAAAATAAAAAGCTTTCCAAACCAGCAAATAATTCCAGTTCTACATAAAATCATGCTTTCTCTAATAAAACAAAGCTAGTTGACGTAGCAAAAAAGAGAAGGAAATGACTGAATTTGTGCAGCTCAATCAACACACTTACAATAGAAAGATTAGTTTGCTGATGATAAAGACAATTTAAATGTTAACCATCCTTTATGACAGATTACACAAGCACCTGCTAAGTTATTATTTGATAAGTAACACACTGTAAAATATTTAGAAATATCTAAAATTCAGGTACTAGATGAATAAAACTGGTATTTCATTTAAGATGCCAATGAAGTCCATTAGTGGACTCTACACAGCGACCACAGTGCTGTAAGTTTTTTGCAGTTTGTTCTGTGGCCTTCCTCAGTATAGCTTTAAAAATACTGACAGATAGTATGCATTTTTTTTCTGCAACATTTCAGACAAACTTAATCCAGAAACAGATCATATGATGAGGAAAAGGCTGAGGTACTTAATGCCTTCTCTGCCTCAGTCTTTAAGACTAAGATGAGTTGTTGTCTGGATACCACGTCCCCCAAGCTGGAAGGCAGGGATGGGGAACAGAATAAAGCCCCCAAAATCTAAGGGGAAATGGTCAGTGACCTGCTACACTGCTTGGACACGCACAGGTCTGTGGGGCCAGATGGGACCGACCCAAAAGTACTTTGGTGGAAAAGCTCACCAAACCACCGTCCTTTAAATTTTCAATTTGGTCACAACAACCTCATGCAACGCTAAAGGCTTGGGGCAGAGCAGTTGGGAGGCAGCCTGTTGGAAAAGGACCTGGGAGTGCTAGTTGACAGCGGCTGAACATGAGCCACTGTGTGCTCAGGTGACCAAGAAGGCCAATGGCACCTGGCCTGTACTAGCAACAGTTCAGCCAGCAGGACCAGGTCAGTGACTATGATGCCATTTTAGTTCTTGCCTTTTTTCTTTACATATTCTCTGTATTCTTTACACATATATTTGTAGCTTATTGTATTAGTGGCTAGTTTTTCCAGTAATTTTCCATGGCCTTTCCCTAGGCAGAAAGACATAACAAATTCCAGAGCTCCAAGGCACCTATCCTATTTTGGTTCTTCCTGGCTATCAAGGCCGAGAACAACTCTTTGAGATACATTTCATGGACAAAGTACAACTAGTGCCGAGGGGGGAACTCCAGAGAAGGGGCTTGACCTGAGGGAGAATTGCACCACCACTTGTCCTCCTAATTGCTGCCTTTTATCAATTATACTGATTTCCTAAAACCTATAATAACTGTATACACCATGTGTGGGTGAGCTTTTGTGGACCTTCTCCATAACTGCCCCTGGAAGCCTCGAAAAAACGGTCCACTTTTATATTACATCCTTACTAAAATTATCTTGAGTTTCATCTCCATACTGGGTAAAAGGCAACAACTGACCCCTGTACTCAGCCCTGGTGAGGCCACAGCTCGAGTCCTGTGTTCAGTTCTGGGCCCCTCAATTCAGGAAAGACATCGAGGGGCTGGAGTGAGTCCAGAGAAGGGCAATGGAGCTGGGGAAGGGTCTGGAGCAGAAGTCTGATGAGGAACAGCTGAGGGAGCTGGGGGTGTTTAGCCTGGAGAAGAGGAGGCTCAGGGGAGACCTTCTCACTCTACATCTCCCTGAAAAGAGGCCTTAGTGAGGTGAGGGTTAGTCTCCCTTTCCAAGTAACAAACAACAAGACAAGAAGAAATGGCCTAGGGAAATGGTGCTAGGGAATTTTGGATATTAGGGAAAAAAATCTTCACTAGAAGGGTTGTCAGGCATTGGATTAGGTTGCTTGGGGAAGTCTGGAGTCAAAATCTCTGGAAATATTTAAAAGATGTGTAAGTGTGACACTTGGGGACATGGGTCAGTGGTGAACTTGGCAGTGCTGAGTTAAGGGTTGGACTCTATCTTAGAGGTCTTTACCAGCCTTGATGATTCTATGGTAGTATGATTTCATAGGAAGACTATGACAGAGGACCTAATTTACCTCTTCTGATTAGCTCTTTTCCTTCATCAATCAAATCAGAGGTCATTTCGCTATCCCCCATGAACTGCTGGAATCCCAAAAGATTCAAACAACGAGTTCCTAAACTGGTAAAAGAAGAAGCAATTTCCTTTGTTAATTTACAATTAGTAGTTTAGATATATTACAAAACAAAATGTAAAACAAACTATTCAGAACTGTATGGACAACCCAAGTAAAACGGAAAAACACAGATTATTATATCTGCTGAGAAAACAGGAAATTCAGAACTCAGAACAGTAACTGGGGACCCAGAACAGTAGGGTAACCTAGGTGACCCAGAACAGTAACACATTCCTAAATACAACTGGAAGTGATGGAATAATCCTATTCAAACAGAGAGACTGAAATGCATACAGTCTGAGAGTAGTGCAAATGACACTTGCTTTAAATGTTTTCAACATTAGACACTTAGTTTAAATGTCGTCAGATATAACAGAATTTGTACCTGAATTATGTCATCAACACTTTTTTGCCAGAAGACAATCATTTTAAAATTCTGCTTATTATGATTTCTGCGGTTTTGAAACAGTAATAACATAGGAAAGCCACTTTCACTTCAGGTTTCACTTGGGAGAATATGTGGCATACTTTTAAGCTGTAGGGATGCTGGCTGCCCTTTTGGATAGCCATTAGGCAGCAGTCAGATAGCAACCCTGCTCCACCTTTTTTAAGCCAGTCCTGGAATTACATAGCATGAAACCACTTCCACCTTTTCAATTTCACACTAGAAAACACAACTGCAGTTTTTGTACTGTTTTCCATCCTCCAAACTGGAATATTGATATCAAGCTCAAAGCCGACTTTATTACCTACTTATGCTGGAAAGTTTTTTTTCTTCTACTACCTGAATTTTAAGACTGCTGGATTAAACACAGGAGACAGCTTTCCTCAAGAGATTTTAATTCAACCTTCAGTTTTGCATATATCTGAATTAGTAGAGGTCATTAAAGCAAATCTCTCTCCTTTAGTTTCTATTCCTCCTTTTCACTATGGCATTCAAGGCCCAGGATGATCATCAAGGACAAGAAGTCACATAAACTCTTTTTTTTTTTCTTGTCATTGGCTTTCCTGTTTGTTGTTTGTTTTGGTTTGTTTGTTTTTTTAGCTCCACCACCACTTTTGTCACTCAACCTAAAGGTAAGCAGGAAAAACTCACAACTAGATACTTGTTGTCTTACTAATTATAGATGCACATACAATATTAATGGACATCCAAGGCATTTCACTACATTGTACTTGACTAAAAACACTATACATTGCTTCTGATTGAACGCTAATGCAAAATTGAAGATATTAACATAAATGTAGTTCAGCAAGGTCAGACTAACAGTATTTCATCCCTTACAGTGTTCAAAAGCAGACATTTTGGAATTATAAAGCAAGACTGTAACCGTGTTTTCTGCAATTACCATCCCTGCCTCCAACAAACTGTGGCTTAGGAAAACAAGATCAAATGATTTAAACCAGTATGTGTTACCATAAGGTAACGCATCAGAAACTTGTTAGGAGTCTGTTAGAAAGTTCAATACCTAAAATTGCTGCTAGTGCTTCTTAATGTATTAGAAAACTTTGTTGAAAACAGCTTCCTCATAGTAATTTCAATCTCAAAAGCAGAATCTAAATGTTCCCAGGCTCCAAACTTTGAACAGATCACCCTTCAAAATCTAGGAATGAAGTTTAAATTAACTCAGTTAAGAGTTAATACAATCTATATTCCTAAAATGTACACATTTCACCTACATAGATAGCAATCTATGGATTTAGGTTTTGCATTTTTATTAAAATGACACAACTCAACTGCTGGAAGAAGTACTGAATCTCTTCCTGAATTAGATGAAACTAATTTTATTAACATAAAGAAACATGGAGGATCTGTCTTGCAAATCACTTACCTGAAGTATGTAGCAATACAGAGAATGACAACAAGCATTGGGTAGTATATATAGAATCCATCTGCAACAAAGGACAGCACTTTCATGGATCCCATTATCTAGGAAAAAAAAAATCCACAAGAACAAGCTCTAATTAGCTGTACTCTACATAAACCCATGAAGACTGTGCCTTCTCACATAAATATACAATCCTTTACAGTTACTAAAATAAAGGCATTATTATCACATCTGCTTGAGAATAAGCAAATTTAAAGGCCACCTCCAGCACTTTGAGGTTTCTAAAATGCTAGATTTTGTAGTCTCACTTACTCCAGAACAAGGGCAAATTTGATGGATTTTTTTCATCTGCTGTGAAAAGAGTCTCTAGATAACACTAAGAATTTAGTTACTAACAACAAAGACGTGAGATGAAACTGAAACCAGCTCTTCAATAAAACCAAACTCACTGGTTTTCAGTAGGAAGTTAGGATTGCTCCCAATCTATAGGGATGCCCTACATGCTAAAGCCAGTGAAAGTATATAAACTAATAGGAGTTTATATTAGGAAATGAAGAACATCCTGAACCCTAAAGTATAATACTTTACTTTCTTAAGATAAAGAAGCAAAAAAAATTAAATAATTGCTCTTGATGACTCCTAGAAATCACGACCAAACTCCTCGTCTATAACCAAGTATTTTTACCCTGTTGAAAAGATTGAAAAGATTTGAATATCTGAATCTTACTATAAGACAGATTTAAAAATACTTGGCCTATTCTCCAAATCATACTGAAAGCTCAAACCCACATTTTCTTACTTACAGATGTATAAGCAGTTGGCTGAGTTTTTTTGTGAGAGATTGTTGCATCCATATGGGTCAAGCCCAGAAAGTTCAAGCACAATGGTGGAGTAAGACGGCAGAATAACCTGCACAAATGCAAGAGGCAACAACATTCAAAAGAGTTTCTTACATTAACTACAAAATCCTAACTAGATCTATCATAGAATAATGATGTAGAGCTCATTAGGAATTATACACATAAATTACAAATTAAAGAATGTAAATGGAAGTTTCACGCACATTTTCAATTCAGTATTTGATAGAACACCTGCAAAACATATTCCAAATACTCACATGCCACTGAAAAGGAGACTGTATGCATCTGTCTGATGATGTGAAGCTAAGTAATAATAGTTAAATACACGGATCCTGAAGACAGTAGAGTAAACACAGATACTTAGGAAAAAGATGGTAAGAAAACAGGCCATCTAGGGGAAAAAAAAGTGTTGTTGTTTAAATGCAGAATGCTATTAAAGGTTTCAATGTATTCAGCACATAGCCTGTCACACACAGAGACCATCTCCAGCCTTAATTTTTCATTTTGAAATGTGAGAACACCACCAGCTCTGAGAAGAGTTTCAGGAGTTTTTCTGAACAATTTAAACTGGGAATGATAACTGTAACATTCTACACATAAGCTAACACAGCTGACCCTAGAAACATTCTACTACTTCTCGTTATGTAAATAAAATTGCTGTAATTGCCTCAGTAATTACTATGACTGATCTGGCATTTCCTCCCACAAAAAAAGGCATAAACCCAAGTGTTTTTAAATCAACTTTTCCTAAGTATACTGGAATTTTTCAGCTCAGTATCTTTACTGATAAATCTGTGCATACATATGTTAGCCACACCTTTAACTGGATTCCTGGTCATAGCCAAATTCCTGTTTAGGAAATTGAGGTCACACACATGGCTGATTGGACAGAAAGTCTAACTAACACCTATGCTCCAAGCTAGTGTTTCAGAAATTACTCTACACATGATATTCAGGCCAGCTGGGTCATGCCTTCACCTGGTATTTGAGAGTTTTAACAAGCGGCAAAATGCAGACTTCCTCCACAGAAACAAAGTTTTCTACCATATATTTAGAGACCTTTTGAAAGGTCACAGATTATTTAGAGATTTATTTTTAAATCTATTTTATCTACTGCTGTTATCAGAACCATTTATCTGAGAATATTTTTGTCAAGTGATTATCTCCAACTTACCTCTATGTATATATAATTATATGTCTTTTCTGCCAGCTGTATGAAAACCGCAAATAGCGACAGAACTGGTTTTGTGCTGAAAAATGTGCACTCTGACCACACAACAATTACAGAGAATGTGGCCAGCACAACTGCGAGCACTCTGTAAAACCATGGTCGCAGAAGGCATTCCCAGTACCACTCTGGAAAAACAAACACACACACACATATCCGGAACGGATTAATGGAAATCACACAACCAGAAACAGAGCTCCCTCACAAAAGGCTTCAAACTTTGCTATTGCCTTACTGCAACACCTAACTGCTACCAAATTCATAAATAACACTTAGGCTATGGCAGCATAAATTAGTATATGACAGCTATTCCCTTACATAAACGCATTAATATTTGCAGACTTGCTTCTACTGCAGCTGAACTTTTTACATGAAACAATTGGTTCTTTTTACAGAATGGTATCAGTTATGGCTTAACATACTCAAAATCTGCATGACAGCACTTACCAACCGTCGGTGTGTAAAAATACTGAATAATTTTATTTTCTGGTTCCTGGGAATGAAAGGTATGAACAAACTGCCGAGTTGCACTGCTTTCATTTTTTGCCACATCTTCTAGGTAAAATGCTTGCTCTAAAAGAATTTGCCACTGAACCTGTGTACGACGATGTCTCTGTACTGAATAGATTACCTACAATAAATTACAAGAATCAGGGTTACAAGGTACTCTTTTCAAAAAATGGCAGAAAATCCTTGCAAAATCCCCTGAAAATGTGTGCACTGCAGAACTGCAAACAATAATTCTATATATTCAAAAAAAGCAGGTAGTTAATTCTCTAAATACATAGATCATAGAATGACTACATACATGATTACTGAGTTTTGCAGCTCTTTCATCACAAACCATCTGTAGCAGTTAAATCCTACTTTTTCCAACCTACCACTTTATTTTTTCATCTCACTGAATATCAAGTTTTTACTAAGATTTCTTTTTCAGAATGCACTGTCAGTAAACCATTACAAGGCTTATTCACAGACAGCTATAATACTATCAAGATTTAACACAAGAACAACACTTTTTACACATCCAGAACTTTGATCACTTGGGATATTAAACTTCTGTGCTTTCTTTCACCAAGAAAAGTTTCTGTAAAGTAGCTTACACCCACTATACTCAACAATCCAGATGAAGTGCATTCAAAATCTTTGACTATCATTTACTCTCATTACGTTAGCGTAAGTGAGGCATTCTCCTATCTATTAGTTATACCTGCTTGTGAAGTTTGGCCAAACTTTTTTCACTGGGATAACTGTTCTGTCTTTCATCAAAATCTTCATAATCATCCATGTTCCTACCCATTCTTTCCTGGTACTCAGTAGGGCACTGGAAGGAAAAGAGAAAATTAACTGGGAGATGAAAGAGTGGCAAGCAGCCTTTGCTAATTATTTGTGAAAGCTTGGGGCATTTCATGCAATTGAAAAGCTCACTCTAAGCATACATTTTTCTCTTTCTACAGCACTCTTTATGTCAAAATACATCTGATAATTATATATGTGATAAGAAAGCATTTCACAAAGAATTTCAACTCAGACTCTTGACAGGAACTCAGATGTCAACTAGAGATTATACATTAAAAGCAAAAGAAAGTAATGTACAAGTATTCTGTATGTGCAGGAAGCACCTCCTCCCAACTGAATAATTACAGTTGAAGATGAGCAATTCGTTACCTTTTTCAGTATTGTATCAACACATTTCCTCAAGGGGTGGTTATATTTGATACTCTCACTTACTTTACGGACTTCCTGTTGAGAGAAAAAAATAACAGAGTAGTTTAACTCTGCTAAATTAAAAATATGAAATAAATAAATTTTTCAGAAATGATAAATTTTTACTGGTCAATTAGGGTTGCAGCCCTCCCAACTGGAAAAGATAGCTATCAAAGCTTCAAAAAAAATACAGTTTCCTAAAAGCCATAGCTTTACTAAATATCTCATAAATGGTAAGTGAAATATTTATAAAGAACACCTACATATTTTTTAAAAAAGAACATCAGTGTGCAACACTACTATACAAAAGTGTGGAGGATTGATTTCTGTGCATGAAGGCTGAAATGGAAAATACTTTCTTGTCTAAGTTACAGATAAAAAAGAGATAAAGAGGAAGTCCCACTGACTAACTTGGGGCATTGACCACCTCTTCAGGAAGCCTATTCCAGTTTGAGACCACCTACCACCCTTAAGGTAAGGAAATGCTTCCCCATGTCCAGTCTAGACCTCTCCAGACACAGCTCTGAACCGCCGCCATGCATCCTACTGCTGGCTACCAGGGAAAAGAGATCAGCATCTCCCTCTCCAGGCATTTGAACAATGCTCTCAGTAATTTGCTTCAGCTTTCAGTCAGCATGGAAGTGGTCAGACAGCTGGATTAGATGACCATTGTTGGTCCCTTACAGTGAAAATATTCTATCTGTTTTAAGTGTTGTCCTGGTAAAAAAAAATCTTTGTTGCACATTTTCTAGTAAGCTTTGTAGTTATGTCCCACTTAGACATTTTTAGCTGTTTTTAGCAGTTTCTTCAAAATACTACTATTTTTGGATGAAGATTCTACTACTGATTTATAGTGACATATAACACAAATTTCCACCCTACCCTACAGCAGTTCACACATATTATTCTAAGCCATGGTACCTCAGCAGTAGAACCAGGAATAGCTATTCAAAGGCCCGTATTTCCATTCTGTTCCTGAACTACATTAGAGCCTATTGCCCACTGACATTTAACAACAGTCTCAGAAGAAACTTTGAAAAAAACCCAATTATCTATATATTCTCTTCTCAAAAAGCCTGTTAAGTGTGCCCCCACAATTTGGAAACTCTTCTCAAGAGTCCAGAAATACACTGTCAGCAGAGCATAAAAGAAGAAGTACCCAATTTGAACACTAGTGAAACATCTGTACACTGAATGTTCAAGCTCACTCTGAAATGTTATTTGTTAGTGACCAGTATCACTCCAAAAGGGTCAATACAAGAATAGATTCAACAAATAATGGTTATCAAGCTGCCATGACTTTTAAGTTCATCACAGCAAGGACTATTTCTGCTTTGACTTTTGCAGAGGGTCGAGTGTTATCAAGTGGCACACTACGATGATTTTCTTAGTTTACAGGTATTTTACAGTAAGGTCATGCTACAAGTGTCCAACATCAGCAAATTCAGACACAACTAACAACAGTCTTCACTTTTTTCACAGGGAAAGCTTGTTACTTACCTCCATAATATCCTCTAAATTCTCCTCTGCATCTGCTTTTTCAGTCATCAATTTGGCAGCTTTGAAATAAGTCTTCATGAGTAGATAACCCCTCTTGGCCCCATTCCAGTGAGAACGAGGGATTTCCACCAAACCATAACCCAAAAGCAACACAAGAAGGAACAGACCCCATGTGTTTGCAGCAGCTATTCCAATAGTCTGAAGTTGGTTCCTAAGGAAACAAAGCAGTATGAAAAACCCAAACAAATAACATCCTCCTATCCTGCCTGCAAGAAACCAGCCTTGCAGTATGAAGATGTACCAACATGGCTTTTAAGTTTACAGGAACAGACTGTGTGTCACCTAAATTTTTGCCTGGAGCCAGTCTGCTATTTGGCCATATTTAAAACTGCCACAATTTTCTTGTATCTCTAATGTTTCCGCCCACTGTGGAAGGAAGACAAGAGTTCATTTGTTCTCAAACAAATTGTTCTCCTAAGGGAATATGTTCCCTTAGGAAACAACATGAACTTATCAAACTTACTGACAGTGAGTTCAAAACAGCATAATGGCAGTCATTGTAAGAAACAGCCTCAGAACCCAGGATTTGTATTCAGAATATTGTGTTCAGAAATTTGTATTCCGATTTGTATGCCATCTAGTATGGAAAACTGTTAGCAATTTACAGATTTCAATTATTTTAACTTTCCTTTTCACATTCAAAGTCTACAGCATTCAGATGCACTATAGAGGAAATGCTGATTTTTTGAAATATGTTGTTCTGAAAACACTGTAAGTTTGTGCACTAACTTTGCAAATGTGTTTGTATGGAGCAAAAAGCACCATTGCAAATACAAGAGGATTCCTCTGCTGTACATTACAAAATCAGAAAACCAAAAACCGAATTTCTATAAATACTCAAAAAAGACCATTTCATATAAAAAGTTAATAAAACTTTCTAACTGCCTAGCAAAATATTTTAACTAAAACTAGTTTTTTCAGAAAGACGCATTCCATCCACAGAAGAAATTATCCATGACAATTCTGTAAGAACTCATGCAAGTGTTCACAACATTATTCTTACCACTGTAAATTGAAGTTTGGGTTTACAGCCACATATATCAGAAATGCTCCAAAAATCAGTAAGTAAGTGCCATAATAGATGGCATTCTCAATCAAAGCAGTTTTGATCTTTCCAGTGATGGAGAACCCGCCTGATCTAGCATATGACTGCATGAAAGGTAGCAGAATCCTAGGACAAAAGGAAACAAACCAAAACCACGTCAGCCAATTAAAAAAAACCACCATCCCCCACCAAAAAAACTCTCCCAAACACCCAAACCACCAACTCCCCCAAAATAGTACTTTAGCAGTGTCAGGTTACTGAGGCAGGGGTTAAAGTTTAAGACTCCCAAGCTTCTAAGAAATTAACTACTTAAATGTTTTTATTCTAGATGTACCTGTCTGATGGCAAACTCTAAACAAGCTGCAGATAAAAATAATACAGTTAACTTTACTATGAAAAATCTGTGATAAATAAGAATGAACTATGAACTCTGATATCCTTGAGTAACTAAAAAAATAATTATTTGAGGACAGGTTGATCAGAAACCACACAAGGCACAGAGAACCCAAATCCCCACAGACAAATCTTTTCTCTGTAGCTTTATATGATGTATCCAATAAAACCAAATAATTTACAATATTACTCAAAAATTACCCAACTTATTCATGGAATTATTTTGGTATCTGGTTGCCTAAAACCCATTTTTTTCAGACAATCTATCCATAAACACCTACATGTGTAAATTGGTCAGTTTCAACTACAAAAGTGAACCAAGGGTACATGGCTGCCACCAGAAATTTGCTTCCACAGAAGCAAGAAAAAAAAAGGTGCCTAAGTTAGTACAGTAATTATTACAGAAATTTCAGTACTAGCAAATAAGATATAATTTAAAAGCTGTTTGCCATAGTGATACACATTTTTAAAGAATGCTATGACTGTTAGGATGGTGCACTTAAAAACTATATCATCGTCTTTGCCATATCCTTTTGCCTTACTTACCATGTTAAAAACTGAGATGTCCAATATACAACACGCCAGAAAATTGGCATAATTCCATCAGGAATATAACTCCAGGGTTTGAAACATTTTTGCTTGCTGTTACAATGCAAAGAAGATTATCATTAGTTGTAGAGCACGAGTATAAAAAGCATTTGCTATAAATTCCTATCTCGAAAGGTATTTGAAAAGAGCATAGAAGTAGTACAATACTATTCAAGTACATAGTCAACAATCAACCATCTCCCAAATAAATAAACTGAATGATCACCTAGAAATACTTATCATTTTCCTAACCACAAATACTGTATCTGGACAGGACATCTTTCTTAGAGAAGAAAACAGAAGCTCAAAGACTAAAGAGGAATATTGAATAAAGAATTTTAAGGTTACAATTTTTGGTCAGTAGTAATTATTTCATGCACAGAAAGAACATTTTTTCAGACAGAGAAGCATTAAAGTTTAGTTAGGACAGCAGGTTTTTAAAAAATATCTAGGGACACCATCATCTAGAGCATTTTGTCGTACAAAAAACATACTAATTGCTTCTTCTGCCACCCAGCTGGATTCAGTCAGTCTTATATAAATTTTGATTCAGTAAGCCAATACTCTTCTGACAGGTAGTGTTCACTTCAGAAGACCAGAAAAGCCATATGAGCCATTTTAGTAAAAAAAACCAAAAAACAAAGGACAAGGTGTCCATCTACACTAAGGCAGTTCTTTTTTTTCCCACACACCTGTCTGGGTAATGAAGCAAGAGTGAGTCAAGGGGCAATAAAGTCAACTTAGATAGGATTACCTAATGAGAAATAATTGGTGTTTTCCAGGTTCAAACTAGTTAAGCCTGAGTTGTAAGTTTTTATGTGACCAGCCTAAATATTTTCAAAACTATCAAATTAAGATAGAATGACAGGTAGTATGACTAAAGGTTTCAACACCTCTCCTATGAAGACAGGCTGAGAGAGCGGGGGTTGTTCAGCCTGGAGAAGAGAAGGCACCAGGAGACCTTACAGCACCTTCCACCACCTAAAAGGGGCTTATAAGAAGGAGCAAAATGGACTTTTTATACTGGCAGAATGACAGGACAAGGGGCAGTGGTTTTCAATTAAAAGAGGGCAGGTTTAAATTAGAGATTAGGAAAAAAACCTTTACTGTGCAGGTGGTGAGGCACTGGCACAGGTTGCCCAGAGATGCTGTGCATACCCCATTCCTGGCAGTGTTCAAGGCCAGGCTGGATGGGGCTAGTGAAAGGTGTCCCTTGCCCCTGGGAGAGGATTGGAGCTGGATGATCTTTAAGGTCCTTTCCAACCCAAACCATTCAGTGATTCTATGAAAAAAAGTTTGTCTGAAGCTATAGGTAAATTGAAAGGTTACTGAATAGTTTTCAAATTGTGTATATACTTAACTAGGTTTAATTAACGGACTGGGTGGTCTTAAATATAGGGTACAATATTGCAACACTAAGTCTGTCATTTCACCATTTCACTATTCTTCCAGGCCCTGCCTTGGGGCAGCAAGATGGGCAATACTTTGCACCAAAGTATCAGCTGACATTTTAAAGGCTCTGATCATCTTACAGATAACTACAGTGCACACATCAACAACACGAGGAAACAGCCAGTGTAGGCTAACAGATGAGCAGCCAGGGGAAAGAGCTGATGTTAGTCTACTTCTCCAAGTTTAGGGATTACTTTCTTCCTGCCAGGATACAACTAGCAGGCTATCATTACTTTGGTGGAATACAGTAGATTTCAGATAACTCCAATTACCATATATATGTGATTATAATAAGCAATTAGATATGCAGCTTACATATAAGACAAGCAGCTAATTTCATTTATAAGGTATAAAATTAGATTTTCAGGTTTAAAGTCTTTAAGACTGTAAAGGATAAGCATTCACCAAAGCCTCTCCTCATAACCAGGACTGCTCAAAAAGCTTAGTCCCATTGCTTTAACAAAAAAAGGGAATCTAGTGCCACAAAAAAAGAACAGTTGGGTAATCAGCTAGAACTACTACATAATCACTGTGATAATTACTCGAGCAGATACAGATCCAGTTTTCCTCACCTCTTCCCTCACTGTCCTGTATATTTACAAAATTCAAATTTTGCAGATAACACTTGTTTATTAGTGTTATAAAAGAAAATCATAAAATACAGTCTAAAGAAAAAACCATGCAGCTCATACCTTGGAGCAAGAGTAACGTAAGAGCCATTACTTTCTGCAGGACTGGAGTTAACCGCAAGTTTGCATCGATTATAAATAGTCTAAAAGACAATTTATTTTATATCAGTGACCAAAGAGGCATAATACTTATTTAAAAGTAGTAAGTCCTATTTTAAAGACATTTCTTGTACTCCAGGTTTACATTTGAAATTAATTATACTAATAAACATTCAAATCAACATGACATCAGCAGCCAAGTAAGAAAAATGCTGAAAGTGTCCTTATGCTGCCTAAACAGATAAAAAAATTGTTATAAACAAATAATGAAATTTTAATATGTTTAAAACAGATTTGTTATCTGATGAGATCAACAAAAAGTAAAATTAACTATAAACACAGACATTGTCATGTTTAATTCATTAAGACACTACATGGGAGATTTCCTTGGTGTTTCTAAGCGATGGTCTTTTGCAATCATTAGTTTGGAGAAATATCATATTCATTTGATGCAATTAAGCAGGAAGTCTTGCACGTTTCTTACCGTACTGACATCTAGAGGCAGTATGAATACAATCAGGAAACAGAGATACCAAGCCAATAATGTTGCTATGATCACCAGCCTATGCTGTTTCTTGAAGTCTCCATACCGGTGAAGTAGGAATAAGGCCAGGAAAAAGACAAACACTATCTCGAGGCCCAAAGCTGCACCACTCATTGTTAAATCCTGGCTCCAGCCACACCACACTCACTTGGGAAAGCAGATCAGAACTGCAAGACAAAAAGACATTTAATTACATTAAAATCCCTGGAAGATATTTACACAGAAGAGTTGCTGCATGGACACTTTAAAACGCATTAACAGACTTTTCGTACTTCACATGACCAGGACTCTAATCAGACAAAGATTTTCAGCAAGGTGCCCTGAAGTCCTTTGCAGAAATCAAAATATGTTATTCCAATGCTGTCATTTCCAGCAACGTATTAGCACAACTCCTGCTCGTCATCTTGATATACAATAGATCCAGGAGGCAAATCTCGGCCCCTGAACAGAGTACTAGCCCAACTTTAGGTCCAGTACAAATTTCAAGATGAAAACCTATCCTGCTGTTTTATTTCCCTTTTAGAAGTAATCAACTAATTTGGGCAAAGGGTTAAATGTTTAAATTAAATATTTCTGGATATCTAATGAACAACTTTTTTAATGGAGCGTACCTCAAATACATATATGAAGTCTGTATACAAGAGTTAACAGAGCAGAAGAACACAGCAAAGTATGTGTTAGCCTACTTGTAATGTACCTCTTTTAGGTTTGAAATTTCAAGAATTTCAATTCACCTTCCTACTCCTCTTGTGTTCTTCAGAGAAACAAGTGTCTCAATGCATTTGGTATTAGTTAACCATGACGTATTTTTTGCTTTGCTTGTCCTTCTGGGTTTAGTTACTCTGTTACAGTCAGGACTGCTCTAAGTGCCTAGAAAGTTTATATAGATTCACATAGACAAGCTATTACACGAAGGGACAGCGAGCTGCACAAATCCATTACAGAAAATCTCACTGACTTGTTACATTTTTATTTAAACTACTTCTAACCTTTTAATAAGCATCATTTTACTCCTGGCATTTTAAACATTATCAAAAAAGAAGTTTATTACTGCGGCCAGTCTGACTTGCTTCTCCATGAAGATTAACATTTAGCTGGTTTGATTTAAGTGAAATAGTTTTTGCTGTGGCTTTGCTGTTAAGACTTTCAGTACTTTCACTTTTCTGGAGATTTAAAAGAAATGCTATTACTAAAATTCCCCTCTACTTACTTTTAAGTCCCTTTAGAATTTGGTAAAGTGAACCGTTTCTTTTACTAATTTCTCAGTAAACTGCTTAAGCAGATCTGTTATGCTTGAGGGCACTAAGCAATGAAAACTCTTATTTGCACTAAAAAAACTCTAAAGTTTGTGATGGCATTACTAGCTTGAGGACACAGAGGAACAATTATTCTGTGACTTTTTTCCCCCTCAAAAATTTGTTTCTCCCCGTTTTCTACTTTCTTCTTTGAATTTCAAACAGTAAGAGCAGTCTGTTTACTCCATATTGGCTATGACACACAGAGCATTCCGTATCCTGAAAATAACTCAAGTTACCTTCCTGTTTGTTATCAAAGACGCACATACTTTTTCTTTTCTGCCTTCCATCAAACATGTTTATCAAACTATCAACATTTCCATTAGGACAAAGCATCCCCTTACCATCTGTCTGTACTCTACTTCAGCTAGATCATTTGTACATTAAAAATCCAGGATATCTAACCCATTTCTCAATCATTTGAGAAACTGATTTGAAGCAAGTCCTTGACTGTTCTATTGTACCAGCCTGGTTTCCTCTGAGAAGTCTTTCGTATTTAGAGTATAGCAGCAAATTGCACAGAATCAAAAATAACAAAACAATTATGTAGTAGCTTAATTAAGGCACTGCTACCTGGCATGTAGCTTTTGGTGCCCATTACAGCCACACCTCTTGCTACATAAACAAAAAAAATTATACAGCATACACTTCATTAGTCACGAAGTTTTATTACAGTCACACCTAAAAAGCTGCTATCAAAACAGAAGGTGAAAAGTTTTTATGCAAGATGCTGCACTCAGCTACTACCATAAGGGAACTTCCAGAAATATTATAAAAATGTACTGAATATGCTAAAATAAAGAGGGACTTGCATCCTACCACAACTTAAGTCACTTTCAAAGACAAAAGTGACTTTGCAGTTATCAGTAAACTACATCTTTATGTTCTTCCCTGGTTCCTATTTTAATCTCAAAATTCAAAAAGAAAGGCCTGTTTTTTCACAAGACTGCAACTAATAACACTCTGTTTGGAATTATGTATACACATTTTCAAACATTTTCAACAGTTCAAAATTTTTAGATAGAAACTATTTATTTAAAACCAGCTCTCCACATAAAGAGATTAAATGGAAGAAAATCCACAAAGTGAGAAATGCAATGCCTGAGAGGAGCTCTTCCGGTGAACTAAATCCAACCCAACAGTGCAGACCTATCTAGGACCTGTGCTACTAGAATCAGATCTTAAAATACACTACTGCAGGCTATAAACCCATGACTTCCTCTGGAAAGCAGCGTTTCCTGAACCTGGTTGTTAGCTCAAAGAAAGGTAAGCTCCTTACCCATCATCCTGTTTCTTCACTTTATTTAGACAGCCATCTCACTATCGGCATACGGCTGAAAAGCTGAAACACTGGCACGGGAAGTGCACCTTAACCAATAAAATACAAGGACATGCTCTTGTGTTAGCTTAGGATTTTCCTGCTTCTTTTCAGACACAGACAAAATCAGTTAAGTTTTTAATTTTACCCAGCTACTAACTCTGCAAGCATCATAAAGGGCTCAGTTCAGGCTTAATTCCCTTTATATGATAGACTCCCTACTATCAACAGTATTAAATTACCCTGCCAACCTAAGAGTAACTGCACTCATGACATCTACATTACAAATGAACTAACTACTCTGCCTGGTACAGAAATCTCAAATTACTAAATGAAACAGCAGAGAATGAAAAACCCCACACCTTCTTACAGTTTTTATACAGCACCAAATTAAAGAAAGACACTCCAATATTATATTCTCAAAGAAGGCTAAAAAGAGTAAAGCATATCTGTGAAGGATTCCCCCAGACTCCCACCAAATGCCTGAGGAGGCCTGAACTGAGGGTAAGCACTGCTGCACATGCCTTACTAAAAAGTATAAATAGGACTATAACCTGCAGGATGTTTCCTTCACAAATTCAGCTTTATTAAGGCCTCCAAATTCTTCCCATCCAGGAAACACAACACTACTTCTCTATCATGTATTTCTGTGGTTGATTGCTCCTTCTTAAGCACAGGCAAAAAACTCCACTCACTTGTACTCGCTCCCCTCCCACAAGTTTCCAAATCTTTATGGGTATGATTTACACTACTACACTCAGAAAGACCTGAAATCTCTCACAGTTGTGTGCCTTCTATAGTTTTAATCATCATACTATTTCATTATGGAAACTGTGATAACCATGAAAGTATTTGACAAGGGAATGGCCTCCTTAGTCACAACAGTGGCTCTTCCCAGCTTTCTTTTCCAAGCAAAAACATCCCAAGGAACAGAATCAAAGTCCTATTAAGCAACATATAAGATTAGCAACTGATCCTCTTGTATACAGTAGGTCTATCAGTCATTACTGAGATAGATTAGACTACTTCAACTATTTGTCCTTGACAAGCTGATGCTGTCTTTTACTCAGCTGTTATATTCTACATACTTACAAACAGCTTTAGTGCCGGAATTTTTTTCAGGAATTCAAAAGGGAGTTTGCCAATCCATAGCTCTGCCTGTCCTTCAAATAGTAATAATAAAGACAGCCACCATGCTTCTGGTTTTCCTGTCTGTGGTACCTCAGACATTTCTAGAATACTAAAGACTTTTTCTTCCTGTTGAAGCATTCTCAGGTAAAGATCAAACAGATTTGGAAAAGCTGCATTTCTAGACATCTTCAATATTTCAGACGAAACACCTGAAAAACCAAGCAGCCTTACTCTGTATTTTCAAAGATCATAAATACATCTGAAAAAAACCTGTCACCAAAAAAGTTGCCAAACTATGAAGGGATATCAGAGACAGTCATGGACAGAACAGAGAGCCTCAACATACCAAAAGAAAAATATGGGCAACAACATCTCCCACCTCAAGCTGAATTCAAAACTCACTTTCAAGTACAAAAGCTGCCATCTCCAATAATATATCAATGGCCAGCTCAATTAGCTTCTGCCTTTCTGCTAGTTCTTATTGAGGTTCTACCAGCACATTTCACTTGGCAAGAAAACCCAGTGTTTGGGTTCTAAAACCTGTCCTACTCGGCAAAATCATGCTGCAAAGAATCATGAAGACAGACTTCACTCTACAGACATGATTAAGCCTTTAGTACTGATAGAACTGCCCCACACTAAGAGCCCTTGACACTTCCATCTCTAAACAACAAAATGGGCTAACTTATACTTCAGAACTCAAAAAGAGAGAAGCACAAGACGCAAAGCAAGAATAAAAATAGCCCCTTCAGCTATTTTAATTTCCAAGTCTGCATAGGGTGTTGTGGGGATTTCTTTTTGGTTGGTTTCAGGTTTAGGGGAGGGATGGCATTGTGGGTTTCGTATGGTTGGTTAATTTGGGTTTTTCTGTTTACTTTTTTTATTACACACTGGTCCTCACAGCTTGGGGGAAATAGTAAGTATTTATAAACAGACAACAAAGAGCTGCTTTATCTCAGTACAGTGAAAGGGCTATCTAAAGAAAGAAAATAGCCACAAACTGCCTAAGAAAACCAACCAGAGAAGTTATCTTTTTAGAGCAATAGATTGCACTGTTTGAGAGAAACAACCTCTGAGATTAGTGAAGAAAGCAATTTGCATGGCTTTGTTCTTCTGACACACTAGTCAGTCTATGTACTGACTGATATTTTATTAGCACCTGTCAGTTCAACTTGCAACGAAGAAAAATTCTAAATTGACTAAACATTTAATTGATAAGAGATCGATATTTAGGGAAACAAGTTTTCTATCTTCTAATTAAAAGAAAAAATAAAATGTTGTGCTGGCACCACTCAAAATAGCAGTACTCTCTGATTTTGTAGGGGACTAAATTCTACACAGTAGCACTAAATGAAAGAGAAGTTACCAAGGAACATTAAGATTTTTGTGTTCAAATGCAAGCAGGGACCATCAGTACAAAACCATGGAGAGCTCATTTGCTTTACATGGTGCTGTCTTGTCCTCTGCTAAAAGATCAGAGTCATCAAGGTTGCAAAAGACCTCCAAGATCACCAAGTCCAACCTTTAACGTATTAAGTACCACAGAGGCCAAAGGTTTCAAACAGTTTAGGGAAGTATGCTGAAAATAACACACAAAAGAAAATAACTCACTTATCGGAGGAACCGAAATAGAATCAAATACAAGCGCTGTACAGTTGCAAGCAGAATCTAAAAAAAGAATAGAAATCGCTATCTGGGCTACCAGACTAATGCACTCACACAAAGCAGGTGTCAGTAAGGCAGCAGTCACATGACTACTGCCCCAACACTGCATTCAGGCAAACAGATTATGTTTTAATTTCCAGATTGTAAAACATAATTGGATTTTCCACGAAATCATCTTTCGATTTTCCATACATTAATAGAGAAGAGTGACATGATTCACAAAGAAAAAAGGGGCTGCAGAAAAAGTGAAATAAACTCAAGAGGTTTTTTAAAACCAAAATTCCACCTATTTTTCATCTGATTATCTGCTTAAATGACCTTTGAACAACTGTTCCGTGACTTAAGTTAAAACTGGAAACGGTTAAAAAAATATTTTTTAAAGATTATACGAATGTTAATTTGAGTCCCATCATTCCCTGTACGTGACTTTAAGTTGCGTACTCTTTGCCACGGGCTCCATTACCACCCTCAATTTTACAGGCACGTCTCTCCAGCGTTATGCAGTAAACAAAGGACAGCATTTGCAAGCAAGTGGTTGACTAAGAGCGGGGTTGTAAGTGTGTTCAGAATTAGTTCTCCATCCCCACCAATTTCAAAACAAGCAGTTTGGGGGAAAAAACGCAGGGAAGAGCTGCATTACTGAAAGTCGCTCCGGCTGCGAATCACGGCGTGAAAAGATTGCAGGGCTTGAACAAGCATGGTGCGGGTCAGGACCGGCCACACACGGGCATGTCCAGGTCTTTCCAGAGAAGACCTTCCACGGTGAAATGTGCCAGCGCTCCCCGCCCGGCCGTGCGCGCACAGGCCTGTGCGGCACAGGACGGAGCTCCGCCGACACGGAACCAACACCTGAGCTACGCGCCCGGGGTCCCTGAGGGGAGGGCGATACTCGGGATAAGAGCCGGGAAACGAACGCGCCGACCTCCTCACCCAGCACTGCCCCGCAACCACCCTTCCCTCCGCGTCCTTGTCACAGGGGACGTGCCCGGCAGCTGCCGCTTCCCACCCGGCTCTCGTCCCCGCTCAAGAGAACCGGCCCGGCCGTGACTCGGCACTGCGGCCCCGCTCCGCCCGGCCCCGCGTCCCGCCCGCCGCCGCCTCACCACGGCCGAGCTGCCGCTCAGCGCCGCGTTCCCCGCGGGGCTCCGCCGCCCGCCATCCCGGCCGGCACCGGGCTCAGAGCGTGGCGCAGGGAGCTGCGGCCGCTCCCGGCTTCTTCCGCGTCGGGACCGCCGCCATTCGCCGCCCGCCGCCGCCGCCGGCCTGGCACGGCCCCGCCTCTGGGCGGGCACAGGGCTGCGAACTACAGCTCCCGGCAGCCTCTGCGGCCTCCCCCGCTGCGGCTTCCGGCCGGCGCCGGGATGGCGCGGTGCTGAAAGGCGCGGGGCGCGCGGCGGCGCGTGCGGGCCTTGTAGCGCCATGTACAGGTACGGCGGCACCGGGACACGGGAGCGCCGGGACCCGGGGATGCGGGGATGCGCAGGGACACGGGGGCGCCGGGGTCCGAGGATGCGGGGATGCGCAGGGACACGGGAGCGCCGGGATCCGGGGATGCGCAGGGACACGGGGGCGCCGGGATCCGGGGATGCGGGGACGCGCAGGGACACGGGAGCGCCGGGATCCGCGGATGCGCAGGGACACAGGCGTGCGGGTACCGCTGCTGGGCTTCGAGGGAGCCCTCGCGTACGGCGGGCGCGGGTCCCCCTGCTGCTCGGCGGTGGCTGGGGGGCTGTGCGTGGGAACCCCGGGAGCCAGGAGCGGGCGTGGGTCCCGCGGGAGCGGGAATGGGCTCCCGGGCGTGGGAGCGGTGCGGGGATCACACGTGTGTGTGGTCCCGGGAGTGCGGGGGGCTCTGCCCTCGGGGCTGGCGGGGTGCGGCGTGCGCGGGGGCCGCCGTTCTCCCGCCCGCAGCGGGCGGCAGCCGCGAGTGGAGCTCCCCGTGCATCCCGTCCCGCTGCCCGCGCTGCCGCCCCGCCGTGCGAGGGTCCCGCCCGGTGCTGTCGCGGCTGCGTCCGGGTTTGGTGGTGTTGGGAAGCTGCCGGATCCCGCCGCCTCCATTGGCTCCGCTCCCCGGTCCCTCGCCCGCCCCATCCGGGAGCGGGGCGCGCTCAGTCCCTGGCGGGATCTTCCCCGAAGTCTGCCAGACCGAGCGCACGCCTGCGCTGTGGCCGCTGCTCGTGCTTCCAGCGCCCGCAGCTCCCACACTTAGTCGCCCTGAGTGTGGATGTGGAGTACGAGTGACTGAAATGCTTCAAGGATCCCCGCCCTGTGTTTGGTGTCAGTCTGGCGGTACCCTCAGAGCCTTTGGGTTTTGCTGTGTCTGCAGAAAACACCTCCAGGAGATCCCATCCTCTAGCACTAATGTTTCCACCAGCTTGGAATGGGACTCCAGCAAGACTTCGGAGCTTCTCTCGGGCATGGGAGTGTCGGCCCTTAAGAAAGACAAGCTGGGCAATGAAAACACACCACAGGACCTGCTGGTGTCGTCACCCTGTCTTCCTCCGAAACGGCAGAAGGTGAAGGACAATGAAAAGGACTTTGTTATCCTACGCCGGCCGTGGCTGCTTCGAGAGGCAGAGTCAGGTACCGTCACCCTGGTCCAGGTTCTGCTCGCCCTTCAGTAGAGATAGGGAGTGGGCGTCACAAATCCACCCTGCTTCATAGTTTATTTCTTTTTGCTCTTACCCAGCAGAATGTCGCTTTTAGATCTAATGGCTTTCAGGCTTGGGGTGATAAATCCTATTTTATCTGCATTCTAACAGGGGTGGTGTGTCTGGCTCCAGAACTGTGGCCCACGAAAAGCATGGTTCTCTGCTGCCTACGCCCGTGAGCTCCTGTGTGTGTGTGCTGGGGGGTTGTGCTGCATGTCCCTGTGTCTGTCTGCTCTTGTGAGTGGCACCTTGGCCCAGCAGGGCCCCATTGTGAATCAGTGTTTTAAGGTCGCTCAAAGAATCAGCAGCAAAGGTAACAGCAAAATGAGGTTTAATATAGAAGCAAAAGTGTGACAAAGTTTGTTGGCAGCGTTCACTCTAGTTACTAGATAGTTAAAACACATAGAGAAAAAGCAAGCTAAAATCAATCAGTCTAAAACCAAGGTCAGTCCGGAAATTATCTGTTTGGAAGCGGGAGAGGAAAGGTAAGAAAGGAGTGCAGGCTGAGGTGTACCAGCGGGGCTGTGTGTCAGCTGCTGATGGAGACGACCTCTGAGCGATGTGAGGGACTGTGCCAGAGAGCTACAGGGAAAGTACACCAAAGGGTGGAAAGCTGTTGGGCTGGAAAGGGACTGACAGGGAAGGAGCAGGGCTCTTGGACCCTTGCAGAGGGGGTTATCGAATGCTGGGTTGATTTCTCTGGTGTCAAAATGTGGTTTTAGTCTGTGTGAGTGTGGGATGTGAAATAAATAAGCAGCTCTTTCCAGACATTACGCTGTCACACAGAAGGTGGGAATGCCTTCAGACAATCCTGTTTTTATATAAGATGGAGTGCTGGGTCAAAGGCAGCTGTTACTGAGCTCCACCACCCAGAAATATCCCATGGGAATCACAACATCTTCTGGAACCCTGAGAGAAGCTGCGATTGCACCACATTGTTTCAGATAATTCTTGGAGTGGTGATAGCACACATGTTTTAGGAAGCAGTTTGTAGTATCTGATTTTTCCTGTGTATCACACAGAAGCATAGCTTACTGTAGGCTCCCTTCTGGGACCCTTGCATGCATAGGAAGAGTGGGCGTTTCAGCAGAAGGGGAAAGAAAACCCAGAGAATTGTACAAGCCTTAGATTACAAAGGCAGTAACTAAAATGCTTGTTTCCCAAATGAGTATGTGAGTAGTGTCCATGGCTTTAGTATGTATGCAAAGTTGATATTACAGGAGCCTTTGCATTTGCCAGTCGTGCCTAGGCAAAGATGGTAAATTCCTACAATGATGAGCTGCAAGGTGAATGTGGTTATGAATAGTGGGCTGATGTCTGATGTAGGCTGATGTGTATATTTTTCTATAGAGGAACTGTAGAGGTTCAACAAAACCAAAGGAACAACCAAACCAAACAAAGCGTCTGACCACCAGGCAAAAATGAACCAGATTTAACTAGAACATGTTTTGTTCTTTCCCTAAAGGTATTTCTTTGGATGCACTTCCAGATGAATTGCTTCTGGCAATCTTTGCCTATTTGCCCTTAAAGGACTTGCTGAAAGTTTCTATGATTTGCAAGAGATGGCATCGACTTTCGTAAGTATTACTTCTCATCATTTAGTACTAAGGAAAATCTTTGTTTCCACAGACTATTAAGTGGTCTGGTTCTCATCTTATTTATATATATATAAAATTCAATTTGTGCCATATGTGGGTATGTACAGCCAAAAGATGCCTCACATATTTTAACATTATTGTAGTCTATTAAATAGCTCTCCCTTCTCTCAGTCTGTTTTTGACACTGAAAACTTTCTGTGGTTGTACTCACAGATTGGACCCGTTTGAACTCACTAACAAGTAAAATTCTATGCCTTAGGTTTGATGAATCTCTCTGGCAGACTCTTGATTTGACTGGTGGGAATCTGCTGCCAGGAGTGCTTGGACACTTGTTGCCTGCAGGTGTTACTGTGTTCCGCTGCCCGAGATCTTGCATTGGGGATCCATTGTTTAAAACAAGCAAGTAAGGCTTTTTCTGCATGTTCTGCAGAAACCATGTCTCAAATATTCACAGTCTTTCTGTGTGTTTTTGGTTTTAAGGTAGTAGCAACCAGCAGCAGTGTTTGTGCTGTCTCTGGAGTGTGGAAGAGCTGATCAGTAGTTAGGCATGTGTTGAAACACGAGGATCTGCACTCACCTGTCAGTTATTTAAAACCAAGTTGATGTGGGATTTTTTTGAAAATGCCAAGTACCATAATGCACTTGCAGTTTGTATCTTGTGGAACCAAGAATTATCATCTCCAGCATTCTTATATGGTACACTCAAAAAAATCATTTAACTTCAGCAGGATAGACTTTCAGGTGTTATGAGGAATCAGTAGAAATATTTTCTGCATGTTTCGCTTGCTTTTAGTGTATGGGATATATTTGTGATGTGGGGAATTTATGGAGCAGGTTTTGATGCAATTTTAGTAACCTCACATTCTTTGTCTTTTTTTTTTTTTTTAAGTCTTCTTAAAATTCAGCACCTGGATTTGTCAAACTGCACAGTGTCTGTTGCAGATCTCCACAGTATTCTTTGTCTGTGTGAAAAGCTGCTGAACCTCAGCTTGGAGGGTCTAGTGCTTTCTGACAACATCATCAAGTGAGTGACGTGGGAATATTCAGTAAATACCTTCTGTTTGGTGCCATCATTTTGTGCAGGCTAATGAAAGAATGCAGTGGAAATTTGTTCATTGTCAGAGTCTTTTGAAATGGTATGCTGTAGGTGCCTTTTCTTTTTTTCTTCTTTTTGTTGTTTTTTTTTTGTTTGTTTGTTTTTTGGTGGGTTTTTTTCTTTTTGTTTT
>VZTE01003313.1:80679-122252 GCA_013397775.1 Eulacestoma nigropectus | reverse complement strand
TTCCCCCCCTTTTTTCTACCCCTTTTTCCCCCCCTTTTTCCCCTTCCCAATTCCGCAGAGTAGCAGGAGTTTGGAGAAACTGCTCATCTCTCTAGAGTTTGTGTCCACATAAGCTGTACAGCAGAGCTACTTTTATATCCCCATTTTTGTGCTCCCAGGAGAGCTGTGTGTTCGGTGTGCAGGTTCTTTTCTATTCCAAGGGCTCTTAGTGGCTCTCCCACCAGGTGCTCGTTGTGCTTCTGCACTATTGCTCACTTTTTTGTTGAATTTCACTCTGAAATCCTGGAAGATTACAGATTCTGTCAGGCAGTGTTTTTTGGTTAGACTGCAAAGACGCTAATGGGTGTGCAGTCAACCTCCTGTTCAGTCACACCAGGTGACTGTGGAGGTGCCAGGGACCATAGGTCAGATGGCAGAGACTCTAGCTGTCCCGCTTTCTGATGCTTTCCTCAGTCCAGGGAGGGGGAACCAGAATACAAATAAACGGGTATGGTTTGGCTTTTGATACTGTCTGAAGCTGACTGAAAATTGGGTACTAATCAGGCACTAGTGATGGAATTTTATTGCTTTCTGAACAAATGTAGATACTGAATGTAAGGGTTCTTCCAGGTTTTGCTAACTGCGTGTGTGCTCTTGCAAACAAATGCATTCAGAGGATGCTGTTTGGACATGTATTTTGTTCTGGAATGACATCCATCTTGCAGAGGGGTGATAATCAGAAATGGGATGGTTGCTTTGTCTTTGGTAAAGGTGTAGTCATCTCTGATAAGCTGTGGTGTATGTTTATGGGCATACAACAGGAAAAGGTGAAAAGAAACCATTTCCTTGTAAACTTAGTAGTTTATAAATATGCAGACTTGTCAGCAATGTTGAGTGAATGGACAGGTATCCCTTTCAAGGTTGTGCCTTGATGGAGCAAGTACAGAGTTGAGACCCTCAGTGACTCAGGTTGGTCAGTTGATTAAAGATGCAGTACTTCATGTTTAATGAACAATTCCCTGCCCAGGAAATTTGGTTTTTAAAAAATAGTCACATCTTAGCAAAGCAAGCAATGTTCCAACATTTAAATTTTATCAGATTTTTCTTTTTTTTCTCTCTACAGGTGCATTGCTAGGAATCCCAATTTGGTACGACTAAATCTCTGTGGGTGCGCAGGGTTTTCTGCAGAAGCCTTGGAGCTGATGTTGAGCAGCTGTTTTATGTAAGACAAAACCAGTTTTTGCTATTCCCGAAAAAAAGGATTTATTTTTTTTCCTTAGGCATCCCAGTTATAGTTCTATCTCATACTTTTTTTTAATATTCCTGTTTCTATTCCTGTGTGCCTAGCAGTTGATTATTACTTAAATAGTCAGGTAATTTCTTTCCATCAAGCTATTTTCTCCTTTAATAGCAAACACATACTTTGGTAGTTTTTCATGAGTTTTCTGAATCATCTTTTTGGGTGGATAAACACCATTTATGTTCCTTTGATACCACGTAAATTTGATTTTCTTTATGAAAACAGTATGTGATTCTCACAAAGACAAAGTGTGTGTTTTGAAACTGGAAAGCAGAGTTCCAGAGCTCCCTTTGCAATCAGAATACAGCATGAGTGGCAGAGAACACTGTGCCTTTCCATGATGGAATAATCCTTCGGTAACCTTCTAGTTTATGAAGGGCTGTGTTCAGATTGACAGCTCCAGTGATTAAACCATCTGCTGTCAGAACGTCATTGAACAGGGCCCTAGTAAGTTTGGGATTTATAGCCTAATCTTTCTGCTGACTTCCTGTGACCTGCAGGACAACATACGTAATCTATCCTTCTGAAAAAGCATGTTTTTTAATCAAATTGCAAGTTAGTGGGCAGTCAGAGCCTTAATCTTTCTGTTCTTGGTCTGATTACTCAGATCATGAGCTCTTTAGAGGATGGCAGTCTGTGCAGTGCACAGTGAATAGCAGATGGCAAACCTGATCCCAGGAATGCTAGTGGCAATTTAAGTGTTTTTTCATTTTATGTAGAGAGTGCCAGCTAAATGCTCTCGTTGTGCATTCACTGTGTCTTTGTCCCTTGGTTACAGCTACAACACCTGCACACAGAACAATACTTTGTCCCAGCCCCATGGTGACAGGCTATAGGTAATCAAGCCCGTAAAGAGAGTTAAGCTCACAGCATGACCAGTGTTTATATAAAACGATGAATTATTTTATGCTAATTAGGATTAATTGGTCATCTGACCAATGCTAATAATGCATTGTGGTTTTTCCTCTCAATGTGACCATCTGTTCAGTTGTAACAGATTGAGGTCACAAACCCGCTGAAAAGACAGTGTCTCCTTGTGGCAGTTCCTGGAGAGAGCCTTCACTTCCTACGATATTACTGAATCCTTCCAGTTGAAAGTGGCTTTGGGAAGTTACTTGAACCCCTTTCCCAGATCATGGTCTAAAATCAGTGCTGTCCTGGGGGATGAGGATTTTCTCTGGTTGGATCTTGAAAATCTCCAAAGATAGATTCTGCTGGATAACCTGCTTCATTCATTAGTCCTTAATTATTGTCATACTAGAATTTCTAGTCATGAATAGAGGAAGCTGGCAGTAGGCATGTTACAAGTATTTGCTTTGAAAGTATCAACTATAATAGAAAATACCAGAACTCAAACTGCATTTCAGCCGTTCTTGTAAATAACTATCGGTTCATTTGTATGTAGGCTGGAGGAGCTGAACTTGTCCTGGTGTGAATTCACAGCCACTCATGTCAAAGCAGCAGTCAATCATGTTACTTCAAAAGTCTCTCAGTTAAATTTAAGTGGATACAGAGAGAATCTACAAATAGCAGGTAAACAGCAGCGTGGCAAACTTTTATCCCACTATGGAATAAAGCAGCAGGCTTTACATTTCTTCTGGTTGGCATTCACTGTATAGAAGAATCATGTTCTAACAGTGACTTCTGTGCTCTGTATAGCTTGAAATTCTTGCTGTCAGAGACTCTTACTCATATTTCTGGCTCAGTCATGAAGGGTGAGATGATTTTTCTTCTGAATTTAAGAACAGTCAAGTGAAAGCTCATTTCTTCCTCAGTTGAAAGGAACAGACTTACTTCTGAAGTAAGTCCTGGAAGCAGGACTTTGTGTGCTATGAATTGGCTCCAGGAACAGTATCTGGAAGGCTTTCTTAAGGCTTTTGCTGTTGTGGCTGCTGAAAGCCTCTTCTGAAAGAGAACAGTTGTAGTAAGTGCTTGAGTTTCAGACTAACATCCAGATACCAGTTAATTTGGAAGGCGCATAATCTCAGTAATAAACATTTAACCATTTACTTGCTAGTAGTTCTGGGAAGAAAAGTTGTGTTAAGTTGGAGGGTAATAGAAAAGGCAGGTAAGTCTAGATTTGGGGATTTTGTCAAAATGAACAAGAGCATAGCTAAAGGGTGAAAGTTCTTTTGTGGTAAAGAGAATCTCATTTTTGCAGTGAGTGAATATGACAGTAGGACACTGGATGACATGAAGGGGGTGACCTCTCATTTCTCTTTAACGTCATACAGACCCCTTCACACATTCCCTCTGTGGGGAAATAGGCAAATCTTCTTATCTCAGCCCCAAACTCATAAACAAATATGCTGCATAATCTTATCCACATTAGGAATTTGAACCTTGGGGCCTCTAATTGGGCCATTAGAGACCATGTGCTGACCTCTTCTGTTTGTCAGACACTTTTTTCTGAGTGACTTTACTCTGTTTCAGTGCAATTTATCAGGCAAAAGACTTGAATAGTACATTAATCATCATAATTAAGGTATTGTTTAGTTTCTGCACTTGAATTCTGAAATACCAAAATTCTCCTGCATGTTGTTGAGCACCTTGCAATGGCTTTTAGGTGATATCTGAATTAAGGTGATTAAGTGCTACTTGCAGAAAATGAAAAGAAAGTCTCAAAAATTTAGTTTAAATCAGGAAAACTGTAACTTTTTGTCATGAGGAAAGAACTTTTTCTGGGTAAAAATGGAGATGCCCAAAGGATTTGGTGCTCTGAAAGGGTATTTGATGTATGGAAAATTTTTGTTACTTTTTCACTACATGTAAGTATTTCAGGCAGCAGCTCACCATCACTATGCCTGAGTAGATTTCACAGAAATACCATTTGAATTACTCTCTTGCTAAGTTGATGGTTGGTGCAGCTGATTTCTAGGGACAATTTGCTGAACTAAATGTATCTCTGTTTTGCTGAGGGTTAAAACAAGCCCATGTAAGGTATCTTGATAGGCATAGTCATATGCTGTAAGTCTTAAGCATCTATCTTTTAGTTTAACAATTTTGCTTTAGTTGTGGGGTTCCAGTAGAGAAGATAGAAGTGAACATGTGTGGAAGTGAGTAGGCTGAGTAAAACATGTTCATCTTGTTACTGAAAGAGGGACTGACTCTGTGTGACTTCTTTTCAGATGTGAAAACGCTGGTGGAAAGATGTCCTTTGCTTGTCCATTTAGACCTTAGGTAAGAAAGCCTGTACAGCCAGTCCTTAAATCCTTAAGGTTCAGGGGATTAGCACTGAGGCAAGGTTGTGTAGCACTGCACACCCAGGAAATACCACTCAAGCTAAACCTACAAAAGATTTGCTATCTGGCATGCCCAAATCTGGAGCAGGTAGGTAACTTGAAGATGTCTTTGTTACTCCAGCATAAATCTCAGATACTTACAGGATTTAACTAACAAGAGATAGTAGTCGATAGATAGAATGGAAGGAAGTATTTAGATGCCTAAAGTTTCTTAGCCTAGCACCCTAGAGAAGGTTCAAGTCATCTGTGATACAAATTTGTTACTTGGCCATGTAACTGTAAAAAAAGGTGTATTTTGCTTTTGACCTAGTCAGTTACAGTTGATGCCTTTTCCCTGGTCCTAGAATTAAGAGCTAGACACAGTTAAGGGATAGAAGGGTTCTACTTGGGTATCTAATAAGGATCTTTATGTTGCAACAGTTTGTCAAGGTGGAATACACCAAAATGCACACACACAGTACGTAGCATATACAGTTTCACAGACTTTGCAAATTAGCCTATCTGACAAAGATTCCCCCGTGAGAGGCTTAAATGAATGGCGGGACATCTCCCTATTCTAAAGAATTCCCCCCACAGATGGGCCTAATCTTAGTTTACAGAATGTGTTTTAGAGAGCGCCTTGGTTTTTCAAGATAGCGTAAGGCTTTCTGGCCTCCAACTCCGAGGCCTTTAGGATGTTTGGTCTTCTGGCCTAGCAGAATACCAGGACTATGCTAAGATATCAGGCTTAAAGAATTACAAGTATGTGTGCTAAGAATACAGAGAATACATAAAAGGTATATAAAAAGAAAAGGCAAAAAAAACCCCATCATGGCATCACAGTAATTTGAAATCTGTATGAAGAACTTGCCTATTCATGGCCTAAGTTCTGCTGCAGAGTATCTATGTGAAGAGAAACTTCTGTTTCCCATGCCCTTCAGTGAAAATCAAAATTCCTCCCCCTACAGTACATACATACTAGAGATGAGTTGCTTCTATATTCAGCAAAAACATACTTCAGTGGTAGAAAAAGCAGATGTTTAATAAATTTCTCTGCCTGAATTTTGGAAATACCAGATTTACTGCTGCTTTATACTTAAACCTTTATTTAATGTATTCTCTGTACAGTGACAGCATGATGTTAAAGCCCGAGTGCTTCCAGTATTTTAAACAACTCGTGTTCCTACAACATCTGTGCCTTAGCCGATGTTACCAGATATCACCTGCTGCCTTAGTGTAAGTAACCTCTAAATAGCTTTGGTTTGCTGTTCATGCAGAGGGTAAGTTAATTTAAATTTGCTTTATTTTAGGTTTAGAATTGCAAACTGTTTCACAAAACTTACTTGTATGAGGAATTGGGAATAAAACTAAGATAAAATAACCTGACTGCTAGAATCTGTACCTTTTGAGAATCCAGACTGGAACCAAGCTGAGATAATCTTTCAGTGGTGTCAGTCTGTACTCATGGAACTGGCTACGCCATGCATGCCTGGTGTCTTCTGTTAGTGGCATTATACCAGTGGTACTCATTGCTGGAATGGGAGGTTGCAGTCCTGCCAGTGACCAGTATCAATGTCAGTACCAGACTTCTGAGCGTGCAGCAAGGTTTGGAAAAGTTGTCAAGAGTGACAATACAAGCTGGACTAGTAAGCTGTATGTATTTGCTTTTGTGTGCACCTTTATTGGTTATTGATTGTGACTGAAACATGGCTTAGAGTGACTTGTTCATGAGGTCATTGTGCCTTTTATTAGTATAAAAGCTTTCACTCCTAATAGTTTCGGGAAGGATGTCAACCCAAAGGAAATGGTCAACAACAAGAAAAGAGGTTGTGAGAGGAACAGGACTATTGAAAATGAGGATCTGAAGAACCTTTTCTGTAGCAGCACGTGCCTCAGCCTTTAGATTTTGTCCAGTATTTGCTTGTAAGATACACAGTTCAGATAATAACTGGGAAAATGTAAAGTAATCAAGAAGCTGGGTCTGGCTACTTACCAAAATATTGCTACAAATTGGAGACTGACTGATCGTACTCAGGGGCTTGTGTCCTCTGAGCCACATCTGGAACTTCATCTGGGCAATTTCCTCCACTTGTTCTCAGTTTTTAAGTCCAGGGATATGAAAGGGTAAGGATCAGTTTGTTTTCAGTCTGTGAGAGAGATTAGCAAAGAAGTAATTTATTCAGCCAGTTTCCTGACGTATCAGTACAGCGTATTAGTTTCAATTAAATATGTGCTTAAGTAGTTTACCCTCCTCTAAAAAATTAGTAGAAATGGAGTCATCTAGCTTGGGTACAGGCTGAAAAAAAAACCAACAAAAATGTTTTCAATTTCATTATTAATTTCATATTTTTCCCTTTCCAGAGAGCTTGGTGAAATTAGAACACTGAAGACTCTTCAAGTATTTGGAATAGTGACTGATAGCTCCCTGCAGCTCCTTGAGGAAGCACTGCCTGACATGAAGATCAATGGTTCACACTTCACCAGCATCGCAAGGCCAACTGTTGGCACTAAAAAGAGCCATGAGATTTGGGGCATCAAATGCAGATTGACACTGAGAAATCCTATTTTCTTGTGATCATGTGCAATGCACCAGATGCCATGGACAAACTCTGCGTTGAAGCTCCTTAGGAAAAAAAGTGCTGGAGCACCTTCTATCATAGTACTGTTACTGTCTAACTTGGTCTCACACCTTAATGTTGTTTCATAATGTTATATATTAGTTTTTTGTACTTAAAGCCTTTAGAAATCTGATGATCTGTGAGCAATTACAGAATATTTCTTTCAGTCTTTTTTGCAGGGGATCTTTGAAAAAAAATATGAAACAAATCAAAGTAATTAAGTAATGTCAGCCTCTAGCAACTGTCTGCAACTTCTGGAACAGCATGCAGAGGTGCTAGATATCTTTATAAGGTTTATTAAGGAATTTGTGGAATTCAGAATGAATACTTAGATATTAAATCTATTCAACTACGTAACTGAATAAAAGGTACAGTAGGATGAATGACACTTGAAAACAGTAAATTGGGGATATCTACACAGAAGCAGCTAAGAGACAGCTCAATACCATACAAGTTAAGCAGCATAAAGGAAGTGAAGTTTTTATTTAGGAGGCCACAAAGGAAACTTTTATTTTTGGCCAAATACAGTCTGAAAAGCCCATTCACAATTAGCATCTGTAAAAACAGATGCTGGTTATCCATTATTTCATGTTGTGGTCCTAGGTTTCTGATTCTGTATTACAGAACCTTAATGTAGCTTCTGTGAGCCTGATCATAGTTAAAACTTTCTGTAAATAAGATCTTTCAGCTGTAACTGATAAATTGGTAGAAGTCTTGCAGGAGGAGGGCTCAAAGGGTTCTAGATATGACCAAAAACCAGAACCTGGGACTGCAGTGGAAGAATGCTAAAAAGGAGAGATGCTTTGGTGCTGTCAAGAGACGTAAGTTTGTCTTTTGTAATTGTTTGTTTGTAGTAGCACTTCAGTTCTTGTATTACTAACCACTATTGTCTAGTGTTGATTTTTTTTTTAAAAGTCATAGGAGAAGCTGGGTAACGATCCAAAAAGAAAAAAGAAAACCAAATAAAGGATAGGGACAGGTAATGACTTTAAAAGAAACTTTCATCTGCATCTGTTATCAGGGTCTTCGTGCATAAGCCTAGAATGTTCCAGCAGCTGTTTTAGCTGATAATTTCTAGGGCAAAACTTGGACCCTCTGTCCAAGGGCATAAACATGCTGCTGTTTTTCCCATGAATGCAGTAAGCAAGCAGCTAAATTTATTCATGGAAGTTTCTAAGAGTAGTCAACATATTACTGTAGGGCTTTGCATAGATACAGCTTTTCCCATTGCAGTCTTGAGAAAAAGCATTCAGGAGTGAATACCTGGTAGTGCAGAACAGATTAATTACTGTGGAAAGATTATATGAGTACTAGAATTTGATATTGAACTTGACTTTCTAGAGTATGGTAAATAAAGCATTATCTTGTAATCTAAGTTGGTTTGGTTTTTATTAAACTTAACAGTGTAAGGAGTTAATAATGGGCTTGTATCTCTTAAAAAGGAGTTAATGGGCAGCATACCTTGTGAAAGTTGGAGAAGTGATGGGAGGTTGGAGGACACTGGCTATTCTACTGCCTCAGTTTGGTGCCTTAGAATTATGGTTTAAATTACTTGAAGAAAAAAAAAGTAAATCTTTGGAGCACAGCATTACTGTAAAGTCTTCTTCTCCCTATGCATAATGTAACTCCATGCAGCTTCTCTTGCATTTAATAAAGATCTAAGAAATTGCTAGATTGTACAAAATGACTGATGGATGGGAGAATGCTTTCCCTGATTTGTCACCAGCTTTGTGTCATGGGTTAAAAAGAGAAATTTCTCCAAGCAGTGTGCCAGCAATGGTGGTTTAGAGGACAGGGTGTTACCAAGAATACTTTCAGCATTTATTAAACTATGCTTTAAAACCCTGTGCAGAATTGGAACAGTATTAGGCCTTGGCTAGAAGGAATAATTTTACATACCAGGTCCAGTGTTGGAAGGGAATCAACATTACTGTTGCCTGTCTATTTACTGGTTATGATGGCAGGTGTAGTAGACATATAATGAAAGCCCTCTGGATAAAGTGCACAACTGACCTTTTCCTAAGGGAAGTTAAGTTATTTTGCAGCCCTAAGCAATCTATAACAAAAACTGCTACATTGGTTAGTCTCTGTACTACACATAAATGCATGAAGGCTTACAAACCATTAAAACAATCTGAAACAGTAAGTGAGAAGAAACTGAGCGCATGAAACACTTTAAGGTTGAAATAAGGCACAGGACAGCTTCCTTTATCAATTAACCTTTTAATTTTTATTATATAATGTATGAACACCACTTGGAAAAAAAAGCAGCAAAGAGTAACAGGTCTAGTTTAGCAGAACACAGTGTAGAGTGGCACTAAATGAAAATTCCATGGACTTAGCAGGTAGAACAGGTGCAAAGATCACTGCCAGTCCACACAGATTAAATCAGTGTTAAACCAGTACTCAGTCCTGTCATGTCTACCAGGTAAGTCGTCTGTACTGCAATCCTTTGTAATAAAGGATCCTTAAAAAGGGTCCTACAGTTCTTTAATAAAAAAAGGTAGCTGCTTACTATTAATTATAGATTTCTTAATCATCCTAATCAATTTAAGTGTTCACCAGTAAATGCTGTGATGGAACTGGAATTAAATACAGACAAAACCAGTAGAGGCCACTCATGAGTAGGTCAGGCTTCCATTTTGCTAAGTTAGGAATTTGACTGAAAATTTACTAAGTCCTAATCTAGATCATACTTTGGGTCCATAGGGGCTGAAAACGTTGCCTTTTAGTCTTGACATTCATAATAAGGAATGACAGGCATGTTTAAAAGGTATGCTTACTGATCAGACTAATAAGTCTCCATTAAAACATTACAGCACACAAATGCCTAAATAAGCAGGGGATAAAATTTCTGCCATAGATTTGCTGTGCAGGTGTTCAATACCTAAATCTGATCTAAGAGTGGTAGAGTCTTAGGAAGTAATAAATTAGTGTTAATGGCAGTGGTGGGTTTGGGGTTTTTTTGAATCCTAACAGCATATTGGCTATGTACTTGACATAGGCACATAATAAACAATCCTTAACTGGTTATAGATGGATTGAGAATAACTAGAACACCCTCGTCTCTGTGCACATAACTTTTAGAAAGATTGGTCTTTTGTGTCTTTACCTTTAGACAAGCTTTGCTATTTTAGACAATAAGAGCTTTATTCTTATAGTTCCTGAACTTACCAACTTTTGAAAGCTTTTTGGCTACTTTGATTTTCCCCTCTGGATCTGCACTCATGATAACCAGACAGTGTAAATAACTCCGCAGCACACTTAGAAGGTGAAAGGTACACAGTGATAGCTTATTCAGAAATCCCCATCAATTTCACATTTTCCTAAAACTGAATGGTCTGGTCAAATCAATATGCTCTAAATTATGTTTTGAGTTCTACTCTTAAGTCTAGAAGGAAAAAACCCTTTGTCCATTTCCTCCACCAAAGAAGAGCAGTTTACATTTTGCAAGTGGCAATAAATACACTGATTGATTGGCCACACAGGAGAACATTTCCATTAGACCTGAGAACATCTCTTACAGAAGTCTCTTCGTTCAAAAGTCGTTTGAAGAAAACTTGCTCTTGGAAACCAATCTGTAGTAGACAAAAGATACTATTCTCAAGTCATGTAGCAGAAGAGTTCCTGTAGGAATATTTGTGTTGTCAAATTCTGCTTCCTCATCTTTGCAATTACCAGAACAGACTTCAAAAGGCAGCCACAGTTGACAGTTTCTCTAAAACATTTAAGAGGTCACTTGCTCTTCTTTAATCAGAGCTTTTTTTTTTTTCTATTATCAACTTGATTACCTAACATGAGCAGAGATCTGTGAAATTAATTTGTTGTCATTTACATATCAGTAGAATTCAGCATAGGATTGGAAATTTAAATTTTCTGGAGAAGGTAAAAACATGCTGGGAAAACTGGAAGACATAGGTATTAGCTTGTGCTCCAACTCCTAGTACCCAGCATATCTCATTTTTCTTTAATTATAAGAAATTCAGAACCTAAAATTCCAAACCATTCAACTTAGGAAGGGCAAATATATTTCTTCATGATATTTCTTCACTTACATACACTAGTGTCACTGATCATCTCCTTGCCAGTTAATCCATTCAGTGAAGGAATTTATCTTACTCCAACATGATTTCTGTAATTTGTATATTCTTGATGAAGGGCTGGAAAAAAACCTTTGGGTTTCAAGTCCCTATCTAGCCACACAAAAAGTAAAAGCTACCTCATTCAAGATGTATTAAACCAGACTTTTACTCTTAATGTAAGTCTACAAAATAGAAAAGATACTGGAAGAACAAAAAAAAATTGCCACAAGTTGTATGAAACTACAAAGTTGTACAATTTTTGAAAAGCATACAAAAGGTTTGTATTTTCCTTTCTTTTACATCAACATCATGGTTTACCAAAATCTACATACCCTTGCATCAAATTGCTAGATTGACAGTCAACTTTTCTACAAAAGTGTATGTATGAAGTATTTAGTTTCATCAGTCCCAGACTGTTACTAAAAAACTGTACATCTGAATATTTAATGCTACTGACTTAATACTTGAACCCATTTACCTGTGTATACAAAGTTTCCACATTTGCTTTACAGGTTAAAATGTCAATTTTCACTGAAGTTAGAGGTAACACTTCAGACATACTTTACACTAGATGCAAAAAGAGCTTCAATATCAGGCTAATGTTTTCCCAGCCCAAAGGAATGAAAAGCCTTTCAAGCTTCCTCCAAATGCTCTTGCATCCGAAAAGGCCAACTTCCAAGATAATGCAGCATTGTGATATCCCCATGGTTTCCCTCTATGTATCCATAAATGTTACAGCAAAAGACATCAGGGTCCTTCATTCTTCCAGCAGAACAGTGCACAGTGAATCCTCTGTGTCAATCAGTATCGAAGCTATTGCCCCATCATTGAACTCAAAAGATGTTCCTCCATCTACAACCATACAAGCATCCCAGCAACGGGAACGGACACAGACTCTGCAGAAAGTCCAACAAGTAAGTTACCACAAAACAGCTTACAAACTTAAGCATTTCACACAAGCACTTAACAATAAAACTGGTTCTGGGACATTCTTCTGCTTGGGCCAGTAAATGCTTAACCACCGTTTAGCATGGTACTAAACACTAGAACCCCCTGAGTTATCAGTGCTTTGTGTGGACTAAGCAAAGAGTCCAGAGAGGACTGAAGGACTTCTTCAATGTAGCCTACTGCTCCCAGGGTCTGAGAACAGCCTGTAATATAACACTTGGTGTTGAAGCTTAGGTGTAATTTTTAAAGAAAGCTAGTGATGATCTCATTTCACTGTGATTTACCTAATCTCCACAGAAAAGTTGACAATTAATTTAAAATTCTAATATGCGGTCTTCATGTTATGTGAAATATACATTTTCAAGTAGCAATGCTTGAGATTCAAATAATTTGGACATTAAGGTAGTCTATTTTGTTACATTCATCATTCAGAGAGAAGGGAAAGTAATTACAAACACAAAGCTGAAGGTCAGGCTGGTTGCCAGGCAACTTCAAGAACTGCAGCATATTATTGTCAATATTAAGAGGCAGACTATACCATATTTAAGCTAAGAAGTTTAAATCTAAGCTTATAAAACTTAAGGCATCTCTTTTAGAGCTGGACAAGACAGAATAAAGAATTTGGCTCAGAGCTCCTTTAAACATTTGGTTTGATACAAAAGTTTGAATTTACATTTAATTAAAACTGAAATACTGTATTGCTTTCAATAGTTCCTGTGTTATTGTTTATATGTTCAGTTATTCTGATCAAGTAACTAATGGCTGTACGTGTTTATATTTAATTGTGGCAAGCTCCATACATCATAGAATCATTTAGATTGGGAAGGATATGCAAGATCATTGAGTTCAACCATTAAAAAAGCACTACCAAGCCCACCACTAAACTACATTCCTTTTTGTAATGTTCAATATTACAGTATTGAAATAGTCTTATCAAAGTGCCATGCCTATGTGTCTTTTAAATACCTTCAGGAATGATAATTCCACCACTTCCACAGGTAGCCTGTTCCACTGCTTTACAACCCTTTCCATGATAAAAATTTTCTTAATATTCAATCTAAACCTCCACTGGCACAAGTGCCCTAAGTTTAAATGATGCTTTACCAAATAATTCAGTTTGGAAACGCTTTTAGTCCAACCTTCTGCTCAAAGCAGACCTTACTTCAAAGATGGGTTAGGCCGCTTAAGGCCTTGCCCAGGCAAGTTTTGAGTATTTCCAAGAACAGTGATAAGACAATCTATAGAGACAACCTGGTTGACTGCCTGACTATTCTCACTGTGAAAATGTTTTCCTTTTTTTTTTTTTTTTAATCAGAATCTTACATCCTATAAAACCATGGCTGTTGCCTTATACTCTGCCCTGAAAAGTGTTTAACTCAAGTCTCCTCTGTAACCATCCTTTGGTAGCTGAAGGCAGCAACTGGATTCCCCCTTAGTCTTGCCTCCTCCAGGCTGAACAAAAGCAGAGTCTTTCCTTTACAAACCACGTGTTCCAGACCTCTTATCCTCCCAGTGGCCCTTCCCTGAATTCACTCTGGTTTGTCAGTGTCTGTGTCTCATTCTGAGGGAAATGGCACATATCCAAAACTGGGCACAGTGAGATTCTTTTATTCTGTAAGATTGTGCAGGGATCAAACATTAAAAAGCCATAACACAACTAGGAAACATTTTCTTCCTGCTGTCACGAGAACAATACTCAAGTCACTCAAAGCACAAACTGGATGTTGAAACTCTTCAAGGGAAAGTCCTGCATTGCTCATACTTTGACAGGTACACAGAACGAAGTAACTCTTCACTATTGCAGCCAACACTTACTTTGAAGAGAAGCCACGCTGACGGCTACTTGAGAAAACTCTGTTTACAATAGGCTCTCGAACACTGAAAAACATCTTTGGTTCCTCTGGACTGTAGAGCAGAGACTCATTGTAATCATTTGTTACTGCAAGTAGAGGAAGCAGCCATTAGTTTTCCCAGAGAAAATCAGTTACTGTCAGAAACACACATTCCTCCAGCGAAGAGTGGCTTCTCTATCAAGAGGGAACATCAAGTCACGACAGATGTTTAATAGTCTTCACATGCAAAAAAAATTACTTTCAGGGAAGACTGCTTTCGGTTCTACTGCATGATGAATACTCAAGAGTTCTCTTCAGGTGATTAAATATTAACTGTTTCAAATCTTAGGAGAACTGAAATTCTACTGAAGAGGACATACAGAAGTCTAAATAAGTGTTTTCATATCAAGTAAAATTTTTTTGCCAACTGTGCCTAATTAATGTTTACAAGAAAGACTATTACCACAAGAGTCCTAAAATACTGAAAGCTGAGTAGTACAGAATACAAACAAAATGAACTGGCCAAGGATACTTTAAAATACATCTTGCCTTTTTCACTAACCTTTTTGTACCAGTTCCATGTTCAATGGCATATTCAAACTTCCATGCTGTTTCGCTGTTGTGCCAAGAGAAAGAGCCCTGATTAGATAGATGTATCTTTACATAAACTTGGCTAGTAATGCCACGTTGTTCACTCACCAATCTTAAGGATCTCTTCGATAGCTTGATGTGCAACCTTGTTAATATTATAGGACCTAGGCAGAGAAGTAGAAGTCTTGCTTACTAAGCAGTACAACTCAGGAGAAAAGCTGAGCAGAAACAAAACAAAAAATCTTGCACACTGATGAAAAACTAAATTCAACATTTGGGGATGTTGAAGTGTGAAGTTGAAGCTCACATTAAGTGTGAGCTGATACCAGCTTATTTTAAAAAAAAGTCTTAAATCAACTCTTGCTTTGGCATCTACCTGTGACTTTGTAAACCGTAAAAATCCATTAAGTGAAGTCTTCAGGAAAGAAGAGCATGAGAAATAGTCTCCTTATCAATAACCTTTCTGCCTCAAAACCCCAACAACGGCTGAACAAAGTCTACATTAAAAAACTGAAGCATGACAGTTCTAGAGATTGTGTTCTTAGTCTGCCTATCCAACCCTTGCTAATTAAGTCTTTCTGTTAGCTCTCATTTATGAACCCAACATTTCTTTATAAATATCTTACCTCTTCATTTATACCCTAAGGTGTGGTCTTGAATCTCACAAGAACTAGTGTATATAGAAAAGAAACAGTCAGATCAGACACTTCTGCACTTGACACATTTGGATGAACAAGTCAACATAGCCTCAGTCCGGACTAAGTCAAAACTCCAAAATAAGTCTTCCTCCTCTGCCCAGGCTCGAAAGGCAGTAGGTGTTAATCAAAGCCACTATGCAGCAGTACTGTGAACATCTCAGATGCCCATGTCTCAATATAGCTTAAAATCCTCAGTCCAGCTCTTTTGTCATGGCAGCAAAATGCCTCAAACTGCAATACAGATGCTCTACACACCTATGAGACCACAGAGTGTGGTTGTCCAAGGGTCTCTCTTACACTTACTGCCTACCTGCAAGCCTGAGCAGATAGCTGTCAAGATATCCTTTTACCCAAGTTTTGGCAGCTGCAGAAAGTACCTGGACATTTAAATGTCTCTCAGTCCCAGAAAGTCTGAAATTCCAGGAGAGCTCCTAGACAACCGGCTAAGGAAGATCACTCCACTGAGGCTTGGCCTCTGTTTAGAGAAATCCAGCAACACATACTGATTACAGCAATGGAGAGAGGCAACCCTGGAGTTTGGTTCCTGGTTCTGGATTTGCTCAGCAGAGTGTATAAGCAAATGAAATGCGTAAGAACAGCACTGAATTAAGACTGTACTTTCCCAAGGTACTGAACACTAGGAAAGTTTCCCTAGCAGTCTGCCAATTTCATCCTTGGCAGGCTCCAGGACTAAGCTGTGCTGCCTGAATACAAAATTCTGAATTACAATGAAGAGTAAAACCCAGTAACCATGGCTACAGCATGAATACTTATTTTTGAATTTCATTAAAAGCTTCTGTTTTAGTTCATCTTAGCTTGCCACATAAATCCAGTGCCTATTGTACAACTTTTAACTATGAGCACAAACACATCTCTCACATCTCAAAACTAAATTGTTTAGACTTACATGCAGTACTGAGGCACACTTAAACTGAAGTTTAAATAATTTATCCCTCTGATTAAGCTAGCACAGTTCTGTGTAGATATGGCTACCTTTGTTTAAGGGGAGTATTTTGGCAAAGAGATTGTCCCCTGTCAGTTAAATATGAAAGAAACAAGAGGCTTGAAAGGAGAATGGATAGTAGATGTGCCAGAGAACACTTAACACTGCTTCCAAGTACGTGTTTTCCCATTCTTCTTAGAGCTTAGATTTCTATATTTCTACATGATCTAAGCATTTTAATTTTAGCCAAAAAGAGGAGTTCATAGATCACTATGAATGCTCTCTGCAAGTCAGAGCAGAATCTCTTTCCCTCACCACTCCCAACCATTCATCATCACATGTGGCATTCTTCTTTCACTGAAATTAGACCTAAGGCAAATTTCTGTCTCAGTGCCACAGCTCCTCATCCTTTCAAAGCTTCTCTCCATACCCACAAGTAATGAGTGCTCTGTTCTTCTCATACACTTGGAACAGCCTTGAGCCATACTGACAGTGAGAATATTTGACTGACTTACCCACAGTCCAGTGGAGTCTCAGTAAGGACAAAATGAATGAGCAAAATAGGTTCATCTAGCTTATCTGAAATGATATTTTATATCAAAGCAGCAATATGTACTCACCATGCTTTTGATCCTGTTCCAGTACACACATTAAGCCCTGAACTCTTCTGTTTTTCCCAAGGACCATCATCAACTGATATTTCATAATAGGAGGCCCTATGAAGCGAGAATTTAAAACTGGGTTTGCAGGACTTAAAGTTCTCCCTGAATAAGACAGAACACACAGCCTTATCAGGCACATAACAATTTAGAGGGGCTACTTTCAAATCTGGATCACAATTTCACAGGCTCTGTACAATGTTTCCAATTTGACAGCTACTTGTGATTCACTATTTTATAGCAGTTTTTATAATGGACCAAAATGATTTGCAGCATGAACTTTTAGGCACTTTTTCTGCAGTCACTTCTCATATTAATTTATGCACAAAAGCACCTCTGTGGTTCATCCGCAGGGCTTGTTGGACTTACAAATAAAACTATAAATAATTACCTTCCTGTCGTAACTATTGCACAAACACTGTGGTTATGCTATGATTTGGTCTCATTAAATTATGTCAAGGAACACTAAACATTACAACATCAGTAAGTAATAGCATGATTGAACCTGAATTCTTGATCATTTCAGTAATCAAAAATCCAGTGATTCTTCATGAATAGCTTTATACAATCAGCAGTCTTACATTTCTCTTCAGGGCAAATTATTCCTAAAACTCAAACATACTAGGTTTTGATGTACAATCATCTCCTGCATGTTACTGTTTATCTACCAGGGGATTCCTAGTGTTAGGCCTAGAGACTACAGCTTCTCTCTGTAAGCTTCAGAACATCTAAGAGTATATTTACGAACTAAACTTGTTGATATTCATAGTGACTAACTCAAACAGTTTGCTACAGGCTTCAGATTAATAGATATCCTCTCAGAAATACCATATTCATTGTTTTATGCATGACTGAGTTTCACCTTTCTTAGTAAACAGAACTTACTGAGCTGTTATTTCAGTCTGGATCCACTGGAAACACAGCTCTTGGCTGTTTGGTGTCAAACAGTTTATACTCTCAGTAACTAAGGGCATATTGTGTAATCACTTGTGAGAAGATGGGGAGATTACAGAACTGGAAGTAGATTAATAACACAGGTACACAGCTTGATTCAGTTTAATGTAATTTTTGCAAGCTGGGTATAACAGGTTTTCTGGGTTTTTTTCTTCCATTTATGTCTTTTCATCACTGACATGCAGAATAAGACCTTAGAAGAAGCTCCTAAAATAATTTTGTCTAAATAAAAAGCAGGCCTGTGTATTTGAAATTGACAGAAGATTCGTCTCTATGATATTTAAGTCTTCAAGTGTAAGGTCCTATTAACACCATGGTTATTTCTAGAGGTTTGTTTCTACAGGTGTTGTATTCCTCAGTGGTTCTCAAATACACTGAAACCAAGAGAACAATGTACTTGTGATACTCAGTCTTGGAAAACAGCTTTGTGTTCCTCTATCACCGCACATTAAAGAAAGTCTTTAGAATCTTGATAAAATTAGGTTTGATTTAGTAGAAAGCAGGTTTTGTATCTCTTTGAGATTAATTCCTTCTGCCAGTCTGAGGCTGAAGTCCAGACAAAAAATAAAGCACTCACAGAACATTTATACTGTTTCCAGCAGCAATCAGTGTCCCAGGCACTGTACAAACACAAGTTGTTAAACTCTAAAGTGGCTTTTCTGTTGCTGTTGTTCTTTGGGGTTTTTTTAAGATAAACAATAAAGTGAAAAGAGATATAAAATACAAGTAAAAGCTTGGTCAAATCCTGACTAAGGATCATGTCTTTTACTGCGGCCCCAGTCATATTTCCCGTGTCTTTCTTACTGTTTGGCTACCAAAAATGCACTGATCTTCAGGACAGAAAGGACAGTCATATGTATCCTGAATAAGGCAGTACCATGATTTGATACAAACTCACTTCTTAAAAGAGGGAAAGACGTATTTTCCATCAATAACAAGGTTCCTGCCAAAGGCAGGCTGATACCTTTACCTCTAAAGACAGAAAGGCAGAAAAAGGAATCACACTAAAAGTTATTTCTGCTCGGTCATCTTAATAGCTTATGAAAAGATACTTAAGAAGATATGCAAGAGAGGAGGCAGTTTAAGAACAGGTATTTAAATCATCAGTAAAAGGGAAAGAAAACAGCCAGGCAAAATGAAAGAATGAGGAGACAGGAGGTAGAAAACCAGAAATTAACATTACAGCACTTATATCTCTGAAAACACACTCTGTCATCAGCAATAATGCAATCAGTGTTAAATATTTATAGACTAGAACTGAAATTTGACAGCAAAATCTCATCACTGATTGTCCCTTGAAACATCATAAAAAGAAATTAAGTCAATTGTGCCTTGCTGTAACAACAAATAATTTAACTACCTGGATGAAAGAGATTCCCCAATGAAGACTTCATTGAGTGCTCTCACTGGTAAAAGATGCGGACCAGAAATATCAGACCCTGTAGATATCGAAAATAAGAGTTTTGAATTGTGGATTGAAAACACAAAATTTTCAAAAAACATTCACAATTTATTGGAGGACAGATTCTGCTACCTGGTTTGTTTTCTAGACCTCATGCTCCATTTTCTTCAAACTTATTTTTTCACTGATTTACTCTGTGGCCAGTCACTGTCCTTTACTGGAGACAATAAATATTTAAACCAAGGTCAGCAATGACACTTAGGTTCAGTCATTGCTTCCCCTGAAAAGTCATGGGCAACCAGGCAGAATAAAGCCTTCTCTTCTGTCAGTCACTCTTCCAGCCAAGTTAAATTCACTGGCAGTAACCTAACAGACATTTCTGATGAAGTTAAGGGAATTAGACTTCATACCACAAGGTAATTAAAGGGGATTAACAAATTGTCCATGTTGACAAGGACTTCTTAGTGAGCAAATGCAGTACTGGACACAGGTTAGGCACAGAACCATGCATCTTCAACGCACCACAAAGAGCTGAAAGTGTTCAAGAATTACCTACAGACAGATTCTCACTTTTAATGTCTTCTTTGCTTGCTGGTAGTCCAAGACCAGCTTTTACAACTCTGAATTAACCTAACTTAAAAGTTAGCATGTGTACACACATACACACGCATGCTCAAGTAGTTACAGCAACTCTAAAATCAGGTATTTTGACAGCAGGTAATTCAAATACTGAAACTTTTACAAATCTTTATCTTCTATTCCAAGTTATCATAGCAAAGTGATTATATTCTTGTCAGATTTTAACCTACTTTGATCCTGGAATCTTTCATTTATGTGAGCCCTGCTGTGTTGCTCTTGGCTTAGCTGCTGTTCATGTAAATCCACAGGGGTTGTGTTAATTCCAGTTCCTTCAAGATACAGTCGGATTCTTTGCCGCCACTGCCACCTAAGAGAGGAGAAAGCAGTCAGTATAAGCAGCTGAAATATTCATTACAAAATTAAATAGGATCTGAGAGTCTTCACTCTCAAAGCGGAACACATTAAAGATCAGAAGCTAAATACAGAAGTCAAATCAAAGTCATATTTCAAGTTTTATAACTTCCACTATAACTTCTAAATTTAAGAAGTTAATTGTACTAAATTGTAAAATCTTTACACTTACAAATTTGCTACCTAATCTTTTTTGCATGTGTAAAAATGTGTAAAATAAGACAACACAGGCCAAAAGTAGTCTATAAAAATCGTACGTAAAAACTCTCCTTTTTAGGCATGTGATTCTAACTTGTGAATGAATGACTGATGCAATGCTTTGAGAATAAAGAGCTCTCAAGAATTTATACAGCAATACATGCCATATTCTTAATATCTTTTGTTCGTATTTGTCCAGAAAGGCAGCTCTATGCATCTGTTTATAAATAAGGTTCCAAATATCCTCTCATTTTAACAATCCCTCCTGGCCTAGGAATTTAGGTTGCTTAACTGGAATTCATTTGAAGCAAGAGAAGGATATAAAAGCCATGTTACAACATTCTGATTTTTTTATTTTTCCCTAGAGATATCAATTCCTTTTTCCTCTTAAAACGTAAGAGATGTCATAAAACAAAATAGCAATAGTTTTGACTAAGAAAGCAAATCACAAGTGAGTGTTATAAGCACATCTTTTCCCTGTTCATACTGTTGATATCCAGGTGACAGTAACCAGTTTTTCCTGAAATTATGAGAGACTTATGTTTTATATGACTACACTGCTAGTTTTTCCTCATTGGCATCTTTATAGAGCCTTATTTACACATCCTATCTGCTCTTAAATTCCAAATATGATGGTAGGTAGTCATGCAGAAAGCATGCAGTGAGTATCACTATACTAGTCTCCTTACATTGCTTATGGCTAGAACATGTCAAATCCCCTACAAAATTAGAAAATGGGACTGTACCCCTATTATACCCCTATTCAGAGAACCTGCTACACCACTGACCCCAAAGAAAAGAAACGTGGGTAATCTGATATAGTTTGTCCTTTATTAATCAGTAATGTTGGTTGTCTCATGGATTACAAGGTCCATCTTAACACAGATTGTTGCACTGACTGATACCTCAAGGACAAGGAGAAAAAACAATTGCCTTTTTCCAGTTTCTGGCACCTCACCATCCACATACAACTCCAAGACACCAGAAGCCCTTCCAGACAAGGATTCAGCTACCCACCTATTTCAAAGTTTGCTTAGGGCCAAACAAATCTAAAAACTGTCAAATCAAACACCTGCTCACATCCTTGCTCAAGAATAAAGTTTCTATTATTTCAGAAAAATAATTAGGGAAATCCTTTCTGTTTCACACTGATGAGGTTTCAGCTCCATAATGAGCAATAACGGAAGTGTCAGCAACAAAAATATAATTTTGTTTCCAACAAAACATCAAAATTGCCAAATGCAAAGGGAGGTTATTTGCATAGCCACTATGAGTTTTACTTAAGCAACTTAGAATGGTTGAGACTAAAAAGCTTCTGTTTTCTAAATCGTAGAATATGTGAGTTGAAAGTACCTGTTCCTTTAGCAACACATATTGCAACTCCGTCAGTTACTTATCCTGGCAACTGTATTCATCTAATTTCAGAACTTTTCTATGGCACAAATACAGTTACACTTCAAGCTACAAATTTAATATGCTAGAAGTATAAACAAAAATCAATTGCTATATACTTTCACATGAGTGACTGATTTTTGTTTGATGGTTTGCCATCATAAAAGTATTCTGGAAAATTATTATATACACAGAACAATGTCCCTTTTTAAGTAGTTATTAAAAACTCTTCCCTAGTCTGTCCTTTAAAGTTCAGCTTGTTTTTTTTTAAATCAAGTAAGATTATTCTATTTTAAGAATATCTGGTACTGAAAACATCAAGCTATATTCAGCATGAAGAGAAGTTTTGCCTTACACTAATCTGTTAACCAAATTTAAGCCATTTTATCTCAATCACCAAAACCCCAGATGCAACACACTGACCATTTCCTAACTGTATGTGTTTCACTAGCTTCTATTCTTACGACCATCACTGTACTACGTTTTTGAGTCCTAAAATATGCAAACTAATATACTCCTTATAAGAATGTAGTTGCTCAATTATGAATTTGCTAAGTCAGAAGTGAAAATCAATTACTGCAGGTCATACCAGAAGATTTTTTGCTGGAACTGGCAGTCAGTTTTATCATTTGTATTCCAATCTCACTCTTGACCACAAACTCGTTTTTCAACATTTTAAAGATCTACACAGAATTCAGAATCTGACCCATTAAGATTTTACTAAGCTTCACCTGCTCCTTAGGAATTGCACATGATTAGGTGTTTTCCACTCCCTCTATGTTTTTGAAAACCAAAGATCAGTGAATCCTACCTGAACTCACCACGGTAAAGCTTCTGCAGAGCTTCAGGAAATGAATGTGTATATCTCACAGGCAAGCACAAGTGACCCTCTGATCTAGTAGAAAAAAATGACAATGAAAATGACAGTATTACTGTTCCGATTTGGTACCTTTGGAAAACAAAAGAAAATAAATCTGCCTTTGTGTTACATATAGCAAAGCTACACTTTTTAGACCTTTATGAATTTCTACTACTCTTGCACAGTAGGACATCAGCAACAATACACTGCTTTCAGTTCCTGGAGGTCTGTGGGTCTGAGACAGGATATTTCTCCCACATTTCCCCTAAAAACTGTCTGTTCAGCTAGTAATCCTGCAGGAATATGTAAACACTAATATTGGTCCTATCACCATTCTTGGCAAGCAATTTAAGCTTAATAAACCTGGCAGGTGAGGAAAAAAATTTCCTCCACTTACATACAAGTTAGCAACATGAACAGCTAAGCAACATGCCTAACACCTGAAGAATCTCATGTCGAAACCAGAAGACTAAACACTGCCCCCTTCCATGAGTAATATGTGACAGTTTGAAGGCACTTGTTATTTGAACCCTGCTAGTCAGGCTTGATAATGCAGAATAGCTACTCAGAGCATTTGAAAAGTTTTGGAAGAGAAGTAAGGTTTGAAAGGCATTAAACCTATTGACCACCTCTTTAAGTACTAGGAATAAACTGTCAATATCAAAAGCAGTAGTCTAAATCTGGACTTCTCAGCAGGCAGAACCTTGTGAATTCAGAGTTTCACCTGCCATCCATTTGAAGGTTATACCAACCAGGCAGTACAAACACATTGCATCCACTGAGCTGTAAGACTGATGTGGGCAGGTGGGTGCAGCTTGTGCAGAGTTTATAATAGGACAACTAAGTGCCAACAATTGGCTCAGGAGACTAAGTTTTCCGAGGTATCACATGAAGAAACCACATTATTTACATGAAGAAACATGTAGTGTGTAATATTTACATTATTATTTACATGAAGAAACCACAGCAAACTTCATCTGAGGCTCTACTGGATCCACCTCCTTCACAAAGAAATTATGTTTCTGTGTGTTCAGGCACCACACTTAGCTGCTTTTACGAAGTCCTTCTTCCTGTCTAAGTTCTGTGCTGCCATCCCTAGCCCCAAACTTGTGATTAGTAATTCAAGTTAGCTAGCTGCAAGTGCTGTTACACTGGTGTGTGAGAACAGTTGTGGCAGTGGAACAGTTATGCTTACCCAACACTAAATGTCCTCTCAGATGAGACAGGACAATTTGCTGTGGAAACTTTTCTAAAAAACAACAGGTTCCCTTGGTATCTACAACCCACTAAAACAGACGTTTATGTTGCCAAATGCTACAGGTATGCCTCATGTACCATGAAAACAGATGCACAGTGTGCCTAATATTAAATAAAGCATTGCTTTCCCAAACATGTTTTTACCTTTCAGGATCAGTATTTATGCCAATGACTGGTTTAAATTTATCGAAGACCTTACTGGCTGCCAACAACATTGTACCATCACCTACAGAAAAAACAGATCAAAAGTTAGTTTAACTTTACATTCTAGTACCCCAAACAGAATGTACTCCAGCATTACCATTATGTGCTTTTATATTAACAACAGATCAGGCAAGCTGGACAAAAATACAATGGGACAAAACTACTGACACCTTTGAAACAGGAGTAGTGACAACTGAATTTGAGATGGCAAACATGACTGGAAAAAGTACAACTTATCTGACAGCTATACATGCCCAGGCAATTGAATGTGGCAGAAGCAAGCTTTAAAAGAGATTTATGGAAATTTCTGTACTTTTATCAGTAGGTAAGAGAAATTCTTTAACAAAAGTAAATTTAGAAAGTATTGCTAAACAAAGCCACAGGAGACAGGAAACAAAACCAAATGTTACTGTGAATCATATAAAAACAATGACTTCAGCTTCACTCCAGTTGTCCTCCTAGAAGGACAACAATTTAAAGGTCTTATTTGGCCCCAAATAGGGATATTTGGAAAAGAAGTCTTAGGTAAGTAAGTAGAAATCTTTAAATGTACTGGTTTCTCCAGATATTGGTATTTTTTCCTGTCTGTTAAACAGAAAGACAACTACAACCTCATTCACTCTTTGCACAAAGATATAAGCTCTGAAAAGCACGAAGACATAAGCTCTGAAAACCTCAGATGATGTATCACTTCCCAGCTGCTTGCCTCAACTATGAAAAATTTTGCCACAGACAAGCTGGCACTTTAGAGAAGTTCTTTGAAATCTACAAGAGTGTATTAGAAAGCTTCAGGAATATACACATAAACCTTTCTACCCATCCTTCATGGTGACCAGTACCTAAGGGCAAACTGGACTAGTGGGAAGAGAGAAAGCTGTGGTCAAGCCTATTTGCCACAGATGAGTGAACATTATGTCAGAGCCCAGCAACACAATGTTGTATTTGCAGCATATCCCAAAAACTAACACTGAATGAACGGCTGCAATCCAATATTAAAAATAAACAGTCAGGTTAGTTGCTCTGTTGTTCATCTGAAAAACACTTATCAGTGGCACAAGATGCTCAGAAGCTGCAGGCTTTTACCTGTACCATCCAACTTGATACGCCAGTCACTGGATTAAGTGTGAAAGCAAGAAAGACAGTTTGAGCAAGGGGACCATGAGGTAGTATGTTAGTCCACACCTCACATCCCCAAGACAACAAGTAGGTTTTAGGGCTACATAAAATCATATGACATCAAGCATTTTATCCTCCTTAGTTGAAAACTATAGTAACTTCCACAGTTTATACTGTTTTACACATGACAAACTTTTTTAGTGGCCACGTACAGGGATTCAGTTTCATGGGCTACAACTTTAGATATTAGAGGTAGACAAGATGGTCACAACCACTGCATTTCATCAGATTTTCTGACAATTAGATTAGCAATTCGTTTTCAGAATGCGCATACTTCCAGTTGCTTCACACACTGCAAAGTATTTTTGAGAAACGTATCAATGAAAACAGACTGAAACAAATACTCCCCTTCCTTAAAGTCATACCTCCTGCTGATATAACAGCATCTGCCCACCGAACTGTCTCTTCGTTATATTCTCGACGCTTGACAAGACGAACTTCTATCCTCTCGTTCCTGTAAAGTTCAGAAAAAGTCTGAATTCTGTCCTGTATTGTTCCCTGCCACAGCCTTCCGAAAAGCTGTCATGCAGGTAAGGAGTAATTACACTCATATTTGGCTTATAAACACTTGACACACAAATCCTGTACAACTTTCTTGTTTATTTTCAAGACGATAATACAGCACATTAGTCAACTGAACTGAGCCAGTTCACATGATGGTTCTTGCAGGAATGCCTGTTCATCTGCATCACTCTCGTTTCAGTACTCTATTTTATTAGTGTTTGTAACACAAGGCTTCCTTTTGTTTCACACAATCCATGGATATTTGCACTGTGTCTGAAATCCTCAACAGCCATACATTCTTACCGTAAGCTGTCTACAACATGCTCCACATTTTTTGTGTGAATGCGATGCCGTTCCAGCAGACCAGCATAGTTAGATCCCTTCAAGGCAAGCTGTAAGACACAAATGGTTTTTGTAGAAGTTAATCAGTACAGTGAGAGCTCTTGAGCAATGCAAGCACAAGCTACAAAAAAGCATGTATTTTCTCTCAGCAGAGATCTGTTTTTATAAGCATTCCATTAATTACATCTCTATATACATAGCAGTCAGCTTATATTGACTAATTAATTAAATGAATCACATGGCCACAGCAGTCAAGAATCACAGACTACACAAATACGCAAACAAGCATACTACATTGACTTTCATGCAACTTCAGACACTTTGCTCCTGAATCTGCCAACTGATTCAAACTGTACATGGATCCATATGGTTACACTAACTATACTTCTGCCATGTGCTAAAAGCTCAAGGTTGTGCTGTAGAGAAGACAGAGAACAGAAAAAACAACAGGAATGACAATAAAGAAAACAGAGCCTAAAATACCTACAGCACTACCCTTCAAATTGTATTTGAGCTAAAATGGAAGACTGCCAAGTGCTGACAAAGGTGACATTTTCTCCGCATCAATAAAAGCTTAAGGACAATCCACCTACTACCTTTGATACCATTCCCTGGATTATATGCCGCATTCTTTTAAACAAGTTGATAACAACAACAAGACAAACTGCTGGTGCATTCTAGTCTCATCTCTCGTGGAAACTGGAGAATTTGAATACTTAATCTCGACACACTCTTCAGACCATGGAAACATTTTGCAGTTTATATAGATACACTCTTATGAGCAGGCAGGTGAGACTACTGACTGCAGATTAGTTTTGCAAGTTTTTGTGCGAGTAATTCAGTCACCATTCGTTCTTTATCTTATTTAGCCAGGGGGGCCCTCATCTGGGGCTGATACTGCCAAATATGTGTGTGCATGGAGATAAAGAAAGTGAAAGGAAGAGGGTGCAAAGGATGTTAAGCAAAAGAAGTCTATAAATACATTCATAGTGAAAGTGATCCTGCTTTGAGCAGCAGGCGCCTGATGCTCCTTCTAGCCTGAATTAAACTACAATTATACTGTCACTGCTTCCTTTTCCCTGAACAGTTAAAACCAATTTATCAGCAGAGAAACAGAACTTCTCCTAGAGTTTGTGTAGAAGAATTCACCTGTGCCAGAAGCTCTAAACAGGCACTTCCAGCAATTTATTCAAGTGCCTTTATTCAAAGTTTTATACCATTCCAAGAGGAAAGTGGTGCCAGACAGCCTTGTCTAATCCCATTTTCATAGACTCACACACTACACAACTCCAGAGAGAAGGGGAGAGGACTGTCAGGATATGACAACTGAAGTCAACCACAATCCACTATCCAGGAAATGCAATCTTTATGCATCTGACACCTGTTCATGTCAAGAAATCCAACCATGAGCTAAGCACATAAGACAGACTCAGCACTGAAGAAGTTACAGAAAAGAATGTAACTGGCTGCTCTGAAACTGCATTGCTGTTCCACTCACTGTATTTACAACTGACAAGTAACTTGCAGGAACAAAATCTTCAGGCGGTCTTATAGCAGGGATCAGGAAACCACTTCCAACAAACTCACAGGGTGCCTGGCTGCATCAAGGCACTAAAGGCAGACAGTAGGAGTAGCTGCCGGCCAGCTATGCAGGATCACACACAGACAGAAGCATGTGTATGATCAGAAAACATCCAGAAAAATATTGCAGGTTATTTTTACAAAGCTCGCTCGCATTGGTTTACTGGGGTACAGGGTATTATGCTGCATTAATTGCCTCACACACTTAAATCTTTTGTTTCTACTGAGCTATAGCCTGTGCATCCCGAACACCTCTTGGTCCTGCAGAGTCCATGGTGTTGCACTGGGAACTCGAACGGTGCCCCTGTGGGCTCTGGGGAGGGAAAGAGTACACAGGGCTATGCTAGTTACAGCACCGCCCATTGCTAGGTCTGCTCTCAGCCTCTCATGATCCATTTGGATGGGAAAGGAAAAGGCAGAAAGGGAAAAAGGAGGTATTTGCCTCCTACAGACATCTGCCGCTGAGCACCATAGGTCTAATTTGCTAGAAGAATTTTCAATTGCACGTTTGAAGCACAAATTAATCTTGCCTTACCACAGGAACAAGAAATCCACAACCAAACAATTTCAAAAAAACAGCAACTGTTATTAAAATCAGGGTTCCTCTAGAAATATCCGCAAGTGAAACAAGCACCTGACCAGCAGACTGCTGCGGAAACGCACGTTTTCCAGGCTGCTTTTTGTTCTACACAAAATAGGAAACACAAACTCCATACTGCAATTTTACGTACTTCATTTACTTGGGTAATTTGTCTGCATGCTATCTTTCAACTTGGTGGAAGAGAGCTTCTGTCTCAGAACAGTAACAATGTAATAATTCTCTTTGTGATCATTTGCAGGTTTTTGAGCCACCAACATCAGTGGTGAGCCTACAGCTAACATTTCCCTGGCGTCACCTGGAAGGAGAGCTATGGGTAGTGCCATTGCTGTGGAACAGAGTCTGTTCTGTAACTTCCATTTGCCACAGCTGAGTTAAATTATTTCATCAACAGCTTCAGGAAACAGAAAAGGTCATTCAGCAAATAAACTATCAGTATTCTGACAACTAGATGAATCTTTTCAGCAGCGCTCTAGAACAGGCATTGAATGTGTAGATCTCTTTGAATTTAGCTCTAGAACAAGTAAGAAAGTATTACTCAGCAACAAGAAAAATGAAAAGTTAGGACCTTGAGTTTAAACGGCTGTGCTACATCTATGGAGATAATGAACTGTCCTGATTGGCAAAAGGCTCCAGAGATTACAACAGTCTGTTCATCTCTAGCCTCATCTCTCTAGTTCAGAGATTAACAACTCGCAAGTTCATTCATCTAAGAATTCACACAGGAGAAGCCTAACTGAGTCTAGCCATAGGCAAGTATATCCAACAGGAATGCTAAGCATCAGCTGCTCTCACTCAACTACTCCAAAGAACCAGAGAAGTACCTACAGTCCTTGTGGTCAGAGGCCACAGAATCACAGAGTGGATGAGCTAGAATGGACCTCTGGAGGTCCTCTGGTCCAACCCCAAGCTCAAGCAGGGCCACCTGAAGCCACCTGTCCAGGACCACATCCAGATGGCTTTAGAAGATCTTCATAGATGGAGTCCCTACCACATCTCTGGACAAACTGTGCCAGCGCCCAGTCGCCCTCACAGTGTAAAAGTGTCTCCCAGTGTTCAGACAGATGTACCCGTATTTCACTGCCTCTGCTCCTGCCTCATATCTAGCACCTGAGGGCCACATGAAAACTATGACAAATGCTGCTGCTGGAAAGAGTTTTGCATTTAGGATAAAGTGTAAGACCAAACTGACACCACCACCTGCTTTTTACTTTAAAAGAGCTGAAGCCAAAGATCAGGCAGTCCAGTTACTGTGTGCATGATCACCTCCCTAAAGAGCCTTGGAGGAACTTGGGACATACAGACAACACAAGGACAGCCTGGCTCCTGAGCCCAATCATCAGTCAGGCCTCCAAACCTATGCCAGGTTTGGGTTTTGTCAACTGACTCCTCAAAAAGGCACAGAGGTATTAGATTCTGCATGAAGACAACTTTCAAGCTCTTCTTCCTTTAGAAGAAGCTCTGATTTACAATTAGGCCTGGTAATCAGACCTCATTACCATGCAAAATAAAATGCATGAATATATGTACAAGAGCTATTCTAGCAAAAAGTGCATTAGCATACAAAAACAAAGACAAATTGGACAAAAATACATTCAGGCACAACTTCAGTAGTAAACCTCACAGCAGAAATGCAATGCAAAGTAGGCTTCCAGAAGAGCTTGAACTGGAAAACATACTCAGGGGAGCAGAACATTTCCTGTGAATGGAGCTATTTTTCCTTAGACTGAAGGATAAAAGATCTAAACCAAATACCTAAGAATAGCTCTTCTTGAATATTCTGGCCTGATCCTTCTTTAAAGAAAGGATAATTTTTCACAAAGTTCCTCTAATAGTCACTTAAGCAAGGGACTTTGCTTGACTGCCTTCCTTCTGTAGTCTTAGCCTGTACCTCTGGCAAGTCCCATCTCACTTGGTTTAAACTGTGGGTCTGCTGCCCTTTAGTAATGTTGGCCCTGCAGGAACAATGCTGCACAAGGACGTGCCTTCTAGACACAAATACAGAAGCAACATGAAGCCAAGCAACATCAGAACACCCAATGTTGTCTACATATGTGGATTATGACCCTTGATTTAGACAATGGGGAAAGGAAAGCCACAGCTGAGTCCTATGGCATTGCTAATCTAAGCATTAGGATAAAAGAGTATGTTCTCTCAATACAGTAATACGGATATTGTCTGGAGAGAATCTGTCAATTGAGCACTTTCTGCATCTCACCCTAGAAGAAACACAGAATGATTTAGGTTTGAAGGCACCTTAAAGATCATCCCGCTCCAACCACCTTGTTCTGGGCAGGGACACCTTCCACAGACCAGGTTGCTCAGAGTTCCATCCAATCTGAACTTGGACACTTCGAGGGAGGGTGCATTCACAAATTCTCTGGGCAACCTGTGCCAGAGCTTCACCATCTTCACAGTAAATTATTTCTTCCTAATAGCTAAGCTCTATCTCCCCTCTTTCAGCTTAAAGCCATTCTGTTCATCCTATCAATACACTCACTGATAAAAGGTTCCTCTTTAGCTTTCTTGTGGAGCCCCTTCAGGTACTAGAAGGTGCTATAAGCTCTCCTCAGAGCCTTCTCTTCTCCAGGCTGAACAGCTCAAACTGTCTTGTCCTCACAGAAGTGCTCCAGCCCCCATGATCATCTTTGTGGCCCTCCCCTGGACTTGTCCAGTAGGATTAAATGGAACTTTTCAGATGTACTTTGGCCTCATATGAATACATATATATTCTCATTACTAGGCTTATCTTGAATTTACCGCACTAACCTTCATGCAAGCCTTAAACTGCCACTGCACCAGGGTGGAGTTAATGCCTCGGTGTAGCAATCACCTGTTTTATGACTGTTGTTCATTCAGGAGTTAAACTAAATGTCTGACTAGAAAGAAGGAAAAAAAAAGAAAAAGAAAAAAGAAGCTAACAACAACAAAAAGCATAGATCTAGAAACAATTACTCTCTGACATTTCCACAATGAATTTGCCCACACATGCACCCCATCTGGAAAACACGAACAGATCACTGCTTTCCAGTCTACCTAACTTCTACAGAAAGAACCACCAAACAATACAAATGGATTTAGAGAGCAACAGCTGAATACAAAAAATTTGAATTTTAACCTAAAGTCAAAAATACTCTGAGCACTGTAGGTCTAACAATCTGTTTCTAAGCAGAGTACAGCACAAGTCCTGTACTTTCAGAAATTGTCTCTTGAGATTTAACCACGTACCCCACGTATAGCCAAAGTTAGTGTTCAGCTTTGTTCTGTTTTAAAAGAAACAAGATTTTGACAGGCTTATAGAAAAAAAAAATTTTCTCAATACATTAAGTTTTGAACTAGAAACAGTTTTGAATATAGGACATGCTTCAAGCTATACACTTCTCTTAGCTTTCCTGACAAAACTTGACTTAATTACTTAATTACCAAAGTCAAAGATTGTCAATCTATATGCAAGTAATTATCCTATGTTCTGGTGTTAACTACTAGTTAAGGTAAAGCTTGCTCTGTCATGCTAAAAACAAATGCAATTTTTCTCACAGGTCAGGCACACACTGAACTTTTGGATTTCTTAGGAGCTCAAAAGACATATTAAGCTTTTCTATTTCACAGTGTAAAAATAATCCACATACAAATATATGGGATTAAAGCATGGTTCAGCTTCTGAATCTTAGATAATAAAATGCTGACAACAAAACAGATAAAGAAACTGAGCAGCTAGCCGTAGCAGAACTTGCCCAATAGAAATCTGTACCTTGGAGACACATTTCACATGTCCCACAAAAAAGGGTCTGCTAGGGCAGGCACAGCAAGCTTGAACCACAACTCTGAATGGTTAGTGTTTCTACCAGCCATCAGCTGGAACTGATGGGGGAGCTGAATTCAGCTAATTGGTGGTTGTACACAACAAGAACCCAGGTTTGGACACGACACTAACTCTCACGGTAAGTACAGGACAGCACACCTACCCTCAATGTATAGAAGAAAACAAGTATGATTTGTGAGCTTCAGCTGCTGTATTCACACTAATGACAGCAAGCCTGCTGCAACACCAAGATGTGTGGTGCAGTTAATATGCTGGATGGTGGAGGTGTCACCCATGGGACCTTGACAGGCTTGAGAGGTGGGTCTGTATAAACCTCATAAAATTCAACACGGCCAAATTCATGGTGCTGTACCTGACCTGGGGGCAAGCCCCAGTATCAATACTGGCTGTAGGATGAAGGGACAGAGGGCAGCTATGGAGAAGGACTGGAAGGTGTTGGTGAATGAACAGCTGGACATGGCTCAGCAATGTGAGCTCACAGCTGAGGCTGCATCCAGAGCCCCATGGGCAGCAGGGGAGGGAGGGGATTCTGCCCCTCTGCTCTGCTGAGACCCACCTGGAGCCCTGCATCCAGCTCTGGGGTCCCAGCACAGGAAGAACAGGGACCTGCTGGGGCGAGTCCAGAGAAAGGCCACAAAGGTGATCAGAAGGCTGGAGAACCTCTTCTGTGAAGACAGGCTGAGAGACATCTTTAATATCCTTCCTTTCACAGAAGCTGTCTGACTTCTTAAAAGGGGAAATGTGGTCTCTTAATTGCTTTTGCACTAGAAATAGTAAACACATCATCTGATCTCATATGGTTTGGCTATCGATAAAGACTCAGGACAGTATGGCCACCACATTTAGGAAAAAAAAGCTAGTCAAATTTAAGTATTTATTGAAAAATTCCAGGCTTAGTGAATTATACTGGTTGATAAGTCACTGGCCTAATGTGGCATGTTGACCCTGACTGGATGCCAGGTGCCCACCAAAGCTGCTCTATCACACCCCTTCAAAATGAGATAGGGAAGAGAAAATATACGGAAAGGCTCACAAGTTGAGATAAAGACAGGAAGCGATCACTTGCCAGTTACCATCACAGACTAAACAGACTCAGCTCGGGGAAATGAAATGAATTTATTATGAATCAAAATCACAGCAGGATAATGAGAAGTAAAACAAATCTTAAAAACACTTTCCCTCCCATCCCTTCATTTGTCCCAGCTCTCCCTCCTCCTCCTCCTCAGTGGAACATGGACATGAGGGTTACAGTCAGTTCATCTTAAGTTGTTTCTGACACTGATCAATTAGAGGAGCCCTTTCCCTGCTCCAGCCTGGGGGCTCTCCCATGGGAGATAATTTTTTAAAGACTCTCCAGCATCAGTCTTTCCCATGGGCTGCAGTTCTCCACAGACTGCTCCAGCACAGGTCCCCTCCACAGGGTGCAGTCCTTCAGGAACAGGCTGCTCCACTGTGGATCCCTTGTGGGCTTAACAAGTCCTGCCAGGAGCCTGCTCCAGCACGGGTTTCCCATGGGCTCACAGCCTCCTTTGATGGCATCCCCCTGCTCCAGTGTGGGGTCCTCCAGGGGCTGCAGGTGGATCTCTGCTCCCCCATGGACCTTCAAGGGCTGCAGGGGCACAGCTGCCTCACTAGGGGCTGCAGGGGAATTTCTGCCCTGGTACCTGGAGCACCTCCTGTCCTTCCTCCTGCACTGACCTTGTGTCTGCAGAGCTGTTCCTCTCACACATTCTCACTCCTCTCCTCTCTGAGAGCAATTACATTTGCACGGTAACTTTTTTTCCCTCTTAAATATGTTATCACAGAGATGACAGTAGCACCTCTGACTGATTGGCTTGACCTGGGCCAGTGAGGGTCCATCCTGGATCCATATCGCCTTGGCTGTCAGACACGGGGGAAGTTTCTGGCAGCTTCTTACAGAAGCCACACCTGTAGTCCCCCCCTCTACCAAAACCTGGCCACACAAATCCAATACATTCAACCTTTTGCTAACAACTGTACCACTGGATTAACGCATTTTGGGACACCTTCAAGGACCTGCAGTCCGGCTCGTTCAGACTTGCATAAGTGCTCTGAAACCCTCTCTAAAGTGAACCAGTCTCAGTGAGCAGCTGCAGGTCCTGAGTGAACTTAAAATGCACTGGCTTCTGATAATTTAATAGCTAAAAAGTCCAATCCACAAAGGCAATGCATTTTTTACAGGATGGCTTTGATAATGAGTATCTGCTTTAACTAAAGTAGCAGAGAAACCTAAGCAGGTTCCTGGAGCAAACTCCTACTGAGGGTGAGAAGTATCAAGACTCAGGTCTATGTTTTCTACAAAGCCTTGAACATGAATCAAGTTTTCCATTACAAACTACTGTTGAGTTGCAAGTCATGGCATTAAATCAAGTTCCTCCTCCTTTCCCAGTCTGGATTATTACATATCACACAGGCCTCGAGCCACTTGCTTTTAAAAAAGTATGCTGGGTTAACCAACGCAGTAAGTCAGTACCTACCACACAAGAAAGGCAAGAAGGCTGGCATTACCTGACCAGCACTACTGACTGATTTACTAACTTGCTGTCAATTGCTCAGAATTTTTCCCAATATTGTTCCTGGCTACCTGCTGTTTCTACCAGTTTGCTGCATCACCCCTCATACTGTAGAAGTCCAGTGGGCTGCTTCAGCTAGGAATATTTTTTCCTTGTATTTTCTTCACTTTTTTCTTCAGTAATTTAGACCCCTCACTTTCATTACGTAGTCAGGGCAGGCCTTCAAATGATGCAGTAGACTCATGTATTTTCATAGACTGACTGTGAAGTATAGATATTGTAGCATTTTGTATACCATTACTTCAGTAGTAGCTGACTTCACTGGCAACATTATGTTCTGAACTTTTACAGAAATGTTGCTTTAGGGCAAGAGTTTGATGCATACATGAACAAAAGTAAAAATGCCATAAACTGTTTCCTAATTCTTCATCTACCACATTAAAGCATTATTGTCATTTCAACCACATCTGAAGAATACACATAGTGGTTGCAATTCAAAGGCTAATGAAGAGCAAATTGTTGTGTTAGCTATAAAGAGTGGTAACTGCTTACTGCACTAATAGGTTTCTAGAAAATCTGTGCAATCCAGGCAATTCAATCAGTCTCATTAATTCAGCACAACATGATGTCGTAAATCACAACTAATGAAGTACTTAAAACCAGTATTAAAGTCACTTCCTAGAGCTGTATACAGCATCAGATGCTTGGTGATATAGTCCCAGAATTTTAATTTAGGTGAATTACACTGAAATGCTCTACTTTTAGATCTATTTGTGATATATGACTGAGTATACTTGAATAGTGTACTGGAAAAACAAATGTTAAGTAAAAAATAATTACTACATATCATTTAATTGTTTCCATCATTTTCCAGACTCCTCTTGGAACAACAACATAGGAGGAACTTTTTAATAAAGCAGATACAAGTAAAGTTACTAACACTGATGCAAGTATATCAAATTTCAAAGGTAAAGATAAACAAATGCACACCATGGCTGTGTAACTTGAAAAGCATTTACACTCATCTCAGTTTCCAGTGGATTAGCTCAAAAACTGTATTTCTGAAAAAAAAGTTTCTTTAGCTTTATATAATCCTGGTGGAATACAACCTGTGTCTTGAATTCTATATGCTTCAATTCACTAAACTGAGTTAGTATTTCTTCCTCTTTACAAGATAAGATAGAGAACAGTACAGCCCTAACAGCTTTAAAACATTTTATGTGCTCCCTAAAAGAACATCTACTGAAAAAATTTACATTACAAGGTAAGAAGAGATGGGTAGTCTGAATTCAACAGAACAATGAAAAATTTCACAGTATCACCTCATTAATAAATAAGTTTCTATTCAAAGATACTACCTTCAAATATACCCTGTACATCTGGATCCACAAGAGGATACAGGGTTAAATGCCCTAATACTGATTTTCAGAAAAGCAACTTTTTTTAATTGCCTCCTAAATTATCAGATTTCATTTTAAAATTAGAATTCAGTTGAACATTGAAGTTTGCATATTACTTTTTCCTTCTGCTACCATCTTTGCATTTGCAAAAATCCCAGTGTTCTGAAAATATTTGAGTAGCATTTTCTAAATAAGCCTTTGAGAGGATCACAACCATCAGTATTGATGTGCAGTTCCCTAAACCAGAAATCTAAGAACAAAATACCTGGCTATTTTCCAAAAGCCTATCTTCAGGTGATGGTATGAGTGTTACAAGCCTGTAACACTAGCACCTAGGAAAAGTAACGAAAAAGTGATACTAAAATGGCATCTTTCACCATTAAAAAATAGCAACGAATTTTTCTCTAATTAGAAACAAAAATCTATCACCTATCAAGTTACAGGTAAAATAGTACATTTGCCACAAGAGAGATTTTTCTAAGAGACATGAAAACTTTAATGCACAGGCTAGCAACAACTGGTGCTGTACATATCCAAATTAGGAGCTGGAGGGTGGGAGGTGTGTTCTGCTACACATACATGCCCCCACACCCCATCCACAGTTCAGTGGGGTTGTTTTGGCGCACAGCATAGGAGCCCCAGCTGAAGCTCACCTATCTGCTGGGCAACACTCCTTCCTTCCTTCCTGACCAGCCCTGCTCAGGATGTTGTCGGTGCCCCATGCACCACCTGTGTGAGTTCACACTGGCCTCTTTCAGGGGAGGCAATATTCTGACAACAGGTTACCTCTTCTCTAACTAGACACCAGTTTTCCATAAAGCTGTATGAACTTCACATCACTGAGATTACCACCCCCAGCAATTAGCTGCAGTGGTCCAAAAGAGCCAAAAAGTGTTCCAAACCTCCAACTGTGCTCTCCCTCCCTGCTCCAAATACAGACACAAAAGTCAGCCACAACAGAATATTAATTCTAGTCCACACTGAACAACTTCCTTCCAATTAAGACCAAGACAAATGTAATTTTTCATACCACGAGACACTTTCAGAGATAATTAGAACTGTGTATGAAATGTGTTTGGACAGGTAAATTGTTCATCTTCCCTAAAGACCTTACAGCTGTGAGAAAGCAGCAGCTTATCACAGCCGCACTATCAAACAAATCAAAAACCAGAAGTCAGGAAATTTGCTTTATCTATTACTGGGATATTATATTCTCTTAGTTTACATAAGGACAACAGCAGTGCTTCCTCTGCATGGATTTACTGAGAATGAAATAAACAGAACATGCAGTAGCCTTCAGTATTAGTTGACTGGATCATTCATTTTTGTAACTAGTCATATTTAGATGCTAATCTCAGAAAACCATGTCAGAAGAAATGCTGCCACTTCCGGTTAGCAAAATGTTTGTAGGGACTTGGGAGAAGGTTTACTATTTTCATCTAACTTAAAATTGGTAACTGCAAGTTTTAGAAACCCAACAGGCCTTTTAAATTTCATAAAGGCAAAGAAAAATATTTCTTACATGATACAATGCACAAAATTTACTGATGTAACACTTTTTTTTAAATTGCTGGGTCATTTGGGGGCATTTTTATTTTGTGGTATTAGAAATCCATTTTTCTAGGTCTCTAATATTCCTTCTGAACTAAAGACACTGAAACTCTCCCCTGTACAACAGCACACACAGCACTTAATTACACTTTTCAGACTAGGACAGAATTAGACCACTAATTATGACAGTCAGATGTGTTTATGTACAGTTATGAACAGATTTTAATGAATTATTTGTAAGCATGTAAGTGTATTTGCCATGAGACAGGTAAAAACAACTACCTGGCGCAGGCATGCACAACATGCATGTAGAGAACCAGTGGAAGATTTCATCTTTCACAGATCTACTAGACACTCCAAAGAGTATCTGCCCTTGCTCTCCATCTCTCCTCCAGATGTTTTGCTCTTCTGCTGTGTGGAGTGCTTCTTCACCTCTCCTATCTCTGTTTGCACAAAGAAAGAATTCTGGAATTGTGACCTTGCAGCTTTGACTTTGCAACCTGTCATAGTGTTTGTATAACACGACTCACTTGGTGTCCAAAAGAAAGGCCACAGAAGGGCTTAAGCTACAGCTGCCCAGGGCCTTTATGGCTTATTACAAATGTCAGCCAGTCATCTCCACTACTGATATTCTGCTTCTTGGATGATACTGTGATTTATACCGTGTATATCATAGAGATGATATATCCTACAATCTTTATCATACACCCGTATGTATTGGTGTATGCCAATGATTCATCTTCAGCCTCCTTAAATACAGAACAAATCCCATCTCGTTAGGATGTGCGCCCAAAGGCACCACCATTTCTGCATTAAGTTACTTACTGCATATTCAATCTTAATACATAAACACATTGATTGCAACAGCTATGTTCAGGACTGCTCTCCTGTCTTGGTGATCAGGCAGAACTGCTTAAGCCCACAATTTTCATTAATTGTACTATACTGATATCTGAAGCTTCCAAGCAGAGACATCAGTTATCCTCTAAGAACTTGTAAACATCTCTTCTGCTCACAACCGGCAGGCAACAAGCCCAGCTACGGCTGCTCAAATCTAAGCCTCCAACATTGCCTTGAAACTGAATTTCTGTATTTCAGATAGCCAGCATCTGGACATCTGAAGGTCGGTGACAGAGGATGACAGTACCGTGCTCCTCCGCTAGTACAGGCTCACTCACACCACAAGCCTCATCGAGGATCACCCAAGCCTGAGCCCCTGCAACGTAACAATCCTCACCACCAACACATCTGGGTCAGCCAGCAGCTCCAAATACCAAGGAAGCCAAACCTTTCCTGTGCTGTTTTGCTTTCACTCTTTGCCTGTATCCCAGCGTGAGGCTTTCACATTAACTCAGCTCCCACCCTGCCTTCTGTGTGGCCCTTCAACACAACTGAGCTGCAAACCCAAAGACAGTGTGTCTGGGCTCATTTCTGAGATCAGCTGCCTTGGAGCAGCTTCCGAAGTCTCCCCAGGAGAAACAGAGACACAGGGTGCATGTAGTGCAGCTAACACCAGGAAGCAAAATGCATCGTGTTCCCAAGCTGCCCACATGGGCACTGCGGGTGAAGGACACTTTGCAGCAATCACTCTATTACAAAGTGATCTCTGTCCCCACCAGAGAGGATAGGAGTCTTCTGAACCTTCACATAACATATTCAGTGAGGCTGCCATTAACTGTCTGGGCAAAAATGATCTGAGACCAGAGTCACAGCAGAATGCAAATACAGAAATTCTTACAGGTTACCTAAAAAATTTTAAGAAACGGGCAGCAAGGATAATTCCTTCACTCTCTTATTTTCTATTTCAAAACCAAAATTCTGGAAGACCTTTTCAATGTGTTCTTGCACAAATCTTTGTATTCCTGCCCATACAGTGAGAGCTTAATTCAATATTGCTACACACATAGTTAGGCAAGTTGGGCTTTGTCTACCTGGTGACACCAAGTTTTATTGCTGCAATTCCTCACAAGGCACTATTTTAAGGGGAAAGGTAGATTTAAAAAAAGCACCAGTCCTGTAACAGAAATTCCAGAATTGTCACAAATACCAAGAATTATTGTGTACCTGTAAGTTTCTCCAAAAGGACAAACTCTGAGGTGTTTCTGCAATTATTACAATCACCCACTGAGTTCACAGGTACTTTTTAAAAAACGCATATTCAGAGTGATACAAGTTACCAATCATGCAAAATATGCATTCTTGTGAGAAAGAAACTGCAGCTACCACTACATTCAGCCATAAGCACCTTAAGGGATGTGCAATGCTGCTCACTGATTCACTGCCTGTACACAAGCGGTTAGGGAAAAGCAACCAAACACCATTTTGCTTTTCTTGAGTTTAGCTGCACACTGAGGACAACCCCTATACCCAACAAGAAGAAATGATTCCTCAAGGGAAGCTAAATGAAGAGAAAAAGTCTTACAGATGAGCTGTGAGAGACCTTTCTTCCCCCCAGCCATCGTATGAAAGGAAGTGTTGGGACATCTCAGCAACAGGAACCCACGTGAGAGTCAACACAGACTGACATTAAACTTGTTGAACTGTGACTAGAGAGCTATATAAAACACGTAAAAAATGTCTGGACAGGAATTCCATAGGAAGTAGATGACCAACTGAAGCACATCACATTGCTGTAGATACTGTACACTTTATCCAAATTCTTTACAAAGCATGGCTATGCAGCCATTTGTCCTTGCTACGTAAGTTAAGCACACGCATAAGTTTAATCCAAACGTAGCAAACTAACAGAGGTCTAAAATATTTCCAGTTGTAAGAGACCAAAGACTTGACAGACACAAACTAATGTGTGGACAAATTAACATAATAGATTTATTCAGAATGAAGGCATAATACTATGTCCCTCATGACAAGGACTGCACAGACTGCTGGTAGCCAAAGTAACTCCTGCAGGTACCATCCTTCAACCCACCGGTGGCAGATGAACACTGGAAGGAGAAAGCCACAGGGTAAAGGGAGAACTGGGTGAGGTCATTGAGCATGATGGAGATGAAGACACAAAACACTGAGTGCACATATCAACTCTCAAGAGATACTTGCTTTCCTTAGTACACCTTCATTAATGGGCCTTTACCTTAAAGGTTTCTTAGACACTAAAGAAAAAGGCTTTTCTCACAACTGTAACAAGGAGGGCGGATCTGAGAGAGATTTGGCTGTCTGGACGGAGGAAAATACGTAAGGATGAAGCGAGGATGTGAGGCAAGGAAACGGAGGAAACGCGAATCAGTCCGCTCTAGGACTCAGAGGGGATTTTTCGCAACACTGAGCTTTCAGCAGCATGCACTTCTCTAATCTTTATACTACACACTGTAAGAAAAAGCCTGCGGTTTGCTGACGGCTGCTGAAATCCCTCCGAGAGTAAAACCCAAACACGCTTACTATACAATCTCTGGGCAGCCTGCAAGCGATGAATGAAGGGCGGTCCAGCGGCGCGGCTCGTTGCCCCTCTCCCAGGCGAGGCCGCTCGGCGGCTCCATCGGGACCGGGGGCACGGAGAGGGAGGCGGCGGGAGGGAAGAGCCGCTGGCAGCAGGGGCAGAGCGCGGGGACAGCGGCCGCGACCCTGCTCACCTCCTCGGCCGCCGGCTCCGCCCCACCACGGCCCCGGGAACACTCGGACACAGCGGCCCGACGGCCCCCACGGAGCCGGGCATCACCCCGGGAACCCCCCCGAAGCCGAGCATCACTGCAGCCATCCTTCGCCGGAGCCCGGCATCACCCTGGGCCCCCCCCCACGCCCGCTGCAGCCCCGCCGGCAACGCCCTCGGTGGCCGGGACCACCGGCCCCTCCCGTCGCTCACCAGCTGCTTGAGGTCCTCCTCGGAGAGCCCAGCGTAGCGGTACCGCTGCTGCTCGAATTCGTACCGCGTCGTCTTCACCACGACCGCCACCCGAGACGGCCGGAACCCGCCCCCCGATCC
>VZTE01003313.1:24956-80012 GCA_013397775.1 Eulacestoma nigropectus | reverse complement strand
CCGCCTGGCCCCGCCTCGGCCGCTGGCGGTGCCGGGTGCGCGGGACGGGGCGCGAGGCACGTAGGCGGCGCGCGGCGGGTGTGCTCGCGCCCGGCGCCCCGGGGCGCCATGCGGGGCTGCGGGACCGAACCCCGCCGCGAGGGGACAGCGACAGTGTTCCCGGTGCTTCCCGGGGCTCCTCAGTGCCCCCCCCGTGTCCCCGCGCACAGCGACAGTGCCCCCAGGGCCCCACAGTGTTCCCAGTACCCCTCGGTGCTCCCCTGTGTCCCAGGGGACAGCGACAGTGCCACCAGTGCCTCACCAGTACCCTCAGTACTTTCAGTGCCCTGGGAGGGCGTGACAGTGTTAAAGGGATAAAGAGGAAGAAATCACTACTCGGTCTTAAGACTGTGACTCTGGATATCTCACGTAATCGTGTTGCCGCTTCTATTCTGGGTCTTTTTGGTAGTTTTACAGTACGGCACAAAGGCAAATATGAACTGATAATAGTATATTAGGAAATCTTCACATAGCTTTGGAGAATATACAGGAATTCTGAGACAAATCAGTGCTCCTAAACAGTGTCCCCCGACCCCCGGGACAGCGGGGGTGCCCCATTACATGTGAAATAAGGCCCTGTTTGAGCGAGGGGATCAGTGGGGTCGGCACCACGAAGGCTGGGGAAATGAGGTGGGATTGCCCCGCTGGGGGGCTGGCCTGCTTCCCTGGGAAACTGGGGGGAGGGAAAAAAACTTTGGGAAAATAACTCTGAAAGGTGGGAAAACATAGCACGTGCTTGTGTTTTAGCAGGGCTAAATACTGCACCTGGTGCGAAGAGCTGGCGAGAAACATGTAGCTTAAAAGGTTTTTATCCATGCCTGTTCTGGTCTTTGTGACATTTGCCAGTGTTAGGAAGGGCAGAAAGGCCGCAGCGCTGCGAGACAGCGTCTGGCGAGTGTAGGTTAAAAAAAAAAAAAATCGATCCGGAGTTACGTTTTAATATTGTAAGCAAGCTGTCCAGAAATTCTGTGGGGGTTTGCATCATTAATACCTGCCTGCGCAGGCATCGACTGCCACAGACGGTCCTTCTGCACTGAAGGCTTCACTTAGACACGCATTCTCATTACTCACCTTGTTCCTGATCTTCCCTGGGGGAAGGGATTGAAGCAGCAGCTCTTGCCTGTCAGTGCAGCACTCCTTTACAGTGCTTTGCCCAGGGTCTTAGGAAGTAAGCGTAGCTGCAGCCATTCAGCCCTTCCCACAAGACAAAGGCTCTCTCTCTTTGCTTGTGGGTAGGAGGATTTTCTATCTACTGATTAGCTTAGCCTTGAAGGAAACTATCACGAAACAGATTACCAGGAGACCAATTAAACATAACTAATTCCCTTGCTAACCAGCAAATGCCTCATTCTGTTCAACCATTAACTTTTAGGTTGTACAAAGCAGTAGGAAAAACATGATCCTGGAGACCAAAAAGATACAAGAGATTTTGAAAATTTATGACTCTGTTCTGAATAGTATCTATTTTATAACTTGTTTGACCACTTAGCTGCTCCTCTAAGATTCTGTGTTTCATGTATTATCTGTTTATATTGAATTGTTTTGATCTTTGAAAAACGAAATCAGCTTCAACCACTAAGTTTGAATATGGAACAGTTTTTTATTCTGAAGTCATGCAATTATCATGTTATGGTCTTTTGAATTAATTCCCACAGCAAGCTTATAAGCATAAAATATGAAATAGCTATTTAAAAATGTAAATTTAAATCAGTAGATGATACCTTAAAGTTCTCGAAACAGTGCTGAAGCATGGGGTATGAAGTGATTAATCCATGGTTCCCAGAAGGAAGTCTCTGACAGACTAGCTCTTTGTCAGAGTACACAGATTGTCTGATACCCCACTGACTTTGCAGAAAAGGATTTAAACTTTCTATAACATATAAAATAAAGTTTGTGGAATGTTACTTACAGTTTCTATCTTAATTTGGAAATGGACCTACTTACAAAATGTTCATGAGACACTAACCCCTCCCCTACTACAATTCTTGATTTGAATGTATACCTGATAAACAGGAAGAAGACACACGTCTGTCAAATGACCCTTTACTTATTTTGACATATATTGAGTTTGTGACATATGACATGTCTTCATGCCCCATTTTCAATGACTTTAAAACAACATACCCAGTGGATTAAGGGACAGATTCATTTATACAAAATTAAACTAATAAGTATAGGCATTTAAAGCTGGTATCCTTATAGGACAAAATATGGACTAGGAGTGAATTCCCACTGTAATAACTTACTGAACCCCTGGCTGACCACAACCAACTTTGGTTTGGGTACAGAGTACTTAAAAATTCTTCATGGAAATGGATGCCTCAATACTGCCTGCAGTTAGAAAAATGCTTCAGAGAAATGTCCATTTTAGACACCAAGGACTTAGAATACATGATGTAAATTTCAAGACACAAATCCATGGAAAACCAGGCATCCTTAGCTCTATATGCTTCAAATTATATAGTGAACTTTAAAAAAACCCTATGTAATACATAAAATAATCTATTCTGTGTAACAAAGTAACTGGAAAAATTTCTACATAAACAATAAATGATTCCCTAAGTTATTTCACTAGCTGCAAAACATGCATGACTGTGCCAGCTGTTTTATATAAGATGATCTCCAAATGTAGCCAATTTCCATTCAAAAGAATGTATATATTGCTTGTAGTGCAGTTACAATCTAGGACAACTATTCATTTCTACTCCTTCTTGAAGTCTGTGAATAGTGCCTTCTTGTGATGTTTTAATTAATAACCAGTATATAATTAACTTATCCAATTATTTGCATTGTCTAGACTTACTCTATGTGACCCTCAGTGCTACTGGTAATGGAAAACGATTGTGGTTCATTTGTGTTTAAAATGGTGATGCTATCAGTGTTAGATCCATTCACAGGGGAGGAGGGAAACACACCATCACTGTAACATTTCATGAAACCAAGTCCTCAGATTCTGAGGCCATCTGACCGCAGCTGTTAATTCTGATAATCCAGAGGAAAACTCCAGACTAATGCCTGGAGAACACGTCACTCATGCGACATGTCAGAGTCTTAGAAGGCACGTAGATGAATGCATTAGCAGGTGTAGTCTGATTGAATTTCTGATCCCAGATCCTGTCTGTGTGCTTCCACTTTGCTTGCAATGTGTGTACCCTCATCGTTGATCACATAGTTCAGTCATATAATTTGTTTCATAGATTCCAAATTACAAAATCGAGGAAGAAGCTTAAGAAAAAGCATAGTAAGTGCAGCTATTCTTATGAATGCAAATTGCTGAATTTTTTTTACACAAAACCAATGAGAGGAGCAAGCTTTCTTGTCCACACTTTCATTAGAACATATTTTAATTATCAGAGATTTACTTTTCTACTTTTCTTCCCACTCTTTGCTTATGCAAAGCAAACTACACCGTCTCTGAAGTGGTCTAATACAATTGACTTCAACATTTCAGAAGCAATTTGAATAAGCTCAAACAGCTGCAGACACATTATTTTGTACTAATAACTTATGTGTTGGTGAAACACAAACTGTTCTGATTTGAACTCCATTTTTTAGACAGACAACTGCTGTAGAATGGGCCATGCATGCTTTTTCTAGATTTTCCTCCCAGCATGCCCCCATGGGCATGCTGTTTTGAGCAGGGGGATTGTGGGGTCAGCACAAAGGCCTCTAAAACCCAGCTAAGTGAAATGAGGATGCTCTTTCCCTCCCTGTCCATGTTGTACTGGCTGTCACTAGCAGTGAAAACAAATGTGCTAAAGTTTTTGCTGTACTCATTCATTCAATAGAGACATTACCTAACTTTAAACTTCATACAGTCTGCCAAAACTATTTTAAGAGGTCACTAAAGAGCATGACACGAAAACCTGAGGGACAAGATGTACAAAGAGATTCAAACACCTCCAGAGTGTAAAGCAGGACATTTAGTCTATCCCATCCAAGTAGCTTTTGCTAGAAATTCATAATCTTAGTAGAAAATCTGGATATATATTTTTTATATATCATTATTATTAGGATCTGTTAGTTTTCCCTCCTTGGGGAAATTACTGCTGCATGAATACGTAAGATCTTCCAGCTCTACATCCCTTATGTATATAAATTCGTCACTGGGGTTTGTCATAAATAAATAAACATTTATCTGGAAAAAAAAATTAATGATTTCTGGTTTCATATGGGTTTGGGTCATGTTCCTACACCTCTCTTCAGGCCACAGGGACTCATCCCTCCATGGTCTGTTTCTCCTCCCTCCCAGAAAATGCTGCAGCTTGTACAGAAGCAGGAACGCACTACTCAGCCCCACCAGCATCACAGAAAATACCAAGCTTACCTTGAAACTTTTTCCTCAAAGGCTGCCTTTCTCTGGTTTCTGTCACTCAGCAACTGCCAATTCTCATGAAGAATTTAAATTGCTTTAGAGCATTCTAGCTCCTGTCCAGTTTTCTGAAACTGAACAGTGGACTCAATGTGGATCTGACAGATGGGTGGATGGAATACACAACCGCTTACATCTTGTTTCCTTAGGAAGGAAGGCTTGAGATTCTGCAGCAGGGAACTGTAGAAGCTCTAACTGAGACACAAAATAAGACTACTGGTTACACAGAAATGTAAGTGGTATGAAAACTGTTTATTGTTGTGGCATAAAAATTGCTCTCCAGGTGTCATAAAATGACAAACTTTACATTTTTAAAACCAAGTTAATACATTACATAATGGCGTACCTTCAGTCTTGAGGAAGAGTGAATTTTAGTGCAGTGAGACTAAAGAGAACACATAATTAGGTTCTTAAGAGCAAAAATTTGTCCCTTATTACCAAAGTGTCCAATGTCTTTAAAATAAACATCTCTTTTCCTCCTCAGCTTTTAAGAGATGAAGCTTCATGTTTGAGTGTGTGTGCACATATGTGTGTGTGTTTATGCTTGTGTATATATGTAACAATCTTGGGAAGAGGCAGATCAAAAGAGTTTTTATTTATAAACCTTGTTCTGTATGCTGTGGGAGCAAATTACAAAGTGTAAGTCCTGTGTCTGGAAAAAGTTCTGTTGTCCCTGCCCTGGAACCCTCCCTCATTTGCCAAGGATTTTACAGCTGTAGTGGAATTTAGACGGGTATCATGACACTCAGGTGCTTAAATCCTGTTTCACAGAAAGCTTTGATTATCAGGACAGACTTTGAAATCAAACTCTGCATTCAGTCCATTCAGCCAGCTGAACTCCAGGGCAAACTTATCACCATGACCTGTTGCTAAATACATAGGGCTGCTGTGTTTTACAACTGCCTTAGTTTTTATAACATGGAGCTTTGTCCCTGAGGATGAGTTGCAGCAATGAAATATGAAGGTCAGTGATGTAAATATTGTTGTGGTCAGGAGTGAGGCTGATAACAAAGGACACAATGTACAGCTCGTTATGGAAGGAATATTTTTGTTATTGGCAGACTGGAGTCAAAGAGAATCCCAGTGCTTCACTCTTTGACACAGGTACTCTGTTGGGAAGCACTCCCTTTTTTCCTGATGGCAAAAATCAAATTCCACTTAAATTTACTGTCATCCAGATGCTAAATCAGTGTCAGACGAGTGCTAATTTTGGCAGGCCATTTAGGATTCAGTGTAATCCAGATAACTAGTTCAGCTTCAGCTGGATCCTAATCTTGGCAGTGCACTGAGAATTCAGGAAGAAGCTAGTATTGTTCCAATTTCATACACATGTTCAGATGGGAAAACTGAATTGTAACTTGACTGTTCAGGTGTGATGCAGCTTTTTAGATTTGAGAAATCATTACAATTACCTTAATTAAAAGGACTTGGGTTATTTCAGAACATTGTTTCAGCTCTGAGGATGACATACAATATACAAAGCAGCAGGGAAGTGGCAGTGGAGAGATTGCAGACATGTTCTGTCTTTTGACAGAATGAAAACACAGAACATAAGTGGTGTGTTTTGCTGTGCAAAGGCCTATGAATGACCCTGCAAGTCTTGATTCACAGGTGGTATTAGGGAGAATTGGGATTTTTTTCTCACAAAAATGTTTAGGTAGAAGGCAGTAGTTTGTGGAGTGACTTTTACAGAGCAACTGTGTCTTGGCCACAGTTGGGATTATTGTGCATATGAGGATGCATAACATACTCATATATATCAATGAATGATGCTGTTAGGAATAGCTACAGCTAAGGCAGAAGTAATCTCAAATAATCTCACACTTTTAAGGGATTTTTTTTATGCAGCTATCCCATTGTACTGTGCATGCATTTATTTGTGTACATCAAATGGACAATTAATAGTGCAGGTGCTTGTTTTGTTCAGCTAGAAAGGTGTTCATGAGCAAGAAGATACACTTTTTTTATTTTAAAGCTCATATGCCCCTTAGAACTGTCTTGTACTTCTTCATGGTGAATTCTTTTGTTGCGTACAGCTGAAAAATACAGATCATTAAACAAAATTCTACAGCCACTATACAACTCCAGATATTTTCAAAACAAACATTAAATAAAACCCCTTGTATGAAGGCTGGTTTCTATAGGCCTTGGTCATGCTAAACTGCCACCCCAAGTTTTGCTTGTATGTTCTTGCAAACAGGTTGCTGAATGTTACCACACAATTTTAAATAAATGTTTTCAGTGAAGCCCAATTTAAAGCTTTCCAAATGTATCTTTTAAATAACAGATTAAAATAACAAACATCTGTTCACATATATTATTAGTTCATGCTTATGTGGTATTATCCATCAATATGATGAATAAGTACTTATTCCCTATAAAATTCCTTACTCTAATAATGAATCTAAATATATTTAATTCTAAAATTGGAAGTCTTTGTAACAGTTCTTGACTATTGGAAGCCATGGTGTTATTCACAGCTCAGTGCAAAGCAGGCTGCCTGAAATCCTCAATAGTGCATCTGAAGTTCTTTCTCAATGTGTTAAACTTAAGCTGTCTCTAAAATTAATCTCTACTTAAAATTCCTAAAGTAACATGCATCTGATTTCTTCCCTCCACAGGCTGATGAGTCAGCTTAGACATTTGAGAAGATGAGTTCCCAACTGAGCTGGTGTAACCTCTGGCAGATGTCATGAGCAGACAACAGACCGCTTGCGGTTCCATCCAGAATGATCTGAAAAAAAAATTTTTAAAAAAATCTTGCTTATTTGAGCATTTCATGTTTTGAAACAATCCAGCATTTCATAATACCAAGGCAGTAGGTTAAAGTTTGGATATGATCAGTTCCTGATGTAGGTAAATAGCTAACTAGATAACACAGGATTATTCACAAATATTTGAGCATGTGTATTGTGAATGGAGCCTATGACCCTCCATGTCAATAAAGACAAGCCCATAAACACTAAGGAATCTGATGTCTAGGTAGGGCAGTGTACCTGGGATGCAAATTATCTCACTCTTTGGAGGGTACACGGTCTTAAGACTTCATTACAGATGCTCAGAAAACTGAGAAATCCAACATACCTTCAACCAGCTCACTCGTTATGACAAAGTGGTTTTGGCGCGTAATCTCTGTGACTTTGACTCATCTGCAGAAAGTAGGTAGAGCTGACTAATAATATCAGACACATAATATCACTATCACAGTATCTGCTTAAAAATTGCTGCTACCATCTGGCCACCCCTAAATACTTACTAAGAGTTTTAAATCTCTTACAGGTGAAATGAAGCCTGTGTTTGTCAGAATATTAAATCTGATTTTCCCCCTTCTCTTTCCTGATATGGGAGCATTTAAAACCAATCACTGAATGTCATTTTTCTCTGCTTTAGATATTACTGATGCCTGCTGAAAAGAATACAGAAACTCCAACAAAGAAATTAATTCTTAACTTTTCATTTTTCCTCAGTTTTAATCACTATCAGGTGTGTATGTGTTAGCTTTATAGTTTGGAATCCTTAACAATTGGTAAGAATTTAAATTAAATTGACAAGAAATGCCAAAGATGGCAGTTTTTCAGGAGTTACTGTGGTGTTGCTGAAGAGTAGTTCCTTTAAGAATTTTAAAAGTACTTTACTTCAAAATAGAAAGAAAGCTCTTGTAACATTTTAAATCTTGATAAACTCCAGCAGATGAGAGAGTCCTGTTGAAGCCGAGATGGGAAGTACATATAGAGTGGACCAGAAAATGTCTCTAAAAAACCCTATTTTTAATTTCTGCAAGTGCATTTACATTTGCATTTCTGTGGTATGATACTATCTGGCTCTCAGGCCAACACACTTCTGGTGTTTGGAGGCTACTGGCTCTCCATACCAGTAGTCTCCAAAATCCATGCAATTCTTTGTGGATCCATATGGGATACACTCATGTCTTTGTACACTGTGATTTTCTCTTAAGGCCTATGGCTGTGTATGGAGAGACTTCTTGGGACTTACCTAGTCCTAGATTCCAGAATCTTTGAATTCATTCTAATAACTTCTAAGATAAAATTCCAGAGAGGACACCTCAATCAAAAGAGAGTATCCCTCAATCAGAATGAAGTTAGGAGAAGATTTCAGATGAGTGAGGTGCAGTATAAGGAGTAACGCATAAAACTTTTCTGTCCCTAGTGACACTGTCTTCCTTGTACCTCCCATGTACTTTACTTGTTTGACTTTGGTCAGTCTAGAAGTTTACTGTTTAGTCTAAATTCATTTCCTCAGTTCACTTTATAGTCAGAGGGAAAAGATAAATACTTTCCAAAGAGTTATTGATCCCATCTACTCTCAAAATCTATTTAAAGATGAATTGTTCTATTTCTTTCCACTTAGATTTACAGAGCAGTTTGTTGGTAAAAATATTCAGGCTGTAACTGGTGAAATATGATATGATAAAAATATCAGGCACAGCAAGTTTTTCTTTATGGACTTTATGAAATTAATCTCTCTACTTGAAAGTAAAGCAATTCAACAAAGAGTTTTAAAAATATTGGAATAAATGTCTATACCGAACTCATAAAATCTTAGAGATATCACTACTACCTTATACATTGTCTGTATAGAGCATTAAAATGCTGTAGATTAAGAATTTTCTGTAAAAATTGCTTACAACAAAGTCTTGCAAACATACAGAATCACTTCAACATCCATAATGCATCACTTATTATGTTTATCATATTTGCTTTCTTCTTCAGTCTCAAGCACTAAAGACAATTATTATAAAGATACTATAAAGATAAATACCTAATTTTTTATGTCTTTTACAGTGTCATGAAATACATAGCATCATCTAGGCAACTGTGTGAGTTCAGTTTAACAAGAAGAAAATTGCTATATTAAGAAAACTACTTTTGTGGGGGTTGAGACAAAACAAATAGAATGGAATGAAATAAAATGCAGGCGTATTTTGTAAATTCTTGTATTTCTTGTAAAGAAACACTCCCTGAGGACTTACGCTTCTTAATGTTTATATACTCTTAAGGAGAGATGATCTCCAAAACTGAGTTACATCAACAGAAAGAAGATGACTTATTTACATACACCCTTCAATGAAAATGAAAGAATGAAAATGAAAAGATTTAAACAAGTGCTCTTAAAAAAACAGGATCTGTTCACTTGCATCTAAATGGACCTTTCTATGCTGATATTTAAAACTGACCTCTTCCTGTTCAAAACCCATAAGGCCTATTTTTCTTCCTTTTTGTAAATGGGAGTTCCAGGGACAGTCATGAGTGAGATTGAATGTCTGAAGGTAAAGAGTGACTTGGATACCGGTAACTGAAATGTGTGCAAATCAAAACCTTGTGGCTCTGAGAAGAGATTAAGATAAGCAGGAAATGCTAGAATCCATTAAAAAAGACTTTGAAAGGGATTGTGAAAACTGTTGTTACAAACTGGACATAAATGAGGGATGGATACTTATACTGAAAGGACATGAAAAAACAGCACCTCACACATTTCAGCATCTGTTCGCTGGCTGCCATCTGAATATTTTTATCAGAACTCTCTGCAAATCAAAAGAAATACTTAACTTGTATGTCTGTGTTCCTACACTGCTTTGACATTCCCTTTCCCCTCTTTTTTTTTTCTAAAAGAAGAAAGAGTTATTATTACTAGTAATTCTGGGAAGGAATCAAGCTCCATCCAAAATTTCCAAGTCATTAGAAGCTGTGTGCAGTTTTGGGTCACCTCAATATAAGAAGGATATTAAGGTATTTGAGTCTATCAGGAGGAGGACAACCAAGATGATGAAGGGCCTTGAGGGGCCAGATGTATGAGGAGCAGCAGAGGTCACTTGGCTTGTTGTCCCTGGAGAAGAGGAGACTGAGGGGAGACCTCATTGAGGTCTTCAACTTCCTCTTGACGGGAAGAGGAGGGGCAGAGACTGGGGTGCCCAGTGACAGGACCCAAGGGAATGGCCTGAAGTTGTGTCAGGGGAGATTTAGGCTGTATATCAGGGAAAGGTTCTTCACCCAGAGTGTGTTTGGGCACTGGAACAGGCTCCCCAGGGAAGTGGTCACAGCACCAAGCCTGACAGAGCTCAAGAAGCATTTGGACAGTGCTTTCAGGCACCAGGTGTGACTCTTGAGCTGTCCTGTGCAGGGCCAGGAGTTGGACTCAATGATCCTTAAGAGTCCCTTCCAACTCAGGATATTATGTGGTTCTATGATAAAGGGGAAAATACTTGTTTCCTTAAGGAAACAGTACTTACAGCTGCTACTGTTCCTTACTTGATTCTTGATGAATAGTTGTTGAAAGGAGGGTTTATAATATAAGGACAGTATATCACCTAGCTGCAAAGGGAAACTAATCTTGTGAGCAATAACTCAAAGTTGTCTGATGTAGTCCATCTGTGGGAAAATCACACATAACTGGCAGCTCCTGTATCCACTGTAGCAGTTTGACACAAGCAGTGAATTTGCCCCAGAAGTGGACTTGTCTTTTGCTAAGATGGAAGAGCTTTTAAGTCTAACAGTTTCTGCCTTGCTTTCTGCAAATGTGACCACAGCCCTGTTGTGAGTTGCACTAACAGAAGTGTTAAGTTCTTAGTATCTTGTATCTTATTTTAGTGGCATTTTTCTCTCTGAGGAACCTACATTTTTGTTATGGTGAAGAAAGCTGGCAAAACTGGTGTGTAAATGTTGCCGTGCAGATTTCCTAGTTGAGGTAGTTGTTACAGCTGATCAAGAATCAGTGTTTTATGAAGTTAACAATGACATAATAAATACCTTAGTAAACACATTGTGCTCCAGGCTTTTAGTAACAAGCTAGTCACTGATGTGAATGGACTCATCCTTCCCTTACTCAAGGTAAAATCAGTATCAATATCTCTAGTCATTTCTACAGAAATATACTGAAAAAACATTTAGGTAATGCTTGATAATACGAAATTTCTTAAACCTCAAGCTTTTGTCAAGGATATACCATGGCTATAAATAAGTGTCGGTACTTAAGCTGGCAAAACCTTACATTTTAATAATAGTAAGTCAAAATACTAAAAGGAATTATCCTATTCTACCTGAAAAAGGGGTATCTGTATCAGATAAAAGTTATAGTTAGCATAAAAAAAAATTTAAAAAAGAAAAATCCAATTTTCATTACTTTTAGCAAATATCCTGAAAGGATTACAGTATTTCCAGGAAAACTTCTGCTTACCAGATCCAGTGGTGCTCACTTGAGTTAGTTCTTCATCATCTTCATCATCACTATCACAGTGTAAAGGCTGAAAAGCTGTTTCTGACTCTGTGTCTACTTGATGAGCATCTGGCTCTTGCTCAGCAAAGCTTCGCAAGGCCACAAGGCGATGATGTATTGCTGCATACAGGTGTTCAGTGTCTTTTGAGCTTGCCTGCAGAACATAAACTGTATACAGTCCAAACCAACTACGAAAAATCTCTATTTTTAAAATTTAATTTTTAAAAAGTAATGAAAGAGTTGTATTTTGTCCTTTCTAATCAAAACAATCAATTTAAGATTCACACCTAATAATTAACATCCAAATACTAATGTAAATACAAATAATGGGAAGTTTCCTTATGTAGTCTCAGTTTTACATGCAGCTGTTGATTGTTTTCTCTATAGTTACAAGAAACATAAGCTTAAAAATTACTTTCCCTGAAGAATAGCTCAGTTTGTATGGAGTACTTGATATTCTGGATGGTTCCTGAGTATGATTCTAGAAGTAAGAAAGACTTGATATTAATATATACAGTCGCCAGGTGGATACTGTAGAGATGCATATCAACCTCTTCAGCGACTGTAGAAGCAGCTTCCTGCAACCCTTGCCACACTCATTCAGCTCTCATATATCGTGGTTTCCTCATACATGTCTATTTTTACTGCCCAGTAGTGCCAAGACATAATTTACAGAATGTAAATAATACACTCTAGGAAAACAGTGCAGCACACCTGGAAATCAGGACTTTTATGATTCTCACATGCAGACCAGCAGTCCAGCACAGCCATAGTTAAGTCAATCCCTGTTAGGAAGTGACAGACTTACAGTACTTGCATATGCAGTGCATGGTGCTTTGCTTGTGTATGATATGTGCCACTTCCTGGAAATGATGATTTATTTTTCTTTCCCAGCAAGCTGAATCCTTTCTAGTAAGATCTACTAGAGAAATTGTAAACATCCTTAAACTCATGTGGGTGCTTTCACTTTCCAACTTGGGACATATGTGCTGTATATTTACAAACAAGTCCATCACATTTCCATTTCCAATTTAGCCCTTACTGGAGAAAACCAGGGTTCCCAAGATTATTGTCTTACATAAGGCAATATTGAAACTCTGTATTCTTCTCAACTGAGAAATGCAGGCCTTACACTGGATGGATGTATTGTAAGTGCTATGTTGAGAACCATGGCGGAAAGCTGCTGCCTTTTACCAGAGTAACTTACAAAATTCTAACGACCTGTGAAGAAATTCTCACTGTATTGCTTCCATTAAAAAAGCCATTTCTGCTTATTACTGGAATGATATCCATTCCATTGGTGGTTTGTGAACCAGAGTCTGGAAATGTCTGTCTTAAAGCGATATCATATCATCACACCTGGTTTTTTTGAATATCATTCTAACACATTCCATAATAAAAGCCATGTAACATCTAAGCTGAGCATAGTCTGACAGAGCATGAAGGCCATTTGCCAAAACTAACCTTCAGCAACTCTTCAGAATTCTAGATCAAGTGGGGATTTGGGTGAAGCTGTTGTCTTCTACTTACCTGAGTTAGAAATACTTGAATAGAGTGGTCCTCTTGATCTGTTGCAGTGAAGCACAGGCTCTTTCTGTTTGGTCTTTTTATAACCATTTGTTCCCAGAGTCGGGTGTTGAGAATCAGCTTCAAGCTACCTTGATTTCGCATAACTAAAATAAGAAGGTTAATAAGATATGCTGCAGCTGTTTTCTCCAGCACTTGTATACAACTAATATTTTCATCAATTTTTCTGTTTAATTTGGTCTAAAACCCTGATATAGTGAGGGGTTTTTTTTAAATATCCAAATATATTCATTTCTTTCAATATGTCTGGCACACAAAGGAAATAAACTGCTGCAACTGCGCAATACAGTACAAAAAAATGACAGCACAGTAAAAACAACATTCCAAAAGTGTCTTGAAACAGTGCTATTGAAAAAGCAGAACCAACAAAGAGCAAACTGTCAGATTGGTGACTGAGCTGAAGACACAGTGCAGCAGAGAAGTACACAGAACCTAACAACATATGTGAACCCAGTCCCTCAGTCTGTAACACAGACAATTTTATCAGGTAAAAAGATTCTCAGCAACTTGACTTAAATATAATTATCTTCTCAGATTTAACTGTTCTGAAATAAACTCTGGCCAACAATAATACAGGTTATTTGGTATTTTCTGTGTGGGGTATTTCATTATTTAATTCTTACTTAGCCTTGACTGCAACAATCCATGCTTATTGCTAGAAGTATCATTAAGCCTCAGGGATCCTCTGCCTCTTTCAGTCCAGGTTAAAGAAAGCTTATTAAATACGAAGAGCTTGCAGTTAATCTGGAAGAGAAATACATGATGAAAACTGCCAGCCAATGCTAGTTTTATTGGCTCTAAAACTTTATGGTTATAAAACTTCTGATACGGCTTTTAATACATCCATATGCATGTGTACAAAGGTAGATATATAGATATATCACCATTACTACTTAAAATGAAATGGCTCCTAGTTCTATGCTAAACTCTTTGCTCATCATAGAAAACATTCAGCATGAATCCCAGTTTCCTTTTTCAATTATTTCATCTTCATTAACACTTCATCTATGATATCCATCAGCACAGCTGAATTTGTTGCAAAAGTTGTACAACCTTATTTTCTCACTCATTACAAATATTATGCAGCCCAGGAAACCAGTACCACGACTAGAAGAGTACTGCTCCAAAGAGAGTAAAACTTTTGCATTCTGCCAAGACAGAAGAATTAATCAAGGATAAAATAATATTAAGATTTTTAAAATCATAATTGCTATATTCTGAGAAAATAACATTTTGAAGATGAAGAATAGCAAGATATGCCCTGCCAGGTTGTAAAGATAATTGCTATTTTAGCTGAACTACAAAACAAATTACTTTAACAACACATTGCTTTTCTTCCACAGAAAATTTTTTCATAAACCCCATCTTTATTCAAATCACTTCCAATTCTAAGGTTTTGGTTACAGCTGGTATACTGTGTAGATGCTTATAAAATACCACTATAGAATGACATTCTGAAAAAGTCACTTATTGAAAGGGACTATAAAATGAACAAATATAATATGAAAAAGAAAATACCAACCTACAGAAAAATGGGTTAGCTGAGGCATAGCTTAAAAAAAGCAAAAATTTAAAATATAAATTGAAGTAATGTTCAGATTATTGCATCTGCAGCAGATCTAGATGTCCTTTTCAACAACAAAACTATTCACCATCAGGGTTTTATGAAATACACACCTGCAATACATTGTGTTCTGCTTCTTCTCCAGTTATAACTTCAACTTTATCTAACAGGATTTTCTCCACTGGCTTGGAAATACAAGCAGCTGCTGATTCAATTAGTGTTGCATTCCTCAACAAAGCTCTCTCTGTAGGGGGAAAAAAAAAAAGAAATTATTTCTGTACAGGGAATATTTTTAGGACAACAAAACAGGATGGCCTGTGACCTTAGTAATACCTGTAGTATCTGACACTGTTTAGTGTTATTAATACGTTTTTGGCCAAAGCAATAAACAGAAGAGGAAAAGGAAAAGGCAGTAATACAAAATACCTCACTAAAAAGACTCATACAGAATTGAACAGGGCTGTTTATAGTTGCAGAGGTTTGTCCCAAGGGACAAACAGAAACAAACAGAAACAAGGCCTAAATATTTAGAAGCTGATTTTCCAAATTAAACTCATCTGGTATATTGCTATTCAGAGTAATACATATCCCAATATTCAGAATAACAATGCATATACAATGGATATTTAACACGAACACAGAAGGACAAGGTTTGAAAGGAACAATATTGTTACAAAGCTTTGTGTATTTGCATAATCTATACACATGTTCCAAAGGCTTTATTTTTATAATTTATTACTTGTAAGAATGCTTACAGAAATCATAAGGTCTAATACATCTGTTAGTAAAGAGGAGTGCAAAAGTTGTCAAGAAGGCTCACGATGGGGACCTCTTGGGGATTCCCTCACAGCCTAGGTTTACATGGCTTGTTTAGTAGAAAATCTCATCATACCAGAGTCAAGAACAAGCCCTGAAATCTATCTGTATAGAACTTTCAGTCCCACAATTAGGATCCAAAATAACAAAGTAATTTATGTGAGAATTTGCAAAGTGCAAGCAGCAGATAGTTCAAAACTGTAGTTCAAAAACATGGTCCACAAGGCATTAATAAAGCTTGCTGCATTTTTTTCAAACAATAAATAATAATCTGTAAAATTCTGTGCTTTCCTGACTAATTTAGATCCTGCTTTCTGTCATAAGCCAAACTGTAGCTGCTTCTTGAGTATAGATTTTGGCACATACTCTACGTGTACTTGTGACTGGATAGCTTGAGAATAGATGAAAATTATTGACCACCACTCATTTGACATCCTCTAAAATACAGTGAAAAATAAAGCTAACTGTGCTTGTTTGCTTAGTATCCTTACTTGTTTGTGGCCCAGCATGAGAAGATCCTAAGGACATGGATGTTATTTCTCCTTTGTGTAAATCAGCTTCATTACACAGCTTGGGATGCTTCTCAGGACTCTAGAAAAACATGGGGGAAATAAGAATCCTATTTAAATAAAATGGTACGTTACTTTATATCAAACAGAACATTGAATCATTTAATGCATGCTAGGCTGAAGATTAGCAATTTTAATAGCTTCAGAGTAAAAACTGGCCCAGATGATACAATTTCAGTCTCCAGAGGAAGTAATATTATTATCATAGAATCAGAACACCATTCTTCCTCCAAGAAGAATGGCCTCTCTGTATGGATCCTGGACTGGCTCTTAAATCCACCGAAGTACTTAGATATTAAGGTACCGGTTTATTTCCAGTTCAAGCCCATAGTTCCCAGAAGAGTAGTTTAAAACTCTCAGTCAGCACAAACTTAACCTCAGAAGACTTAAAAATTTCTATGACTTTCAGTTTTGCAGATAAATTTTCTTAGGCATATCTAAACAAATGCTCATGGTTCCTGGCAATGTTCAGTGGCGCAACTCATACCTTATATATAAATCCTGCCCAGAAGTCACAGCCCAAACCTATGGTTGCCAAGCTTTTTATCTGGCAGATAAGCATACAGTTGTCATCCTACTTCTATTCAAAACTGAATTTCAATTCCATTTTCAAGGGTGCAGTCCCCAGCTTGGGAACCAATTTTTTGTCCAAGAGTCCTTCAGGAGTTAAGCTGTCTCACAAGCATGCACAATATGCTTTAACATGGACGCTCTCTAGGGTGGATGTCCAATTTTTCCCTCATATTTATTTATCACAGAATCACAGAATGGTTTGGTTTGAAAGAGACCTTAATGATCATCTGGTTCGAACCCCTCTCCCATGAGCAGGGACACTTTTCATTAGATCAGGTTGCTCAGAGCCCCATCCAGCCTGGCCTTGGATGGTCACCCTGGATGATCTTCAGGGATGGGGCATCCACAGCATCTCTAGGCAATGTGTTCCAGTGGTCTCACCACCCTCAAAGAGAAGAATTTCTTCCTAATATCACATCTAAACCTGCTGTCCTTCAGTTTGAAGCCATTTCCCCTTGTCCTGTCACTCCACGCTCCTGTAAACAGTCTCTATCCAGCTTTCTTGTAGGCTCCCTTCAGGTATCCGATGCCTTCACAGTTATGATGGAAGTTACTAGAGTAATAGGGACCACATTCTTTTATCTTACGTTGTGGCTGCTCCACTTTACATGGAATACATAAAAAACTCTTTTTCAAGTTAAAAAATGAGCAAACCAGAAGTGCATATTGGTATGCATTAGTAATTAAAGAACCTATCTCAGGCGGTGAAGATAAGAATGCCTACACCTCTAGCAGCATGTTCTTAGATATTTTCTCCTCAAGAGTCATTGAACCATATTTACTCCCATCTTTAAAAGAAGGAGGACCTAAAAATAATCAATATCTGAAAAAATAATTATACTGTTAAGTACACTAACCTTGATAAAAAGTCTGCCAGCATGTGCAGATCCAACCAAAACTCTTTCAACCATGTTTTCCCCAAACACAAAATCAGAATTGCCGCTGGTTTGTACACTTCTTTCTTTGAGCAACTGACTTCTGTGGGGACAAAATAACATAGTAATGTGATTTAGAACTATTTGAAGTGTTTTAAAGATTCACCACACCTAACATTAAAGCAAAGCAAAAAAATAATCATGTAGGTAATCAGGCAAATTTTTAGGAGGATCTGAGAATATTCTCTCTGCAACATTTCACAAAAGGAAAAAAGAGTATCACACTGTATTTCATTAAGATTATTGAGGATGTTCAAGACCAAAGAACAAGCAGCAAAACAACATGCCACTTCCTCCTCAGGGAAGTGTCTTACTCCAGAAACTTCAATGAGTTACTTTCGTTTCCCTGTTTCCTTTTGCTCCTCCAAAGGACTACCAACAATTAACAACTGTCCTTTCATGTTGGTGCAGCTCTGGTACCCTGCAGAATAATGTAGACCCCGGTGCCTTACCGGCACTCCTTGGTCATCCTCCTCACATCTTGGAAGGGCAAGAAGGCAGTGTATTCACATACACAACAAATACTGGAAAAATGTAAAGATATGATAGCAGATGGCTTAAGATGAGGTACAAGTAAAATAGGAGAGAAAAGTGTTTCCATTTCTCAATTACCTGATCACACATATACTTAAAATGAGAAGAGAACTAAATACTTGCAATCCTTTGGTACAGGCCAACTATATTCTGGAGACTACATTCAAGAATATTCTAATATAAGTAGACTTGTGATTTGACCTGCTAATTACACAGCCACTTTAAATTAACAGGGTTCATTTTTTGTAAAAGTCACTAGAAAAGTCCTTGTAAACTCCTTTATGTGGAAGTTGTTCCTGCTGCTGCTTTGGTTTTAGTTTGTTTGGGGTTTTTTTACGAAAGGGTTATAGGTTGTTTATGCTTTCTGTAGAGCTTAATCCTGGATGTCTTGCTGGCATAGGCAAAACCATCCAAGTTCTTTTCACTTTCTGTTCCAGAAGGATGACCTGGCAGGAAAGCAACCTGATACTGTGTCACAAACTGCATATTTCAGCACCACTTACTTCTCTTTCACAATATTTATTACCCTTGGAAGAGCTTAACATAACACATGTCATGCAGAGGATATTCCTGTTCATTAGCTGGGCTTGTTGGCAGAACTTTGATGATTGCCTCTAAAACACAGTTTCTCTGTTCACAACTACACTTTGCTTGAAATCTCTTCAAGGACGAAGGGCTTACCAAGTACCACCTATCTCAATCTTGCACTTAATGAAAAAAATGTTCTGTAACATTCTCATGCTTGATGTGTTGCTACGACTAGGAGCAAAAAAGAGAAATTAGAAAATACTTGTCTTTTCAGCCTTGAAACTTTCTGTGCATGTTTTGGGCCATGAACAGGGAATCTGAAGTGTGTTAATGAGTTTTCATCCTTAAACATGCCCATCAGTAAAATTCACTGAATTGTGATCAATTTCCATACTGGCATTTCATCTGCTACTTCTAGGCTGCTCCAATAGCAACTTCTTAAGGACAGCACACCAAAAGAGCTAAAAAATGAGAACTAGAGGCTTATTTCTAGGAAAAAATGGGGGAAATTATTTTGATTATATTCAGAAATGTAAGAAAAATTAATCAGTGCAGGATCTTTCTTTTAAGTGCAAGTTAACTGGAAGTGCCAGCCTTAAAATGTTATTAAAACCTCAATAGCCTTATGTTGCTGCATGGCAAGAACAAAGTGTACCAGAGATGGCATTGCCATGGAAATAGAAAACACAGTCACTGATTATCAGGGAATGATCACTAACAAGGAACAATGGGAGGAAAAATGTGGATAAGGTACTGGTATGGGATTATGGAAGGGGAACAGATTCAGGTACTGGCCTTCTCAGAGCATCCAGAAAGGTCTGAGTAGCCACCAGTTCCAGTGCTGGCCTTGAACCCTTTTAGTTTTCCAGGCAAATCTTGTGCAAAGTTGAATACGTGACTGCAAGCCTGAGTTTTCCCACTGCTGTATTTCTGTCACTTACGACACAAGCTTTCCAAGCTTTTAATCAGAATCAAGAAACTGGAAATTTTTCCTTTTCAGTTCAATATTACAGCCAGCCCAGGAAATGAAACACAGTGTTTTCCTGGAACATGGACAGCTGCAGCAACTGCAAAGGCATAACAAGATATTTTCACTCATCTCTGCACAGAATCATATGATGGAGACATGGAGAAGGAGAAGAGGAGAAAAAATGAGAGAGATGTCTGCAGGCAATGCAATCCCTGCTGTTGCATCTCTCTGCGTTTTATTTTGTAAATAAATGTCAATGGTTACGCCTTGATTGAAAATTAAAAACAAACCAAAAAAGTTGTTTTCTTAGCAATAAGCAGGTCTGGCTGCAATGTTCACTTACTGTTCAGCATGCAGGCAGAGTTTAATAAAGCAATTTGTTTACTATTTTTGAGAAAACAGCTATGCCAGAAAGATTTTACCTAAGTATTTTACAGAGTCAGTCACTTAATATGGATCAGAAGAATGTCACCTACATCCTCCTGCAATCTCAGAAGACCAGTAAGCACCTGGTTGTTTTTAAATTAATTTTCAACCATCAAAGAAACCAACATTTACCACAATTGTGATACACAGAATTCATGAGGCACAAAAACCCCAAGCAGAGTGTCTGTGGCAAAAAAGACAAGGGAAAGAAATACCATGAACACCTTTAAGTTAACTTGTTGGCACTGAAACATTGCGTTGCATTTCTTTGTCTACTTCACAGGAGAAAGTCACTCACGAATCTTTTCCTAGGTATTGTGCAGGCAACAGAAGGCAAATAAATTTAAAGTATTGATACCAACTGATTTAGCTTTTCCACTATGTGCATTACCATCACTCTGATTCTGCTAAAAACCCAGTGTGCTGGGTGGCTACATGTTGTCCTCAGAGGGCATCACTACAGCCTTAAATGTAATAGAAAAGGCTGGTTCTTCCAAAATCATAAGTGAGCATCTGCCCTCTAATGATGTTCTTTTTGTTGATAAGGATTAAGAATTTGTTTGTGCATATAGAAATCCCCTACCTCCTCAGAACCCTGGCACTGTGCATCCCAACCTTTATTTGTGGTCCATCTAGGCCTTCAGAAGACTGGCACAGGCTCCTTTGCAATTAACATATTCTAAGCCCTCCATGGGTAGGAGGGGGAATTAGGCAACATTAGAAATCTGTTATCTGTGGCCCTAGCAATTCTGAAAAGTCATTCTCTCATCAAAAGTGATACCAGGTGTATTCCTGATGCTCACAACTTCCAGGTAAATAACCCTCATTGACAACAGCAAGCAGTATTAATACCACAAGACAGCCTGCCAATGCTAAGCTACCTAACCACAGACCTAGTGTTCTCATGAGTCAGTCTCCAGAGAGAGAGGTTATAGCCTACTTTTGCACCAGTATGACTTCTTCTCAGTGCTGGCCCTGAACCTCTTCTGTTCCCCAAGCAAAACCTTGTTCAAAGTTGCATACATGACCAGAAGCCTGTGTTCTCCTAGCATTTGTATTTCTGTCACTTATGACACTGGCTTTCCAAGCTTTTAAGTCAGAATCTGATTAATCTCCAAGAATGGGGGTCTTTCCATCACATACAGTGTCGAGAGGATGGAGAAACATCCTAGACCAAGGAAGTCAGCTTCCTCATACAAAAATTCTGAAGTCTGTGCTGCACAAAAATGCCAGGCTATCACAGTCACCACAGAAAGCTTTTTGTGCCAGGAATTCTGCTTTGTGAATGAAAGTAGAGTATCAATTGCAGCATTCACCTGGTCTTCCAAATCAGTCCTGTATTTTTTTATTTATACCTCTTGTGTCCAATATGCTGACATATGTTGGTAATTCCTCAAAAGAATGAAATTTCCTGAGTTTCTCTGCTTCTTTTTTATGAGATGCAGCAGACATGCAGTCAGAAGAGAGATGGCAAACCAAAATAGTTTTTGTCTTGGTGGCTGCTAGTGAGAAACCACCTGTCCCACAGAGATTAATTACAGTTAGGAGTCCATTTTTTATGTCATATGAAGCTCATGTCAGCACATACAGATCTTGGCACCACGCAAAGACACCAGTGAGCCCTGTGGGTAGAGATAGCATGGGCTCAGTACCATGTCAGACATGCAGGACAGAAGGACATGCCATCAGCCAAGTGACAAAATGATGTAGAAATGTAATAAATAAAATCTTACTGTGTTTTTTGAGAGCTGGAAAGACTCATGGTAGTAGATGACCTCACTGCTGTTTTGGAATTTACTGAACTCTCAGCTGATGCATAAGAGCTGTCTTCAGATAGCTAGGAATAATAAAATCAAATGGATTAATTAGAACTAGTATGTTTTCTGCTATTAACAGATCTGCTAGAATCCAGAGTTACTGAGGTATAGATAGAGAGACAGATATAGATTGTTACAGATATAGATGTGGTAGTTGTCAGAGCTTCCTCCAGCTGTGCACTAAGCCAGTGCCCTCAATTAAGATACTAAAAACTCACTTTCTAAATAAACAAAATCCAAAACACCCAAAGCTGATTTGCCCACAGAACCCTGGTATCAGAAAGGTAAGACAGCCTGCAGAGAAGAGGGGATCTTTCAAACACAGTATTACTTTAACATTTCACATCACGTCAGTGATACATCAATTCCACTGAAACTCATACGGGAACTTTCTTGAAAATCACACAGTGGAATAATTAATTGCTTTAAAACAGCACTGGTTTGTTTGTTGTTTGGTTTTGGTTGTTTTGGGTGTTTTTGTTTGGTTGGTTTTTTTCCTTGACTTGAGCTCCAGTAAAATTATTTTTCTTTTTACCTGAACACATGCTTCTTTCTTAGTCACTAGAGATACTACAGGAATTTCAGGACAGGTCAGGGCTTGTGGGGGCTGTAAAGTGGCAGGTCTAATGACATTCCACAATTGACTTGGTGACAAGGATCCTTGCAAAATACAAAGACAAAATATTTAAACATATACTTTTTCTTCACATCTAATTCATACCTATATGTCTTGCCTCTTTAACTGAAAGTTTCAAAACATTTTTAAATAACATTACTGTTGCTTACTTGCTTCATATTCTGAGAAATTATAATGGTTCCTAAAAGACAAAACTCTGAAGTGAAACCAATGTGTTATCCTATCAGGATAAAAAAGGTAATGTGTTATATACATAAACATGCTTATTTGTACTTGTAAAATATATTTGTATTTATATATTTAAGTATATCTTTATACTTATATTTATTGCTTTGTTTTAGACATGTCTTCTGCCATTTCAGATTTAATTCTGCATCTGCAGATGCCAAGAGGTTTCTCCATTGCCTTCTCCAGGAGCAGGGTACTCAGTTAGAAATGTGAAATTTCACTATGCAAGGTTATATTCAGTTCACTCAGGAAATAAGTAGTCAGAGCAGATGCTCAGACCAGAGTTCATAGGACATTTATACAGTCAAACATATAAGTTATGAACTGCATAAAGATACCTAGCCTCACACTCAGTCTGGAAAAGAGCTGTTACTTTTATGTCTTCCGTATCTCTAAAGAATGTCTTTGTGGAACTACGGTAAATAAAAATTACAATGACAGTTACCGTCTCTTGTACTTTTGATGAAGTCAGGATTTCTTTGAAGAAGAGCTGAGGTCATGAATATGTTATTCTTCTTAACTACAGAAAAGAAATTTAAAATTGAGTAACGAGTAAACTCAAATTTTAACCATTAATTCATGTTTCTGTAACCCCTCTCTGTTTTGGTAGTACCTGAGCAATATTCCAACATAAGCATTTGAAAAAGATCTCCAAGAAAACTGTTACTGTCTCAGTTTTAACAGCTGTTTTAACTGTGTTTTGGCACAGAAAGCACCAGAGGTTTTCTGGCTATGTCACAGTCTTTTGGACATTAATCAATGTTTTAAATGCAAAATCTTTCTTCAGCTTTGAAAATTAGGTGTTCCTGTTTTGTAGAAGTCATTGAAATGGCAATGCTATCTGTTCAACTTTTAGGCATTTTTAAGATGATTAAATGAGGCCCAAATACATAGGAATAAATAAATAAATGTACCCTGCCCTGTTCTGCTAAAAAGGCCTTCATAACTTTCTAGAATGATGGCAGTGCATTATTGATGCTTTCACTGTTTTAATAAAGATATCAAACACTAGTGAAAAGGTGATGGCAACCAAGTTGTAAAAGCCTAGGAGATAAGGGGATAATGTGCATTTACTAATATCCAGATAGCTGTGGAGCCAACCAAGGACTGCTGGTAGTAACTTGCTGTGAGAAAGTGCAGCATGCGGCTGGAGAAGGGGCCATACAGGAATGAGGCCAAGATGTGGGCATGGACTGTAGGGGCATCAAGACCACCCAAGACCTCCAAAGCCTCCAACCCATTTCCAGAAAGGAGGAACTGCACATGAGAACTGATTTGCATAGAGAGAGAGAGAAACTTATCTCCAGGGTGGGGAAACCCTTCTATGTAAAGGTACCCCATGAAGCCCAGGTGTGTGCCCCAGGATCCTGGACATGCCTTCAGCCAGACCGATGCTGATGCTGGAATCAGGGCTGGTGATCTCTTCCTCTCTTTCTTGCTTTCTCTCTTCTCTTTAATTCTCTCTCTTCCCTTTCACCTTACCACTTCCTCCAAAACCCACCCCCCATGTGCTTATAATAGATCAGGGGCAGACTTACACTGGTTTTCACGCCAAGTGTGTAATTTACCAGTGAAACTTCGTAAGCTTTTGCAGAACCTCTGACATCGGTCATTCCTTTCCACCATGACCATCTACAAATCTTGGGTGCTCCCTTCCCCTTAAGGGAGGGATGCCACACGTGTACCATGTCCTGTAAAATGGCACATTGATACACTACACACAATCACCACTTTTTCATTGCAAGAGTGTGTTTTGCTGCTATTACAATGCTGTGAAGTCTTAACATTGTTTAGAAATCCTCTATGCCAGTGTCTGTCAAGAACCTGTCTCTGGTAAGAGACGTAGACTAAGATTTCAGACCACTCCATTGTTCCTCTTAGTGCTAAGAGTGAGGATATTCCCTGGGCCCCTGGTTAGGTGGAAAACAGGCTCCTAGGATAGAAAATTATATTCCTGTAGGAACCATCACCATTAAACTGTAAGCAAACTATTCATGCAATTACTGTAACTTTTGTTTTTTCAAGTATAATTTGTACCACACTCTGTAAATGTGTATTTTCAGATTATTCAAAGATTCCACTCCTGCCCCAGAGAATTCCCCAAATACAAATGCAAAAAACATTTCTTTTATTGAACTGCCAGTCCTCCTTATAAAACATTCCTTTCCCCCATCTAAATACCAGACTAACCCAACACACTTCAGCTCTGTCTTGCACAAAACACATTTCTGCACTCATCTTTATTTTAGTTAATAGTTGCTTTTCTACATAAATATTTATTTTTAATTACCTGTCTGGGAGGGAGGGAAAGTAGGAAGGATGTTAAATGAAGATGATCTCCCTCTTTTCTGTGTGAGAGCTGTGTCTAAAAGGATAAGAGACTGAAATTATCACTTGTTTGGAGAATAAAAAAGACCAGTCTTAGGGTTAGCCAGGCTGATGCCACGCTTTCACTGACAGGAGAATAGATTATTATCTGCTATCTACCATCTTTCTGAAGCAGACTGTTAGGTTGTGTCTATCACACAATCACACTTGGGCTGCTGATCCCAGGAGGTCTCTCAGGCCAAGCAGCACAGCCTGGCTCAGGCACACAGCTAATCCCCTCTGTAAAAAACTGTAACAGCTCTGTCCTGGTGACCGCCAGGTGGAGAGGTTCGAAACAGAACCAGACAGGGACCTATTACTTAAACAGTGTGGGCAATCAAGAGGGCAGACACTCCAGCTTCCTCCTGCACTCTGCTTCATTTTTTGGTATAGGCATGCCCTAAAATTTCTAGCATATCTATCTCAGTATAACTTTCAGAGTAAACCAAACTTAGCTTAAGTCCTCTTAGGTACATTCAGATGTGTCACAGGACTACATTTAAAAAAATACACTGTACATATCTTAATGCCTCAATTCAGAAGTACCTTTCTGGTACCATCCGTATGTTAAATAAACATTGTAAAAAACAGATCAGTCCTTCCGCACAGTAGCATCAGTGATTTGTGTTCATTTCCCGTGGAAGAAATACACAGTCCTTAATGGGCCTTCCCAGTCAGCTCTTGGCTGGACAGAAGGAGGGGCCTTTCTAGAAACTGCTTTACATTTTAAAGGATTGCCCAGGGAACACTGAGCTCTTCCAGAAACCAACGATATAATTCCTTTCCAGCCCTCATCCTCCCTTGACTGTGTGAGCAATTCAAGAAAATGACATGAAATTTATAGATATTTCACTATATGTAATACTATATAAGTATGGAAAAAATATTTTTAATTAAAGAGGTATTTATTGGAAATTACCAGCAAGTATCAATGTTTAAGTGTTCATGACTTGCAGCATGCCTACAATGCAGAAACATTTCTTAGACAGGAGAATTCATTATTTCTTTACCAGATGAGAATACAGAACTACAACAATTAAAACGTGACTGGAGGCAAATGTCATACCAGTGTTAGACTGAGAGTCAGACTTCTGGAAAGTCAAAGATGATGATCTTGCACGTTTTCTGGAACAACTAATGAAATCTAGAGAAAAGAAAATATAATGTGATGCAGGGACAAGTTGGCAGGAGGCATCAGCAAAATGTTATGATACAGAATTAAGACCTGAACTCAATAAATTCTAGGAGTGACTTACAGAACAGCTTTAAGGCAGTACCTAAGAGCAAGAGGGCTTTGGAATCTCAGTCAACACCTGTCACAAAGCCCTTGGGAGTCTGCTTTATTTCTGGTAAGTTCAGGGAACCTAAAGCAAGCACTTAGTTCATAGCCCATGGGCTCAGAAAACATTAAGAATGAGGAGCTACATTATATCATTGCCTAAGCAAATAGAAAAAGGCAATTAGGAGTTCCTACAGCTGATGCATATGCTTGGGCAATTTTCAGGGCTTCTAGAGTTTGTCTTTCTGGTAAATAAGAGAGGTAGGATGGAAGAACTCTTGAGGTAAGACAGGGACATATATATTAGGACAGAGTAGGTGGCTTTACAACCCACGAAATCTTAGTCTGGTAACTGGGATTTGCCCCTGCTCATATAAAGAGTCCAAGCACTGTTTCCACAGGCAACAGGCAGACCTGTGAATAACCCAGTTATACTATGCTGTTTCAGGGAGGAGGACATTACCATTTTCAGCTTTGTGAACTGGGTCTTCTGCAGGCCGCTGGAAAAAAAGTAAGCATGGAAAGGTCAAGGAAAATAGAACAGTCATTTTCTAGACAGAGACATGATGTATAACAGTCCAGCATATATGCATTAAGTCTTGTTTCTGTTTTCTATTTTTCCTTGCTCTATTTTAAGACCATTTATTACAAGTCTTAACTGGGGCTAAAATCTTATACTACTGCTAGGATAACTGTGTATAGCATCTCTATTTCTCAGCAATTTTTATCAATAATGAGAAAGGGAAAAAAAAGGCTTTTTACCTTCAAAGAGCGATCCTTCTTTTCAAAAACAAATGTTGGCTGGGCAAGCACTGATTTCTCTGGAAAAGAGAAGACATAATTTTTAATAACAGTTCTGTAATAGTATTTCTCAACCAGATCTTTGAAAATGCTGTGCAATAACAAACAGGAATTTATCCTTTTGTTACAAAGGAAGAAAATACAGAGATGCATAATCCTCAAATCTGAGTGTGAGTTTTGCCTAACTAGATGCCACGGGATTTGGCCTCGTATTTTTAATACTTCTTTTGGCTAAAAAAAAAAAGTTCTTTTAGCCTTTAGAAAAAACATCTGCCATCCTTTAAGAACAAGGGTGAACTGCATCTTTGGGTAGCAGAAAAGAGCAAGGGTGTGACATGTAAAATATCCCTAAAGAAAGGAAAACAAGAGAATATGTTACACTTGGCCTTTCAGCTACATTCATACATTCTGCTCTTTAAGCTTCAGGTAGGTGGATGTCTAATGTCAGCTTTAATGTGCAAGTATGATAAATAAACATATGGAGATCTATAGAGCAAATTCTAGTCTCAGCCTACCTCTACATCTCTTAGGCATAACTAAAAATATCTTGGATCTATGCTCTTTTTTCCTATGAAATATTTTTCTGCATACATTTGCCTCACATCAGATTTTATATTGATTTAGGGTTCACTACTTCTGCATCTAATACAACCTCTTCAGGCTGTTTACTTTGTTAGGCCTGTGACCTTCACAGCCCATGCAACTCTAATAGACTAAATTTGGTTGTCAGTGTGAAAGAAAAAGCTGTTTTCACCAGCACCACTGATTAATGGCACATTTATTATGCTAATTAATGGCACAATTAATGAGCAAAGAAGCAGACACAAATAGATCTTTTTTAAAGACCACCCCATACAGGATTCATCTCAGGCTAGCTTGATACATCTGTCATGGGCAGTAAATAGAAACAATCAGCTTCTGACCATGAGCATATTTTAGCTGTGTACTTTAGACGATAAATGGAAAGCTAAATGCATGTATTTGTCTCCATGGCTGATAAGTACAGGGTACAGACTAGGGTGACTGCTGAGCTATTTGACTGGCCTCTGGCCAGAGAATCTCACACTTGATGCCTTGTTAGCTGACATTTGACAGAATATTTATCACATACACAACATTTTTGTAACACTCTTTTCCTCTGTTACCTCTTCAACAAAAACATCCAAGTGAAAATATGTGGATAGATATTTTTATCTAGAATTGCACACCTATCTGTGACCAAAGAAATCGAGCTTCGATATCAATTACTTAAAGGTTTAATAAAGCAAACATCAGCCCGTCATGGAGGAGTTAAGATTAAAAATGTACGCAAAAATGTATTCCACTATCAAGGAAAAAGTAAACTTTGTTAAAATAACTGCTTCACGTATGCAAACAGGGGCAAGGAGCATGAAACTCTTAGTCAAACCCAGGGATATACAGACAGAGGAATAATAACTATAGAGTTTTGCTGTTGTTAAAGTTAATTTTATGTTTACTTGGGCATTATGTGTTTGCAAAGGACAGGATTTAGCAAATTTAGCATGCTTTGCAATGAAAGCGTAGTTCTTCCTTAATAGAAAAAGCAGAAAAAAGTTCACATTGTTCCACTGCAAAAAAGATAACTCTCCGTCATTGAAAGTTGAAGAAAAATTCCGTAATCTGGTTGCAGCTAGGGGGTCAATGGCATGGCATGAGATGGAGCAATTCCACTTCTATTCACTAGAGGGGAGTGGCACACATAAACAATAGTATTTCACTTAAATATGATTTTTTGAAGAAAATAGGCTTTTTTCTGTCCCCTTAAAAACAAACTGGCATTCTTATTGAATGAAGGAAAAATACAAAAAGTAAAGAGTAACTGTAGAAACCTTCTTATTCTTCTCAGTAATCCTCAAGCTCAGAAGCTTGCAGTATTTATAAAGGTACATTTTCTACTCCAAAGAATGGAATTAGCAAAGAGTGAACTGCTGCAAAAAAGGAACTGACTTTCTATCACAGAGTTAACTTTTGCTAGAGCTAGGGGGTTTGAAGGAATTAAGAAAGCTCACCACATTTGAAACAGCAAGAAGATTCCAATAATATTTTAAAACCCAGAAGTACCTGAAGGAAAAAACTATAACTGGTTGATTACCAACAGAAACACGTGAAGCTAGAGTACAATTGTACCCCTCAAAGATAAATATGCATATTTTAATATTGCAGTAAGTATAAAAAATATATCCCACCTACTACTCTTGATCTGTAGATTTAGAGCTGCCTGTAAGAGCTGCCTGTAGATTTAGTCAGAGGTTGCTGAGGTTGCCACAGTTATTTATAGTTTTTACAGTTCTGTAATGCTTCTACTCAAATCAAGAAAAACTTTTTGTAATTCCTGAAGAGTACTCCACAAAGCTCATCAGTAAGATCTTCACTCCTCAATCAGGCTGTTCATAAAAGGGTTTTAAAAATATATTTGTTTTAACTATATATGTATCCTCAGCATAAATTTTCATTTACAATTTCAGCTTCTCAGATATTCAGGCACAAAATATCTGCAGCTGATGCCCACAGAAAAAGATACCCAGAACTTCTTGAGGATGTAACACAAGGCCATCAAGGAGTTACCACAGTCGTGCTGACGTGGTAATTTTAACACTGGTCAGTACCTCTGCATTTCTCCCCTTAATTTTCTGCACGGAGTCTGCCTCTGCCAGGGTGGCTGTGCTGGGTGAAAGAGAAGTGCTGCACCCTCTGCTCCGAGCAGCACTGGGGGCACCCAGCCACACAGTGCCGGACTCTGTCCCAGGAACAGGCAGCAGCAGCCAAGAGGAATGGCAGATGCAGACAGAGGAATGGGAATGGGTGGGCTGAAGCCATTCCCCCTCATCATCATCACCAGGACAGAGACAGACATGGGCTGGCTAGTGCCTGGTTCAGACTGGGCCACTCCAGTCTTCAGCAGCTTGGCAACTGTGGATAAAAGAGTTTGTTGGAAAAGTTACCAGAAAATAGTGCCAAATGAGCTGCCTCTGGCTGCAAGGACCGGAATAATCCACCAGCCTCAGCCAAGAGTCCAGACACAGAACCTGTCTGTCTGCCCATGAATAATCACCACAGATTGGGCTCTCTTCTCCTTGCTACAATTCCCCTGAAGCTGCTGAATTAGAAATGTATTGGCCTAATGTTTGCTATATTCAAACATCAAAATAGGCCCTTGCCTGGAAGATGCATTACGAACATCCAGTTCCTTTGTCTGAGATCTCACCTGGATGGTCTCCTGGCTCCAGCCTCCTGTCCTGCACAGAAGCACTATCAAATGTGCTCATACCTCAGGTACCTGACATGGAAGGCACCCAGGTTACAGGATGGAGGCTGCATTCCATTTGAAAGAGCATTTTGGGAAAAGTAACTGCCAGCTGATGCCTTAGAAGCACTAGCCAGAATAACATACAAGAAATAACATAAAATTGTTTTACCAGATTTGCTTGCATCCCAAAAGCCAGCATTGTCTATGAGATGTAATGGTCCCTCTGTTTTTGCTGTGACATTCCACTCTTCACTTCCACTGCTATTGCTTTTTCTAAAGCTATTGAGACTTCACAAAATACATACATTAAAAAATAAGATGGTTTTGAAAATTTTAGAGTTGTTATTACTATTGTTCCATCTTGCCCTAAACACACATAAATGATCCTAACCTTTGAGGGCTAAGGACACAGTGGAGAAAATATAAGTCTATATCTGTTTCTAATTTTCAGGCAACCCTATGCCTTAAATCATGTCATAAGTGGTGACAGTACTGTGTGTCTATTCCTCTCAAAGAGATGCAAAAAAACCCCTTCAAATCTTCTAGAAGGTAAGATAGGAATTGTGGTCTCAATAGAAGTTTTTTATTTCTGATGTTGAAACAGTTAATTTTTACATTTTCAATTAAAAAAAATAAATCTGTTGCATCTTCACCATTACCAAGCTGGTGAGAAGTCTGAAAATGCTTTAATTCATATCCATAGCAAAAAATTTTCACATTTTTATATCTAAAGACAGACCAGCTGCTCAGCAAGGCTGAGCTCACCAGCAACAGTGGCAGCACCTCTGGGATAATGGATTTAAGAAGGGGAAAAAGATACTGCATAAGGGCAATTGCAGCTGTGAGAGAGGAGTGAGGATGTGAGAGACAGAAGGTGAATAGTGAGGCAGCTGTGTCCCTGCAGCCCTTGGAGGTCCACAGGGGAGCAGAGATCCACCTGCAGCCCCTGGAGGACCCCACACTGGAGCAGGGGGATGCCATCAAAGAAGGCTGTGACCCCGTGGGAAGCCCGTGCTGGAGCAGGCTCCTGGACCTGTTGCCTGTGGAGAGAGGAGCCCACACTGGAGCAGATTTGCTGGCAGGACCTGTGACCCCACTGGGGACCCACACTGGATGAATTAATGGAGAACAACAGACTGTGGTAGGGACTCAAGTCGTAGAAGTTCATGGAGGATTGCCTCCTGTGGGAATGACCCTGTGCTGGAGCAGGGGAAGAGTGTGAGGAGTCCTCCCCGTGAGGAGGAAGGAGTGGCAGAGACAAGATGTGATGAACTGACCACAACCCCCATTCCCCATGCCCCTGCTCTGCTCTGCTCAGTGAGAGGAGATAGAGAAAGGAGGAAGTGAAGTTAAGGCTATGCAGAAGAGAGAGGTGAGTGGGAAGAGGGGTTTTTTTTAAAGATTTAGGTTTAGTTCTCACTACCGTACTCTAATTTGATTGGTATTAAACTAAACTGATTTCCCCAAGTCGAGTCTGTTTTATCTGTGATGGTAACTGCTGAGTGTTCTCCCCCTGTCCTTATCTCAACCCATGAGCCTTCCAAAATTTTTGTCTCCCCTGTCCAGCTGAGGAGGGAAGTGAACGAGTGGTTTTGGTGGGCACCTAGCATGCAGCCACGGTCAACACACCACAACATTAAATAAACAAAACAAAACAAACAAGCAAAAGGGAAAAAAACCTGCACAAAACCAAAACCAAACAGAAACACTCTTCTTAATCAGAAATCATTTTTCTCAAATATAATATGGTACTTGAAAATTGTATGATGTCCAAATAATGTCACTGACTTACAAAACCTTTAACTGCATCCAGCTTTCCTTCACAATATCCTAGGAAATGCTACAAAACACACAAAGACTATATGAAAATATATGATCAGCTTAGAATTTTATCCTATCAAACAATGAAGCTATGACATAGAATTATCAAGTTTCTGTGCTCTGATGTGCTATAGCGTATTTTGTTAGCTTTGCACGTTACTGCTATAATTTTTAAAAACAGAAGCAGAAACACTGCTGTATTTTGGTATTGCAGCTTAGATTGCTGGTTCCCACAGAATTCTAACCAAAGCTAATCAATAATAACAAGTTCTTGCACATACAACTGCCATTTTGATTGTTTCACATCTAAATTAGCTCAATGAGAACATGTAATTTGGGAAGATGTAGAGAAGAAAAGTAGATTTAATATAACTTTGGTTGCTGCATCCCCAGAAGCAGATTTATATCACGTTAACAGTAAGTAAAAAAAAATAAATAAACACAAGGGAAAGCTTTGACTAATGAATATACACTGTGTAGAGCTATTACTTGAAAAAACACTAAGACAAAATTTGTGGTATTTTGTGGCAATATACATGAAGAAAAAGAAAGCAACAATGGACTAGCATTTAAGTGGGAGACATGGATCGAGAAAACCATTGATAAAAGAAATTAATAAAAGAAATTATTTTCACTATGCTAGATGATGATCTGTGCATTAGTGACCTCAGTGAGCACCAGAGTTAAACTATGGAATAGTAAGACCAATTTTTGTTCAAAATGCTGCAAAAACATAGAAAACTACCAATACTTTAGAAAGCAAAACTGCAAGAGGCAGAAGAGAAATACATATGGTGAAAACAAGAAATAAGATAAATTAACAAAATACTTTGCTCTTTAAGCTTGGCCTCATGTTTAAATATTGTTTCTGACTTTTGATACAAAAAGACATCTATCAGTATTTCCAGTGATCAACCATTTTAATCTAAAATGAGGTGGAAAATAACAAAAACCTTCTGGCTAAGAACAGGATTTACCAAACCTGCAATAGAAGCACAGTTTCTGTTTTAAAAATACTCCCTGAACTTCACAACATAAAATAGAGTCAGTTCACAGCCAAGAGAAAGTGCCACAATGCTGCCAGCCAACATCTTGGGTCCCTCAGTGATCTCACTGCATAAGCCAGGCTTTCCTCTGCCAAAACTTAAATAAGACAGATGACATGAGGCAAAATGGGGATGTCCTAGAACAGTACTTCATGCAACCAACTTAATAAAATGGATCAACTTCAAAGAATTTCGGGAAAGGGTTTATAAAATTTCCCATTGCTGACCCTGAGTAACAGGTGTGTTTCTGGAAGCACTGGGCAGCTGAGCATTCTGATGGAATTCACGCACACAGCTGCTCATCACCTTTGAAAACCAGCTCACTAATTAAAGCTCTAAATATGGACCTGGAAACCTACTTTCAGATTCTTATTTGTTACCCTCCATACTTTTGATCGGTTTTAATGCCAAGACTGGGGATTTTCCAAGCAAAGTTACTTTTTCTTTTTTTTTGCTAAGACATTGTAATGTAAGAGTGATTAGTTCATTTGCATCTATATTAAGTGTACATAACGCATTTTATTTAATCTGTAAACACTCAAAACAAAATGAGAAAATAAAATAGGGTCATAAATCAAATGAAGTTCTAATCTGGTCAAATCTCCAATGTTAATCAAAGGAGTTTTCTATACACAAAGGTAGCAGAAATGCATGTTGCTACAGAGCAACATGCACGTCCAGTATCTTAGTCATAATTCCAAACATGAATGCTAATGGAATTTTTTCTTTTAGAATACTCTTCTGAATGTCAGTGAATCAATAAATTTTCAACAATTTCTCACAAATCCTAATTTTCCAAATATATTCAAGAGAATTTTTTCTAAACAGTTGGTCCAAAACCATGCTGAAGTGTTTTATGTGAAAAAGTATTTTGATTATTGTTAAAATAAAGTACTTCAAGCTATTGAGATGAAATCTTTGACAAAGTTTTTTATTATTTGAAAAAAAAGGAACCATCCATTGTTGTGAATTTTATTTCTAGAGAACTTAAACATATATCAATGATATCTGGCCACTAGCTGCACTTGCTGCTGAAGCAACTGTGGCCCACGAAGAGACTGCAGGACACAGCACTGTGTGCTGAATAAACACTGTACTAAACATGAAGTGCACATCACTTACCTTGGGTTCAGACAGCATCCTGTAAATACAGTTTGGGGAACCAATAAATAACTTCACACCTCCTTGTTTGGATCAGCAGAGAGTACATTATCGAAGAAGGGAGTTTCTGTTTCATTGCACTCAGAAAGAAGAAAGTTCATCTAATTTACTATTGCAAAATAAAACTTCTGAAGGAATTTTTCCTAGGACAGCTTTACTGCATTGTTGGGACTCCAATATTGCACACTCTTTGTTATACAAATAGTTCATAACCCACATAAATAATTTCCCTGTCATCAGTGACACCAGTAATGAGACCAAGGATTTGTCATGAGGGCACAGTCCTGCATAATCAGACTCTTAACATTTTAAGACATGTTCACCCTCTCTTAAGTCACTCTTCTTGATGCTACAGATTCTGAACACATATAGGGATCAGGGTGGAAAGGGTTCTTCTATCCAAAAAATTCCATCTAATATTCCTAGCTCTCACTGTGGTTTATAGCATGCCACATGAGATATGAGATTTAAAATTTAACACACTTCTCTTCAGCCATGGAAACTCAGATGACAGCCTGTGGAAGTGTTTATAAATACAGCATATGTCACATCCACTCACCTCTGTAGAGCACAGTCCTCATCTTTATATGGGCAAAACATAAACAGGCATTAAAACAGCAATAAAAATCACCCTATCTCAGCAATACTATAACATAATTTCTGAGAGAAATGTACCCCAGTTGGCTTTATTTCAAACATTGGAGTAAAGAAAACATTTTTGAGAGTCTCATCTCTGGAGTGTAATTCTAGCAGTGATACAATACCAGAAGTAACTGTGTCACTAGACCAGCAGGACTGTGCCAAAAAAGTGTAACCAAAAATTATTTTAGAAACACTGAAACTTCTGACATCCCAGTGCTCAGAATTCTTAATCTGTTGTAAAAGCCTGTAAAATACCAAATGCAAGGGCAATAAAATTCATAGGCATAAGAAGTGTTACCCTTTTCAGGGCATTGTACCAAATTTAAATTTCATAAATCACTACAAGGTGGCACAGAAGTAACCCTCAGGAGGTTTGTGCAGAAATTGAACTATACGGGTAATAAGGTCATGATGCAACAACACTCACATATCCTTAAATTTCAGTGACTAAATTGGACTGTGTGCTCAACATTAAGCACAAAGTGAAAGGCTGGTCAACTGATAAATTAGCCCAACTGCTCTAAAATGTATCAGTCATAACATCAGGCTTAGACCTTGACAATGCACATTTCCTCTTGGTAATCTGGGTTCATTCATCAGCCTCTGTGGTAAAAAATGCCTGGTGGCATCATCTGCAAAAAGTCCTTAATGTTAGCACTTGTTTTGTCATGCATCCTCATCAGTTTTTAATGATACTGATAAACCACTCTTAATTCATGGCTCGCCTCACTACCTCAATAAGGGATTTTGCTGTCCACCTCTGTAGTTAGGCATCTGTCTGAGGAACTAGAGCAGGGCAGTTTTGCTTTCAAGGTGCAGGGCACGTCAGGGCATGAATGTCCTGGAAAATGAGTGTTGCTTCCAGGTATGGCCAGGAATGCAAGTGCTATTCCCACCCATTGCCAGGCCCAGCATTTAGGAAAACTGCAGAAAGCTCAAATGGCAGGGGAGTTAACACTGTCAGAAACATAGAGAGACCCCATGCACACATCTGGTAGTGTCCTTTCCTCAAAGTAAAATACAAATTGGAGATTTCCGCTAGATTACCAGTGAAAACAATGCAATAAAAAAGCACCGCCAGCCAAGCTCTTGTTTTGCATTATGCACAACACTATCACCAACCAGGCATATCCTTTCTGTTTATCCTATTCCCCAAAAAAAAACCCGGGGGAACACAAGAGACATGCAGAAGATAATAGCTAACAAAACCTACCTGTAAAGCATTCCTCCTTGAGATCTAACATGCTACCACGGGAGCCTCGGCAGGGCCGGGGCATGGTATGTTCTTGCAGGTGAGCAGCTTGGTGCAGAGGCCAGGGACCACCGGGCCAGTCTCTTCTTTTAGGGAGGTCGGGCACCTTCGCGCCCTGCCGGGGTCTGACTGAGCATTCACAGCCAGCACAGGAGCATCGCGTGCCTGCACATAAAACATTCCCTTTACAAGCAGGAATTGGCTCGTTTCTCATTATGAGGTCAGCGTAAGTACCCTTTTATACCCATCTGTCTCTCCAGATACGTGATCATGTACGTTATACACGCCGCAGCTGGGTCTAGAAACCTGCCACCCTTCGAAGCAGCCGGCGAGGCCCCGGGACGCGCGTTGCGGGCGGCGCTTCCCGCAGCGAGGCAGGGACGCGGCGGCGGCGGCCGGCGGGGCCAGCGCGGGGATGGGGCCCGGGGCCGGCTCCTCGCCCGCGGGGCGGGCCGTGGGAGGGGCCGGGCGTGTAAAGCCGGGCACGGGAAGGTGGCGAGGGAGAGACGGCGGGCAGCGAGCCGAGCGTGTCCTCGGGGTTGTCGGTCACGGGTGGGCTCCCGTGAGTCCTGTGCCCCCTATGGGGTGTTTTTTTGGCTTTTTGTTTTCGAAAAGAAGATGAAATCTCAAGCAAGGCAGCCGAGCACTCTGATTGTTGCCAGGCTGACGTGAACCCAGTGCACCGTCGGCACAACTAGGTGTTGCGGTCCCTCCTTCCAGGTGCGCTGTGCTACGAGTTCTGAAGCTTCGCCCGTGCCTCCTGCTGTTCTCTTAAATGGCAACAGCCCCAAATTCTTCCAAGTGGGAGCGATTTCAGGCCATTCTATATTGCAGGCCTAGTGTCAAACTGACTGTCATCATAACTGTTCAAGACAAAAAGGCAGGAATTTGTTGTAAGTTCATCGAAATCATATGTCTAGTCTAATCTAGTGTCTTCACACAGCCAATATCAGATGTTTCACAGAAAAAAGATGCAAGAAGTCCAAGAGCGCACAGCTGGTCAGTGACTTTCCCTCATTAGAGCCCCAGTGTGTGTTGGCATAACTTCTGAAGTGCACCATTTAACCCTTCTGCAGTAGAATCAGAGAAACTTTTAGAATGGAAAAGATCTCTAAGATCCAATTCCAACCCTTAACCCAGCACTGCCAAGTCCCCTACTAAACCATGTTCCCAATAACCACATCTACACATCTTTTAAACACTTTCAGGGATGGTGACTCCACCACTTCCTTCAGCAGCCTGTTCCAGTGCCTGACAACCCTATTGGTGAAGGAATTTTTCCTAATATACAATCTAAATCTCTCCTGGAGCAACTTGAGGCCATTTCCTCTTGTCCTGTTGCTTGTTACCTGGAAGAAGACGCCCAGCTCCACCTGGCTACAACCTCCTTCTCTGGACATGCTCCAGCACCTCATTGTCTTGTAGTGAGAGTCCCAAAACTGAACATGGCGCTTGGGGTGCAGAACCCTCAGCCTTAACTGTTAGAACTTGGTATTTTTGTGACCTCCAATTATATATGCCACCTCTGTATAAACCTTAATAAGTCCTTGATTTGAGGTATGCACTTTGTCATCATGTTCCACAGTCACAGTATTGCATGAAGTTAGTAATTTTTCTTCTGCAAGTTTTCAGTTTAAGTTGAATACTGCCTTGTTACTGTTATGTGCAACAGTCCTATGCTAGCTTCTGAACAACATTTCATTGTTTTATACTTTTGCCATATATTCTAGTCATCTTCTGAGATCACTGTTCAAAACTTTTCAGTCATTATGCTTTTTGAATTCACAAACACCCTGCTCCAGAAAGAGGTGGCCCATGGGCAGCTGCAGAAAAGGTAATGGCATAGAGCCATGTCTAATTTCTCCAGTGAAACCAGCTCCATTGTCTGACAACAGATACAGACATTTGAAATTAACCCCTTTAACTCCCTATGACAGTCTTTATAGAGTCATGGGGGATCCATAGATATCCATAATAACAACTGCTGGAGAAGGAGAAAGTATTCTGTGGAAAAATCACATTATCCTGTCCTGTCTCAGCCTCAGCATCCATTGCTAGCCATTGCTCAAGAAAGGATCCTGTGGTGCAACTCAGCACTGCCATTCTTATATGCTTGTCTTAATACTATATTCATTTTCCTTGTCAAATTTCTTTAAATAATAAAATATTTAATTTAATTTAATCTGAATTTAAATATTAGTTAAATTTAATTTAATACACTGGGACAGCCAAGTGAGTGTACAACATCATCTGAAACTGTAAACTAGAAGTAAAAAAAAAAAGGCAAAATAATTTGAAAATCAAAAAGCATACATATCTATTCTTTTGACATTTCAACTATGAATATGGAAATTAACCAACACTTAACTTCTCGATAAGTAGTTTTTCATCACATTGTGATTAAATTAATTTTGGATTAAGAGAGAGAAAAGTAAAAAGCAAAGTAGTTATCTGGGTCTACTCTTAGCTTAGGTCACAAGATAAATTCCTTATTAGTTCAAGCTCCAAATGGTGCAAGGTTCTTTGACAGGGAAAGTAACTATGAACCCTAGATGAAAGTCATTATAATTCAATTTTGAGTCTAACACTTTTGTGAACACTCAATTATAATAAACAAAACCAAGCGTTTGCAGCTAGTGTTCAGACAAAATCCTGAAAATGCCTGCATGTGTCCTGCTGTCATTCACATCTCTGGCACTCTTCCCTGCAGACCTGTTTCTGTCAACAGAACCTTCAAGGACAGCACATGTTTTGGGAACGCTAGCATGATGCACTTTCATTACTCCTATTTATCCAAAGATAACATCTGAGAATTCCTTATTTAACATAAATAAAGCAAGCACAATACATTAATTTCAATTTACAGATACATTAATCTTTCAACCAAACCTTTAATCTGAGCAGTCTCCACTTATTAAAATTTTAAGAGATAATATTATTCATCTCAAACTTGATAACAGTGCTGTTGTGGTTTAACCCCAGCCAGCAGCCAAGTCCTAAGCAGCCGCTCACTCTGTCCCCCATTCCCCAGGATCAGGGAGAGAACTGGAATGGTAAAAGCTACAAAACTCATGGGTTGAGATAAAGAGAGTATAATAGAGAAAGCAAAAGCAAAGCAAAACAAGGAATTAAGTCACCACTTCCCATGGGCAGGCAAGTGTTCAGCCATCTCCAGAAGAGCAGGGTCCCATCAAATGTGACAATGACTTGGTAAGACAGACGCCATCACTCCAAATGATCCCCCCTTCTTCTTCTTCCCCCCACTTTATATCCTGAGCATGATGTCATATGATCTGGAATATCCCTTTGGTCAGTTTGGGTCACCTGTCCTCTCTTTGTCTCCTCCCAACCTCCCAGGCACTCCCAGCTTCCCTGCCAGCGTCGCAGCACAAAAGCAGAAAAGGCCTTGGCTCTGTGTAAGCTCTGCTCAGCAATAACAAAAACATCTCTATATTATCAACCCTGTGTTCAGCACAAATCCAAAACATAGCCCTGTACTAGCCACTGTGAAGAAAATTAACTGTATCCCAGCTGAAACCAGCACAAGTGCACTCACCTCCTGCACCCAGAACATTGATAAATACATTGAACAGAACTGACCCTAGACTTGAGCTCTGAGGAGCACCACTGCTAAATGGTCACCAGTCAGTGTAGTCTCATTTGAGCCCTACCATCCAATCTGTTCTTCACGCAGCACACCATGAACCTGCTCATCCCAGGGCTGGACAACTCGCCCAGGGGTATGCTGTGAAGGACAGTATCAAAAGCCTTACTAAAACCCAGAAAAACTACATCCGCTGCCTTCCCTTCACCCACTACACAGGTGAACTTCCTGTAGAAAGACACCAAATTAGATGACCATAAATTTCCCTCTGTGAACTCATGTTGCCTGTGCCTGATGGTTATATTGTTCTTTAAATGCCTTTCTTCACATTGTCTACACCCTATATGCTCTTTTTTCATTGCATGAAAATCTACGCAGACAAAACCTGTATTTCCCTCAGCACATCCTCTGAACATGCAGGGCAGGAGAGCAGGGCTGCTGTAACACTGCACACAAGTGCACACATAGTCCTCCCAGAGTCAGGGCTGTTCCCAAAACATTTCTCCACTCAGCAGATGCACACACTCCCACTGCTAGATTTTTTTAATGTTGTATTTTTTCCTTATTAAAGCATTTATTCTTTAAATAAGCCTGAGTCGCAAAGCCAGCTAAACAACCCACTCCAAAATCATTATGCCATCTGTACACTGTTGATGTAAATGTACAACAGCTGCAGGCTTCCAATCTCTAGAAAACCCACACATGTTCACTGGTGATTTCCCCAAAGACAGCTACTTTTTGAGCAACACCAGCCAATTCTTGACTCATTCTGCATGAGCTCTATATTGTGGGGTATACAACTTTTTAACCAGGACATGAGGCAGTACTAAATCAAAAGACTTGCAAAACTTGATCTGAAAATATGTAAGGGCAATATCATTAATGCAAGCACACATGTACAGAACAACTTTTACTCCAGAGCCTAATTCTATGATTAAATTTGAAATATTTGGACCTTTATTTTAAATCACTCATGGTAATTTGCATGAGAACAATACTTACTTTGATCTAACACATTGGAGTACATCCTGAGTGAATATTCAATGAGTCATTCAACACAGTAAAAACCTAGAAAAATACTTCTGACATTTCTGGATTTCAAATAGGAATCAAAAAAAGAATTGTCAACAAATACTATAAGATATGTTAAGGCCTCCAGGAAAACACATTCCTGTTTTCTGTATCCAAATCCCTGTTTTCTGAAGTTACACCTTTTTAATTTTAGGCACTCAAGTCAGGCATCTAAATTAAGAGCCCCATTTGTCTGCTTCTACTCTGTACCTCAGAGAGGGTGACTGCTGGGATCTGCCTCCCAGGCAGGGCAACCAGGTTCCTTGTTAACAGATCCTTTGGGGTGGATTAAAGCCAAACAGTGTTGAATAACTGAAAGAACAATGAACAACTCCATTGAAACTGTAAGTGGAAAAAAACGGAAACAGGTATATAGCTGTTCTGGGAGGTGTGATCACCCTGAGAGAGGAAAATTGGAAAGAGGAAAAGAGGGAAAGTGAGATAAGAGAAGAGATAGAAAGATATCCTTACCCATGGCTCCATCCGTGTGTGGGTGATCGTGGTCTGTGGTTGTGATATGCAGCCTTGGTCTGTTGGGGGTGGAGACCCACGTACACATCGGAAATTGGTTCTTCCCGTAAATGCCCCAGAACTTCCACCAGGAGTTCTGGCCATACAGAGTCTTATTTATAGAAGATTCTGGAAGAGTGGTGGCATCGAGAGGAGGGGGTGAGAGTGTGACTGTCTGTGTGTCTGTGTGTGCCTGGACAAAGCTTCTAAGTAAACTTCCTGAGTTGTGCATTGGCACAGTGGTGGATCATGGTGTGGGAAAGAGACTGGCAGAGAGAAAACCTCTACCCTGCCTCTGCAGGATCGAAAGGCAGCTTGCCTTTTAGTTCAAAACCAGCTTGTTTAAGGCAAAATTTATCTGCAAGATGCAACTGTTTTGCTACCATGATCTGAGTGATTCCCGTGATCTGAGTGATTCCACTGATCTGAGCTGCCTCTGGACAGGCGCTGTCCCTTCACTGACTGTGGAAGGAGCATGGACTCTCAAGGATTGCCTTCAGACAACTTCCAAGTGAGAAAGATGAATAATTTCTTGTATACTCCACACTGAGGGAACTGTCCCTCTGAACTCTGTGGAATACTTTACTATAGCTTGGGCATAAAAATAAATACATTAAAAGCCAAAAGCTTTAAGTATTTGTAGAATCATATCTGCTTTTCATATGCATTAAAATGCTTGCTACCACTTATTATAAAAGACAATAAACAGGCCTTGTTAGTCTTTTTTTTAAAATTTGTTAGTCATTTGGAATATCTTTGTATTCAAATATAAGGTGTAAAGAATAACTTCTTGTTATTCTTCAACTACCTTCCTCATTCAACTGATGTGTTTCACAGGGTATTAACAGCATCATGGCATTGCAAAATGTCAAATCTGATACTGTGCTGCCTTGTTGCTATGACAATACTGTATGTTCTGGTGTAAGTGACACATTAAATTAGCTCCATGCAATATCCTGGCAACTTCCCAGTGTTTCTGTAATAGATATGCTTGGACATCATTGACATTACTTAATGCTATGTACAAGGCTTGATTTTAATTAACCTGCCTCCAGTAATTATTGAAAGAAAATGGAAGGAGAACTAGGACATAAAACTCCTGCTGTGCTTAGCAGGGCAGGATCAGACTGTCTTGTTTGCTCTTCGAGAGAAGGAGAGGACAGGGAAAGGTCCTCTGTCTGCTCTATGAGCTGACCTCAAGCTATGTGAACAGCCACCTCAAAGATTTCTCTAGGAGCTAGTCCAGAGATGGAACTGAAAGAATTAAAAGGAATGAAGAAGAGACATATAGGAAAGCAAGATAATACTGATTAAAACAAAAGAAATGAACATGCCTTTAGGTCTTGTGGTGCACAGAAGCTTAAGGCCTTGAAAGTTGTAATGAAAACCTGCTTTTACGTAGGAATAGCTGGGGTTTTTTGCCTTGCTTTTAACAAGTATTTTATTATCTTTTGGTGAATATAGTCTTAATACACCCCTTTTTCACTGAGTTTCCATTATATTCCCTGTTGGCATTGAACTGTCATTCCTCCTGGGATAGGAAATGGACTCATTACCATCAGATCCGTAATCAAATACAGAAGCACAATGGGCTACAAGACTTACATATAAATCTTATTTTTATGCTGTAATTTATATACTTATTTCAAATATTTCAAATATCTGTAAAATTTTGATTGTAGTGCAAAGCTGCTTTTGAGTGTCAGGAAATTCACTGATTAACAGGCCACTTAGGTTTAATGATGCATATTATGAAGAATGTGTCTTAAATTGAAACCATTACACTCTTTGCAGTAGGTTTGCATCTTCTCTACCAATGGGTTGTGTTTTCCCTTCTTCTGCCAATGCTGTTTAACATCTTTGTTAGCAGCAAGAACAGTGGTGTTGAGGGCACCCTCAGCAAGTTTTCTGAGGACACCAAGCTGTGTGTAGCATTTGAGTAAATGCTAAATGGCAAGAAAATTTAGTTTAGCATCACAAAAAATAATGCTGTTTAATAATGGTTAATAACGCTGGTTAATAATGGATGAAGTTATGCTTCATAATTTCATATGAAATTATGCCTTGAAAATGCAGATATTTTAAGGACAAGAATGTAGAGAGTAGGATCCCTATTATCTGTCAGGACAAGAGAAAATGGATGAATTTGATAAGAAAATTGTTTTCTAGTTCACTATGTTGTTATGTCAGAGGAGCAATTTTCCAAAGGATTCCCACCCATCAGATGGAAGACAATTACACTGTTCATATTTGGTGGGGGAAAAAAAAAAGTCTGGAGCCGGTTTTGGCCCTGGAAGGGTTTCCATTTGGAAACTCAGTTACCACGAGCCATCAGCAGATTATTGTGCAGTAGAACAGACACTTTTGATGATTACTTCAGACTTCAGGCAAAACTAGGTTTTATTATCTATTGCTTTATCTTTCAAACATTTGCAAATTAGATGACTGAATTGTAAGAATCATTCAATTGCTTGTGGTCCCATAGTAATACATTTTTATGTGTTTCCTTTTGGTTCTTTGCAAGTACAAAGTGACTTCCCAGAGCACAGGGCAAGAATAACTGAAATTCTTCGCCTGAACTACACAGGAGGTCATGAAATGTTCAGGATTACCCCTTTTAGCAATAATCTGTATTAATCTGTAAATCAATGAATAGAAAAAGCTGCTTCAGCGGTTAGGACTCATTAGTGTTTTAGCACATGCAGAACAACCGCTTCTCACTTCTTTTGCTTCTGGAGACATGCAGAGGAAATTCCTTAGTCCTTTTCTGAGTGCAAAAGTTGTATCACTGCAACTATTCAGATTGCTAAAAGTAGTATTTTTCCCAAGGTGGGAAGGAAATCACATTATTCAACTCAATTCTCATTTACCTAAGAAGTGGGAGAGTAATAAAACCATAAGGTCCCTTTCTACTGCTGTGATTAAGTAAAACTTGGATATGATCAAACCTGGACAAATCTGATGCTATGTTACAAAACCTGAGTAAAAACAATACGTTAATTCTACAATATAACAAAATGGCTAACTAAATGAAACAGTATTTCTCTAAGAGTGCTGGCAAAACACCTCCCCACTTCAAAGGTGATTAATTAGTAATTTTTTTAAAGCACAAGAATTGTCTGTCAGTAACACAGTACATGAAATCAGTTAGCTAGCCGTGGTCAACGTTTCACAGGAATTTTGACTAGAACTTGAGGCATCTAAAGGCCAGAACCATTTAAACTTTATGAAAGTCTGGGAAATACTTTTTATTTCAAAAAGAGACTGTTCAAACCCTTAATAAATCCTATTAAACATACTAAGCTCTAATTCCTTGAAGCAGGCAACCAGACAGCTTTGTGATACGAAACACAAAGTTTTATTTATATCACTCTTTCACCTTGCTTAAATAGAGATTAATTGTCTAGTCCTTTTAGTTTAAAACACACATACACAATCCAGTCACTGGTTTTTTATTACTTCCTGTGTCATTAAATTACCCAGGCTTATCCTGTGGACTAGGTTTCCTTATATGGAATTCATATTTTAATGTTTTTGGAGTCTGAACCCTTTGGAGTTCATTTGAATCTGATACTCAAAGCAAACCTTGGGTTGTTAAAGCCTACATTAAATGAAATTATGAAAAAAGCCCTGTGGAATGCAAGTGTCATATATCACACATCTCTGATAAACACTGAAACCTCCCTCATTTGCCTCCTGTTCAGGCTCAGTTTCAAGAGCGTGCTGCTGTACTTTGCCCAGTGAACAAATGGGCAGGTCCCAGTTGAAGAAAATGGAATTTCAGCCACTGCTGTACCACACTGGCAGGCACTAGACACAAGAAGGCTTCCTTCCTTGGCAGAACCTATCATGCAGCTGCCAGGGGTACTGCAGGACTGCCAGCTTTTAAGCCCAGCTCCTCTGCCTGTCTGTGAATGATTCCTCAGTGTTCAGCACAAAGGAGAGAAAGCTCACTTCCCACATCCTAAAGTGGCTGTTGGACCTTGTGAACACAGACATGGCAAGGCTGCATTTTGTTGCCTGGAATTTCCTCTTAATAAACTAACTTACTGAGCAGAGAAACTTCATCAAGCCTCATGAAAGCTACTGTGCTGATATAATCTGCCTATAAGTGAATAATTTGTTTTGGTTTTGTTTTCAGTGTCAATATCTTTATGTTACTTTACCTTTGTGTGTACATGTACATTGTTGATAAGTAACTAACTACTCACAGCTGCCAGCTCATGGTATTTTAGAGTAAACAAGAACTAAAGGAAGCATTTCTGAAAGAATATGTTTTTAAGCGATAGCTGTGATACAGTATATTAAAATTACTATCATTAATGTTGCTATTGTGGAAACGATTATCTTACTATCAGATTAATTTTTCATCATTAGCCAAACGCAAACAGGAACTAAGTTACAAATGCTGTATTTTTATCGTCCTTTATTCCAATAAAATCAGAGTACCAAGCAGGCTAATACGCAAAGTAAGGGCTGAAATCAAAAGCTATTGCTCAAGGTTAGAGTCAAAAGCCTGATTTGAGTCACTGGGACCATGGCAAATGTGGGGATTAAGAGATTGGGCTTTTGTGTAAGAGATCAGCAAGTGAAAAGAAAATCAAGGAGAAAGATAAGCACTTATGTTCTTTTAAGAGAAAACTAGACAGAACAAATCAGGAGGTAAACTCAAGTGGTTTTATCTCTCCTAATCACAGATGCTTTGTCAGTTTCCTCTTTGATTACGTGGAGATTATAATAACAAGAATAGTGGATAATGATAGATTTCCCTATAATCCAGAAAGGTTTCATTCTTTAATAGTGTTCACAGAGTTCCTCGGTATGACTGGACATAAATTGTCAGGGAAATGAAAACGATAAAACCTACAGCTAGTGAGGTTAAATAATAAAAGGTAAAAGGCAGCATTGTGAAATACATTATTGTGGGCTTTTCCCCAGGGAGTATAATGACAGATATTTCCTTTTGTGTCTGGCCTATGAAATAAAATGTGTTTCCTTAGTCTTAAAGCATAAGTAACTACATACCTTTTTTTCTCCATAACTGTACTTAACTTAATTGAAAATGAAGTTTGAGATATTGTACTTGTGTAAAACTAGTGAGAAATGAGAGCTAGCCACACTATTGCGCAACTCTCTTAAGCAATTCAACAAACCAATTTACTGTTCAGCATTTGTCTTGAGAATAACTACATCTGCGTATAATAGAGAGCTGAGTGTTCCTGCACCAAGCCCCAGCTCAGATAACAGCTGCTTATCCTGAAACTGCACAATAAAACTGAGCCAAAAACATTATTAACAAAATGGATAAAGAGAACTTGGAACACTCTGCCACAAGACAAACTTTTAGCAAGACAGTAGAAAGTGTGTAAAAGTACTATATATAGGAATAGCATTTATGTAGAGTCCTAAATGAGTAAGAGATAAATTCTTATGATAAGAGATAAATTCTTATGACCCAAGGCATGAACCACCAATGTATTTGCAAGAAGTGGGAAGAATTACCGAATTGAGGTATTATGGGATGGCACATTCCTCTGAAGTTCACTCTAGCTACCTTCATGGACAGAATGACAAACCATTTACTTTATATGTGTCTAAAAATAACAGCCTTAAAGCAGGATCTGGCTTTTTAAAAGTCCTGCATTTAGATTTGTGTGAAACCTTTTGTGAAACATTGGACTTCTTTTGATTTGAAAAGCTGTGTCACTTCCCTCCATGTTAAGAAATGTAATGTGTTAGTCACACAATGTCTTTCCTCAAAGAAACTGTTTCTGCTTCCTATCAAAACATAAGTATTCTGATTTACTTATTTCCTGACTTCATTTATCAGGTGACTTTTGCTAAAGACCTGAGCATACTCTGATAATAATTAGGTAAAAGAATAAAACAACAAGGTAGATTGGGAAGAGATGGAGGAGGCCAAACAACTGAGGAAATAATCTTCACTAACATTCCTCCTCAAAACTGATTCTCATGTAAGGTTAGAGGAAAAGGAAGAAGGTGCTGAAATAAATAAAGGATTTGGAGGAAGAAAAAACCAACAATTCAAGACATAAGTTAATGAAAATGAGAGGCTTACAAGGCAAAGGATCCAGGTCAAGGGTGGGAATAGAAATCCAGCTACTAGGGACCACTTCTACGTTGCTACACTGTAGAACAGTGCCCCATAACATAAAAGCCCTGAATTAGTACTTTGTCAATTGGCAAGTCTTCCACAGAAATAAATGGGATTTCCAAAGGTTTATCTAGAGTCCTAGAAAAATCCTAGAAAAGAGTACGTGCAGAACCCTAATAAGGACACAGGCAGGTACGTTCTTCACCTCCCTAGTTCAAATAAATCATACCCTTTTACTATATCTCTTTAGATGTGCATATTCTTCCTCTTTTGAGGCTACAACTCTGGTTCCTCACTTGGACTTGAATATGCTCTTGTTCTAGCTTAAGTCCTCCTCTCCTCTGAGGCAGAAGTAGAACTGTACTCAGAACTCAAAGGCTTACTGCTCCAAAGAAAGTTATCTTGACTATCAATTTCACATCTGGACGCGGGATTGCAAACTCAAGTTACATAAAAAGCTCGATCTATAGTGTTGCACCTGCTCTAAATATGTGCTGTCTGTTCACAGACACATTATGGAGAAGTCACAGCTGTCAGTCTGGAAGACTGTTCAGATCCAATGCCACACACACTCTGCAGGAGTGAGGTGTGCAGGGGTGAGTCCATGAAAATATTCCTCTGCAGCAGAATAAAGTTAGCAGTGTTAGTTAGAATTTTAAGAAAAACAAGGATTTGGTATCTCATAATCTGTCATGGTATTAGTCCAAAGCTGGCCAACACCTGAAGGCTGTCCAATGGAATGCTGACCAAAGACAACATGTGCAAAGTCACGGGTATTGAAGCAGAACCGGCTATATGATGGAAAGTACAATGGCTTATAGTACTTACAGGCATGGAATCCTTCCAGACACCTTCTCTAGGATATTAAAAACCCAAATTGTATTTACATTCCAGTTAGCTGTTAGACACTTGTTAGATACTTGTCGAAGTAACTTTTGCACTATTCTTCAGGCATCATTATTGACTATCTTTTTAACATCAGAATTTGTATTTAGGATTTCTTGAATAGAAAAAAAACCATAAATGCTGTTACTGTTTCAGGAATCTTCATCACCTTCATCATCTTGCAAGTCAGTGCAAGATTCAATTTCTTGGCTTTGTGAAGCTTTTGTGAGAGTGTCTACGTGAAATGTTGGAGTATATTGCTAGTATATTCCAGTGACATGGCAACAACAGCAAAAATCTATGATACAGCTAAAGTGTTTCTATTACACAAACGTGCTGGCTTAGAATTTGCTGTGGTGTATCTTTATTGTGTCAGTTCATTCAGATGGAACCTATATCTATAGATATGTTCCTTTCTCACAATGTTAATGGTAAAAAAACTTTCCATAGCTAGAGGAACATTTCATTTGAAATGCATTTTCATTTGAAATTGCCTACTTCTTTCATACTGTAATCTCATCAGCCACTATCTTTGTTCCATTGAAAATGAATTGCCTATAAATAGAAATGATACCATTTTTGTCCTAACACAAAAAACTGAACAGCCAAGAACACAAGAAAATGTAAAAAGAAATGGCAGCTTCACAGACAGACAATAAAGTAGCATGGCCTGTTTCTTTCTTCTGAGTTGGGTGAGGCAGGGAATTCAAATTGTCAGTATTGTCAGATGTCACTGCCAAACCAAAAGGGACTCTTCAAATACTCAGAGTTTTTAAAGTACATTCAAGATCCTTCCTCTTTTAGGTTTTTTTGGGGTTCAGTTTTAAAGAAATTTGCATGCCTCTGTAGATCAAAATGGGAAGAGTAAGTCTGGAAAGGTGGTCTTGATTTATGGTGTGATGGGAGTGTATTTCAGCCATCCAGAAGGCTTCTGTCCTTGCTTCTGAAAGGTCAGAAAAGATCTATTTTCATTTTGTGTAGTGCTGTGCACTTTGTTTTACTTTTTTATTGAATTAAAAATTTCAAACTCCATTCACATGGATGTTTTTAATGGCATCCAGGAGAGCTCCTTGTTGTCTACAAGGGATTTCTTAGTTCCCCAGTAAAATATTAAAAGAATCAGTATTCATTATTGTTGCAGTTTTAGCAAAAAACTTACCACTGGTGACTAATAAATATTTTATGTTTGTAAATCTGCCTGGAAAAAGACTTTTATTATTTCTATTGTATCAAAAAGACCTACTGTTTATCCTCTCCCTGTAGGAATCTCAGGGGGATTTAAACCCCTTTGACATCCATTAGGTGATGAGTACATAACTTGGTTAGGCTCCTTTGAAATCGTAGCCTTACATTATGAGAGGCTGACTAAAACTGCTCTTTGCAGAATTAATTAACCATCTAGTCCCCAGCCTTGGAATTTACAGTGAGCTGATACACAAAAGCCGAAGGAGACCCAAGATGAAAAGGTATTTATTGGTCATTAAACTCCTAAGCTTAATGAGTTTTATTCTTCTCAGGAATTCCCTATTGTTAAATACAGACACACTTACTTGATTCAGAATAACTTGGCTTGTATCTCACTTTTAGGATTTGGAAATGAGGTTATGCTTGTCCCAGTGAAGGATATACAAGTATGAGACATCTTTTCTCTCGAGTTTTTTAAGCAATTCATAATGTGTGTTTCTTCTGTTCATTTTAATGTAGGTAAAATCTCATTAAATAAAATCTAAAAAATGTATTTCCTGAAGCTTTGGTTCTAAATCAAAATTTATTAGCTAATCTAAGAACATGTTCTTCTGCCAAAAGTCCAGCAGATTTTTTTAGGAGTTTACCTCAAAGAAGTCAAAAGATAAATTAAAACTGGTCAGAAACTTCATAGATTTGCAGAGGATTTGTTTTCCTAGACAACACACTGTAGACCCAGTTAAAAAACAAACAAACAAACAAAACAAAAACAAAAACAAAAACAAAACAAAACAAAACAAAAAACAAAAAACAAGAAGGCAAGTATGAGGCTAAATATTTAGAAATACACTTTTGTAAAGTCGCAAAGATCCAGAGCTGAATGTGTTTTATATCTCCATTAGATTTGTATTAGATCGCTTCCAAGAATTGACCCAGATATTAGAATCTATTCAGATGATTTTCTGATTATTTTTATAAATATATAAATGTGAAATATTTATCTATATACATAAAGAAACATGAAATGTGAAAATCTATACACATTCACAGTAACGCAGGATCTATATTCATGAAATTTATAATTCCGCATTATAATAAATGACAATTATTTGTATTTGATAGACCAGCCACATTTATACCTATGTTAGATAGAATGAAGGAATATTATTAGGAAGAGCAGCTAAAAAGATGAAGAAGAAGTAAAAGAAGAAAATATAAAAGGAATAAAAGTAATAAAGGGATGAGATAGTAAGAAGCAGGCTGTGAGCAGGAGTGTAAAACCTCCTACATGTTTATTCAAACACCTTTAGGTGAAAATATCCCCTGTCCTCTGAGTTGCCTAGGAATAGCCATGTCCATTGTGAGAGTGGAGCTGGAGGAGGGATAATAAACTTGGGCAGAAGATGGTCTGTGGATGCCCTTTCATGGTCCTGTTCATATTGCAAGCCAGGTCACTGCTCCTCTTTGGGCACTCTCAGAGGTAAAACTTCAGCCTTGCAACCTGTGGTTTCATGGTCTATGGACTCACTACAAATGCCTCCCTCCACAGGTGCTTACAACATGGAGCAAACCTCCATGCCAAGGCTTTTTTATCCATCTATTTTCTTCTATTCATAAACAGCCACTTCAGCCCATACATTCATGGACTCTGATACCTACTCTTCACTGAGAAGCTCTTGCCTGTGCCTTACTGCCCTGTATCTTCCCAAAGCACAACACAGAAGAACTGAGAATGACGTATGCTGAGAGATATTGGGGGTTCTGTGAGGTATTTGGGAGCTGTGTCTCTCCTAACCAAGTCAATTGAAATATGAAGACTTGGGAATGACTGAAATGAATGATCAAAAGCTTCTTTGTAGACCTAATTTCACAGTCTCATGCACAATGAGTTCTGGGCAAGGGAGAAAGCCTAGTGAAATCCCCCATCCAGTAGGATTTGGTTTTAACCTTGTAATTTTTCTTCTAGAGACTGGTTACTGTTTTCCCCAAACTGGACTGCTTTCAGACAGCCTTTTATCTTCTCTGGAGACCACCTTCAAGGGAGAGCATTGGGAATGTTCATCTTTGGTCCCTGTTTTACATGTTTGGGAGTCTGTTCTGCTCTCAGTGTAGGCGCTGTTAGAAGGAAAACAAAGATCCTTTGGCCTTTGTAATGGCAAGGCTTTTTGGGACTCTTCAGTGAAGAGTGTGGTCTTACATGATAGAGATTTTCTTTCCTGAGGTTGTGTCCTACCTTATGTGGGCTGTCATGACAAACAGTATTGAGATGGGGCAGATTGCAGAATTCTGATTTCTCAGAGAAGCCAGTCCTTCTGCTTTTTGCTGCGTCAGTCTGGTAGATGAATGGAGTGAGATAGCATCCTTTACATATGAGGAAGTAGATCACCTTTCAAATGCACCTATGAAGTGGGATCAAAGTGGTTATTTAAGGGCCTTGATGAGATCATGCAATGACTTTTGGATGAAATTTATCACCCAAGGGCATTCAAGGCCACTTTGTTGTGTGGACGAGGCTTAAGTAATTGGAAGAGCCTTATACCTCTGGGACAGTACCCCCATGAAGCCAGAATACGTGCCCCAGAATCCTGGACATCCCAGTGTCTGGCCTGACACCGATGCTGGAACCACAACTGATGATCTCTCCGTCTCTCTCTCTCTCTCTTTCTTTCTTCTCTGCTGTGGGAAAGATCCAAGCAGAATAGTAAACTATAACTGCATGAATCCCTGAAGTACAGGTGGAAACAGCAATTTAGTTGATCCTCTGCATGGACCAAGCTTTGTGGTGCCTCTGCCCAGGTACTTCATCAGGGATACCCTGACTGGTGAGGTAATAAAATTAAATTTACTCTTTGCATTTCATCTGTGGTTGTTCCTTAGTCTTGCCTGTCCAGTTCACACACTTGGGTTATAAACATTACCTGTTCATTGAGGTTCTTCAGTAGCAACTATTACAGACATACCAAATCACCTTACGACAGATTCTCCCTCTCTCTCATGCTTCCTGTATAAGGGGAATCAATGTTACCTGTCAGGATTGCTCAAGTTTAACTAAAAGACTGAATATAAATTATCATTCTCAAGCATAAATTTATCAAGAATATCTCACTTTCTTGATTAAACAGATTTCAGTTCTGGAGTGCTTAATAAATGTGAATGTTAAATAGATATATATATTAATCATACCAGTGGTTATAGTGTCTTTGTATACTCCAGAGAATGTCAGTCATAAAGAGGGCCAAGGTCTCCAATGTTTTCCTATTTTCTTCTGGGGTACTTCTCATTTTTCAAATATAAATGCTTGAGTGACAGAGAGAAACTGATGCCAGATTTTCTATCTTCTGTTTCTTGCAAGTCTTGTTTGAATTCAGGATGATCCACTGTTTCACAATAAGATTATTGCATAACTTTAGATACATGATCTCCCCATGTATTTAACTCAAAAAGCATTTTCTTTTACTACTGTTCTGTTATAAATAATTGTGACTTTGCAGCCTCAGATCTCTTTTTAGCTTGTACTGGTTTAATGTATTGATTTGTGTCCTTCCACTGCCCAAAGTTGTGGGTATCTGTAACACCAAGTTTTCCTTTAATAAATCATGTTCTTAAAAACAGAGAAGCAAAGACATACAATGCTCTTGATACACCTGCATTGTGACAGAATATACATTACTAGAAAAAATAGATTATTTGTTCTGCCTAAGATACTGAAAAATCTAGATTTGTTTTATTAAAAATAAGAAGGCACCACATAAATTACACTCAATGCTGACTCATTCAAAGTGAAAGCCCTTTGACAATTGTTCTTGTTCAAACACATACACAAATCCAATCTGTTAGCAAAAAGCTCACAAATAAATATTGGTTTGTAATAGATCATGGGATTGTCTTACAGGCAGTTTCGGTTTAGAAGTGTGCAGGAATACCTGACTGAGAATTGCTAAGCAGATCAAAGAAGCAATATGCAATTTATGTTAGTGGATAAGTGGATTGCCTCTTTTCCTGACTATGGAGGTCAGAAGGTGCCAAGTATTACCTTATTCAAGATTGTTGGTGAAGTCAGCATATGTATATCTATATCTATATCTATATCTATATCTATATCTATATCTATATCTATATCTGTATCTTTTTTTATATATATATCTACATATATACATATATATACACATATATATATAAAATAGCTGGCACAAGTTACTACAGCAACTTAATGAATTTGCAGTTGCAAATCAGGAATTTGATCTATGTAATATTCCTCCTAAATCAATTATTAAAGTTTCACTAACTTCACCAGTTTTTTCTGACCTGATCTATTTTGTGCCTTTGTAATATAATTACTGTTGTGTCACCTGCATGCCATGCTGAAGACATCATGGTAGATTGTGTGGGTTTGGCACTCCCATGGGAAATTTTAGCATCTTGAAACTGTTCAATGTCATGCTCTCTGTGGACTTCTTGTGATTTGGTTTCTTTAGAAAAATTATATCTTCTTCAGCACTTCTTTCGCTGAAGTCTTCATCTGTCTCCAGACTAAGAGCCAGGACTAAGTGAAAATAGAGTTTTGTAATGCTATTTACAGTTACAAACCATGTTTCCATGGAAGTTTCTGCAAAGGAGAAATAAACTGCAAGGGTATATATGATGCAAATGCAAAATAAATCACAACATACGTTTGTGAAATAACGATGTGTGGCTTAAAGTACCGTCTTTGCTGATGTACCTGTTTTACATAATTTCACAGTCAAACTGCCATTTTAAGAAAGAGTGGAAAGTCTTTGTTAGCTTCCCAGAATCAAAATGCTTACAATATTATAATAATATAACCAGCCATGCTGAATAATGGCCATAAAAATTATTCTGGCACCTGCCAATTTCTGCACCAAAATTTAAACATTTGCTTAAACTACAGAAAAGTCATAGAAATGTGCTCAGTTTGGACTAAAAGTTAAAAGAAATTGAAAAAATCTATGATTAATTCTGTAACAATTTTATTATTTATGTATTCATGCTTCTCATGTGCAATGGTTCTTTTATTGTTCAACCTGCCTTAGACACACTTCCCATACCAACAATGTTTATTAGTGAATAACAGTGCTTCCAGGGGTCATACATAGTTCAAATGCGTGCCATTCTACTGTGTACTGTTAAACTGAGAAAACATTTCTAAAGCATCTCTTTTTTTCTATAAGACTTCTGTATGGCTTTTTTTTTTTTTTTTTTTTTT